>WOXC01003827.1:0-494397 GCA_011680675.1 Gymnobelideus leadbeateri
TCTCACCTCATAATTTCATTCCTTGAGTATTCTCCCTTCCCAACAAATTCAACCCATGCCCTCTATCCATATATAACTATAACCATATACACACACATTCACATATGTATTCATATGACCACACCCCCTTCTTCCATTATTTTCATAGTGAGAAAGATATCATCAGTCAGTTATTACTTTTCCATATAGGAATGTAAATAGTTCAACTTTGATAAGTTCCTTTTGATTTCTTTTCCCTGATTACCTTCTCAGGCATCCCTTGCTTCTTGTGTCTGGATGTCAAATTTTCTATTCAATTCTGTTTTTTTCCTCAAGAATGCTTGAAAGTCCTCTACTCCACTGAATGAACATATTTTCCCCTGAAACAAAATATTCAGTTTTGCGGGGTAGGTGACCCTTGGGTTCATTCCCAGCTCTTTGCCCTCTGGAATATCATATCCCATGCCCTTCAATCCCTCAGTGTAGAAGCTGCCAGGTCCTGGGCTATCCTGATTGTGTTTCCACAATATTGAAATTGTTTCTTCCTGGCTACTTGTAGTATTTTCTCCTGATCTGGGGATTCTGGAACCTGGCTATAATATTCCTGGCGTTCCTTTTGGATCTTTTTCAGGAGGTGATCGTGGATCCTTCACCTCCTACTCCTGCCCTCTGGATCTAAAACATCAGGGCAGTTTTCCTTGAGAATTCCTTGAAGGGTGATTTCTAGGTCCTTTCTTTGATCATGGCTTTCAGGTAGTCCAATAATTTTTAAATTGTCTCTCCTGGATCTATTTTCCAGGTCAGTGGTTTTCCCATGAGATATTTCACATTGCCTTCTAATCTTTCATTTGTTTGGATCTGCTTAACAGCATCTTGATTTCTCATAAAGTTATTAGCTTCCATTTGCTCCAGTCTAACTCTGAAGGAAAGCATCTCCTCAGTGAGATTTTGAGATTTTTTTTCCATCTGGCAAATTTGGCTTTTTAAGGCATTATTCTCCTCATTGCCCTTTTGGGCCTCCTTTGCCATTTGAGTTAGTCTATTTTTTAAGGTGTTGTTTTCCTCAGTCAGGCTGTTGACCTTTATTTCATACTTTTCCTGCATCCTTCTCATTTCTCTTTCTAATTTTTCCTCCACTTCTCTTATTTGATTTTTAAAGTCCTTCTTAAGGTCCTCCATGGCCTACAACCCACTCATGTTTTCCCCTGGGGCTTTTGGAGCAGGACTTCTGACCTCACAGTCCTCTTCCCGCTCCATGCTTTGACCCTCCTTGCCCCCAAAGTAGGAGTCTGGGGTTGCATTTTTCTGTTTAATTTGTTTCCTTTGCCTTGGCATGTTGCCACTTAATTACTTGACTTTTGGGATTGTTGCCACACTATGGCTTTTTGCCGCCAGATAGGGGAATTTTCGCCCCAAATGTGTGGGGGGGCAACTTCCGTTTCCGGCAAGATGGAAACCCACCCACAACCTCCACCCCAGATCACAATCCAGATCCAGGGAGGTTAAAGCAAGAGCAATTAACCCCCAAGACTGATCACTGGATCTGCCTACAGGTCTCAGGCCAGGAGCTGGAGCCACCACTGAAAACTGCAAAATGGTGTGTCTCCTCAGTGGCTTCTAACCCCCAGGGGAGGAAGCTGCTGCATTCCCCAAATACTGGTCCCAAAATCCATAGGGCACTAACCTCTCACTTTGTCCTAGGCATGTCTATGTTGATAATCCTGGAATCGCCACAGCTGCTGGTGTTCTGGGGTCCCTCCAGCTGGCTGCTGGCCCTGCCACCCTGGGGCTAAAATCACATCTCAGGTGGAACGGACCTGTGCTTGGCTCCCCGCGAGCTGCTGGCTCCCAGACCACTGCTGGTCCTTCCTGCAGGGCTGCTGGGCTGTCCTCAGCGGGAGGTTAGCTTCTCTGTGTTGTTCTGTGGGTGCTGTGGCTCCAGAAGTTGTTCAGAGTCCCCTTTTACATAGTTTGGAGGTAATCTGGGGGCAGAGTGGCTTGGGCGCACTGTTTCTACTCCGCCATCTTGGCTCCCGATTTCTTTAATCTTATTCTTATTGCCATATTTTTTCTGCTAACCCTCATTTCAAAATGTATCTCTTCTCCTCACCTACCCAGTGAACTGTTCTTTGTAGTAAAGATAATGACAGACAAAAAAAGTAGTTCCATGACACCAATCAAAACATCAAACAATATATGCAACATTTCACATTCATAGTTGCCTCCTCTCTGGGACCAATCTTGTTGCTTGTAATTATATCATGTTGAATGAATGAATAAAACACTTAATCATTTATTAGTATCAGAGTAATGGATCATGAGGTTATAAAAAATTCTAAAGAAAGAAATTTGGAACTGATTTCTGATTCACTGGTCTAGAATTCAGGAGACATGAGTTCATATCCCATATCTTTCCTACTTAAGATTTTGACTTTAGGCAGATGGTCCTATCTCTTTGGACCTATATTCTCTCATTTTTTTAAAAAAAATTAATTTCTAAGGTTGTTTTCAGCTCCAACAATTTATTACTTACTTCTGAAATATGCTTCATCCTCTATCCACATATTAGAATTCATAGATTCCTTTAAAGTTCAGTTCAGATTTCCCTTCCTATATGAGATCTTTCCAAATGCTTCCAGCTGTTGGTACTTAATGCAAGTTACACACACACACACACACACACACACACACACACACACACACACACATGCATATACTATTTCATGCATGCATATTTCTCCCTCTATAGAATACAAATTCCTTGGAGTCATATACTATCTAATTTGTCTTTCTATTCCCATTCAATAGCAAAGCACCCATTATATAATAAATGTTGATTTGATTAATCTGTATTCTATATCTATTGAATAACTTTGATGTAAATTAGATGTAATATAAATATGCCAACATGTATGTGTATGTATCATATGCATTCCTAATAGATACTGTTCTGCACCAGGGGTATGTAGCAGTATAATTTCATAATCTAATTCCAACTGCTTGGCATAAGGCAAAGAGAACTAAATTGAAATTCAAGAGATTGAAATTTAACTTAAGCACTCCCAATAACTAGGTGAATGACTAATGATATCAAGGTGCTGTCTGTGGTACTGAACCAGTCAGGCAAAAAAACCTGTCTTGGATCTAAAAGTTCCATGTGTTCTAACGAGTAAACAAATAGTTACCTCCTTGACAAGTGAAGACAATTGCCTAGATTCTCCAACTGAATACATTTGGTAGAAACCTCATATAGTCATACCTACAAAATCCCCCCAAAATAGTTGGTTGTTTTGATGGTGACTGATCTTATCATCATTTTTTGAGAGTTCTTTTGTTCCCCCAGTGACTGAAGTGACTAACTGGCTCAGTGATTTTTGGTCTTAAGGCTATAAACTACATCTCAAGAAAATTATACTTTTGGAGAATTCTATTCTTTCTCTGTGTGATAATTGGGCCCATTCTTCTTCATGTTGTGAGTGTTTTGAGACTGCTCTGCTCCCTTTTAAGGAATCCACATGACCTCTTCGTCCTTGGGAGAGTAGATTTCCCTTTCAGGGGTCTGTTTGTCTATATTTTTTCTGTGTGGGGATAAAGGAATCCAAGAATACTTCCTTAGAAGATCAAGAAAAGGCTGGCAGGAGATGTCATTGATGATTGTCATAAACCATTTTGTTCTCAGACTTATACAGGAGTTTGACTTCTAAGGCCCTCTATAGATTCACCACTAGAAGGAAACCAGAGAAGAAGTAAAAATTGATACAGAGAATTAACTTCTCTGGGACTTACTTTTCTCACCTGTAAAATGAGAAAGTAGGACTAGGTTTTATCTGATCCTATATAAAATTCGTTGATTCCTATATCTGTCCTAAAATTTAGCACAGTTCTCTGTGCCTAGCACAATCTCGCCCACATAATAAACATGAAATGCATATGTTTTGGATGGATACATGAATAAATGTCCTCTTAAATAAGGACAAGAATATAATAGTGGATCATAAGGGAATGCTTTGCAAGTTTCTTTTTCATGCAGCTGCTCTATTTTGTATCTCATCCCCTTAGTTTTGCAAGTGATTTGAGCCACAGTAGTGGAGTTAAGATAGGAGGACTCATAGAATCTGAGGTGTGGCAAGGACTTCAGAAGTCTTAGTGGTGTAAGTGGAAAGAAAAGGGATGATTGTGAGAGATATTGAGGAGGTAGAATCAACACCTGATAACTGATTGATGGTGGTTAAGTGACACTGAAAACTTGATGATGGCTGCTAAGTTACAAACCAGGGTGACAAGAAGAATAGTGCTATCTTCAACAGAAATATGGAATTTAGGAAGAGGGATAGGTTAGAGTGGAGATATAATGATTTCCATTTTGGGCATTCTAAGGTATGTATGACTATGGAACATCCCCATGAGGATATCTGAGTCAGAAGAGTTTTATTTTGGGAGAAACAGTGGAGGAAGAGAACATATTCCAAAATCCTCTGGTTCTATGTTCATAGTAAACATATGTCTGAGCCAATACCATGGTGATATTATCTGTCTTTATACACATACATACATATTTACAATTAACTAGAAATATACTATAATTCTTGGTTTTTTCTTTGTCTAGGTCAGACTTCTTCTGATCCCTCAAATCAAGATTGTGTGATGAAGTGAAACATAGAAAAACCTTTTAGTTAATTTTGAAGCATTTTGAAGAAATAGAAAATTTAACAATGACTATTTTGCTATTATCATTCCAGTTTCTCAGTCTTATAGCAGGTGTTATACAGGTATTTGACATTGGGAAGAAGTCTTTCAGGGCTAAAAATGTTATCTCTAAGTCTCTGAAAATAAAATTCTTTGATTGGAAAAATATACATGTGGGTAAAATTCAAAATTCATTTTCTTTCCTGGTTGAAGAGGTTTTATTAAGGCAGCATTGGGACATTGTGCTTTTCATTTCTGGGTCATCAAAATCTTACAGATTTTAATATTAGGTCTAGTTTTTCCACTGTGTCCTTAGGAATGTTTGTTCACAGATGCAGAAAGGAGAAGGATCTCTTTCATTGGAAGGCAAGAGTCGTGTTTTGCCTAGAATTGTGTCTAGATGAAGGAAAGGGTCAATTGTTTTGCATGGGAACTGTGCTCTTACAGTATACCCTTATGACATCCCCTCTTATGACATGCACAAAAATGTGCCAGGAAAACTCTATTTAGGAATAGAATATATCAGAGAATATCTGGGAGAATTTTAGGCCAGACATAGAGAAGCCCTGAAGTGCATCTCTGTTACTATATGGCATGCCATTTCTCACTCTATGCAGCTTTGTACTTACAGAATCTTTTATATCCTTAGGCTCAGGGTTTGAATTTATTTGCATCAAACTTTGTAGTAGTCCCCAGAAGTGAAAACCAAACCCTTGACTCTATAAATCATCAATCTCTAGTCATAAACATAACATTTCTCCCAGTCTCTTTTGGGGAGGTCCACTCTCCTGGTCCACTTCTGAAATAGCTTTTCCTCTTGCTGTTACTCAGAGTTACTGTGGAAAGGCTGTGCAGTATAATGGAATGGATCTGTCTACACTTGGAGTAGGAAGCCTCATAGACTCAGAAATCAAGAGTTGTTTGTAGGTTATAAAAGGTTAAGCACCTTTCCATGAGTTAGATAAGTCTCTAAAATTCTTAATTTGCAAAGAAGGTGCCAGTCTGCACTGGTAGAAGGAGTTTCTTCATAGATTAGTTGTTTATTTCAATGACATTGTAGGACTAATATTTCACAGGTAGCTGTTTAATAAACATTAAAAATTTTAGCCTTTGAAAAACTATTTTTGGAAGCAAACATTAAGATCAAGTAAAATCATTAATTTTAATACTAGTTCAACAGCTGCTGAAATGTTTGCTCTCAATATAAAATGTTAGATATTCCATTTTGTCTGGAAGATATCAGTATTACGGTAGGCAAGGGTAGGCAAGCATATCTAGGGACATCAGTGTGCAAATGGAAAACTCTGCCACCAACAAGACTAATGTGAAAGCTTCAATATTCTAAGAAGCATATTGGGAGCCAGGAAAAAACAAGCATTTTCCCTTCCCAAAGAGCATGTGATTTATTTCTTTATAGCCTCACAAGTGACCTGTAGACATTTTCATGTGAGAGCTTGCCAGTAAGTGTGATAGATCTGTGCAGGGAAGGAAAGAGCTGCCAGGTCCTTGGGCTGCTTGTCCTGTCTCCATGTTTTCAGATAGTCTTTGTTTGCCATTGTTTAAAATGTTGTTGTTCTGTTGACAAATGAGTCAGTTTAACACTCTCTTACCATCTCTGTTGGGAAGGAAAAAGAAAGCAAGCTTAGATACCTCTGTTGCCTATTCTCTTTTCCCACAGTGCCTTTCCCAGTAGTAAATTTGTAGCTAGTGAACAGCTGGCGAACTGTTCAGACCACTGGGCTGGGGTGAGAAGTAGAGCAGATTCTTCCAAATATCTGAGCTATAATAGACACAGTGTAGAGTAGTAGCTTGTAAAAAGACAGGCACAGTTCCACTATGAAATTCCTGCTAGACTAATTTTAAGGGTTAAGAATAGCCAAGGATTAAGCAATGTGGCTGCTGCTTCTTCCCTAGTGATTTAAATTGGATATTCTTGGAAAGAACCCAGTACCAGAGCATTCTCCATCCCCTTGCTGTTAAATTCTGATTTCCCTGCTATAGGTGAATGGTTGACCTGGGCATTATTGGAAAACCATCTTCTTTCTTCTCTCCAGTGTTTGGAAGAGGGAAAAGAAGGAAGATAAAATTAAATAAAAACTTTTCTATGCTTTACTTCATCCCATAATCTTCACTGGAGCCCTCAGAAGAATTCTGATTCAGAGTGAAAGAAAAATTCAAGAATTGCAGAATATTTATGGTTAATTAATAGTGGTCTGTATATAATGTTGAGAGTGTATCTCTTGTTTCTCCTGTATAGAACTTGTTTGTTCGTAGTTTGCATGTTGCCTCCCCCATTAGATTGGAAGCTCCTTGAAGGTAGGGATTCTCTTTTTGCCTTTCTTTGTATTCCCAATGTGTACTACTACACAGTGTTGAAGTAGTCACTTAATATGTTTGCTTACTATACAATCAACAGTGAATTCACATAGGGTCTCTCATCCTTTTATTTAACTGACTTTAACTTTGTTAATCACTTTGGAAGCCTGGAAAATGAGGTTGTGGCAAGTATAACATTTTTTTTGGAGGGGGCAAGGTAGGGCAATTGGTGTTAAGTGACTTGCCCAAGGTCACATGGCTAGTTTTGTGTTAAGTGTCTGAGGTCGCATTTGAACTCAGGTCCTCCTGACTCCAGAGACGGTGTTCTATTTACTGCGCCACCTAGCCGCCCAAGAAATATAGCATTTAATATGTAAAGAATTGTCCCTTGATCTGTGAAGCTCTGCTGTGTCTACACATTACAATAGTTCATATTTATAAATCACTTTAAAGCTTGCAAAGTGTTTTATGGACACTTTTATTTGATCCTTAAAGCAACCCCTGTGAATCAAGTGCTATCATCATTCTTTTCATTCAATATACAAGGAAACAGGCTTGAAGAGGACTGGTGACTTGTCCAGTATCACAAACAAACAAGTATTTAGGAGTTGGGATTTTTGTCAGATCTTCCTCATTCCCCTTCTACTACTTTTTTCACTGTCACTCTGTCTCTCACATATTAATAAACAAATAATTGAATAAATGAATTAATGAACATTAAATTGAAGTGGAATGAATTTATTCCTTTGCCAGAACGTTTTCCAATCAGCTGGCTGATAGAATGCTGAGAAATATAGCCTAATCTAGTCAGCAACAATACCCAGAATTCTACATAGACTCTTACTGAACTCTTTTCAGTATGGCCAAGGCCAGGTTACCCCATTCTCTTACATGATCTCTGGATCCTGGATGATCATTTTGAAAATGTGACTCTGGTCACCATGGGAACGTTTAAATAAGAATATTAATGTTTCAGTTCCACACTCTTCTGGGGATGAGCAAATTCTACTAAAAACCTTTTTGCCTTAAACACTCCACATGATGGTAACTTTTTACCACCACTTACAGGTGACTCCCCCATTGTCTCCAAGCGCAAACCTTATGTTTCAAAAGTGTGTGTAGAATATGCAAGAATTTATTGAACTATTGTCCCTCTTGGTAGAAATTCATTAGCTAAAGGGGTAGAGTTTGGGGCTGAATCAAGATTTCCTCTCCTCCCACCCAGTTTCTTATTTTCTGACAAGTTGACTTTTGGAGGAAGGCAGGGTATCCTAAAGACAAGAGAAGACAAAATTGAGCCTGGAGAGGATGTTGTAGAGAGGCTTCTTGAGCTAGGTTGGTTTTGAACTAAAAGATTTTATGATTTTATATAATCAAGTTACTCACCCAGAGGGCTAGAATTAAGTCAATAATGAACATAAAACTAGAAAAATGCCCCATGACTTTGCTTCATTAAGAGCTATATACACATTTTATGTGTTTTATTATTATTCTAATCCAGATCAAATAAAAAAGAAAAGCCTTTTATTCATTATGCTTATTGAATATAAAAATATCAGGAAAAATTATTTAGATATCACTATTGAACTGTTTCACAACTTTCTTACCTTTAGCCTTTCCTTATATTAATTTTTGAGTCATTTCCATTCCAGTCCACCGTTATCATAGATTGATATATGCTGTAATATGAAACAGAAGGATAGTATTCGTGTTATTTTTATGGAGTATCAACTCATTTAAATAATCAAACTTAAATTTATTAGCTGTTATTTTAAGAGCCCTTAAAAACTTCATAGGACAATAATGGTTTCCAATATAATACACGTGTGATGCCCTGAGAGCTAGTTTTCAAATTTGCAATCATTTCTCTTGTGCATTGTTGGACTTATTAAAGGTTAAGGGAAAGGCTAAAGTTTAATACTCTAAGCTGCAATTCAGTTGAAAAAAATAATTGCTACTGAAGGGTTGGCTATATTGTCCTCTTTACTGTGATCTGAGATGCATCTTTTTAATGAATCGAAAGGCTTTTTATCTTCTCAGAAATGAGTTCAGGGTTCGGATAGCATTGGAACCATTGAAGATGTTCATAACCTCTAATACCCAGTGAAGAGCTACTGTTCCCTCTCCTCTTTTCTCATTATGATTTTTAGTGTAAATGATGCTCTCAACTTACACTAGTGGGAACATTGCAGAACACTGAAACTTGTGGAAAGGGAGGGAGTAGAGGATATCATTGATTATTATAATCTCTCCCCCCTTTCTCTCTCTCTCTCTCTCTCTCTCTCTCTGTCTCTCTCTCTCTCTCCCTTTCTTTCTCCATCTCTCTGCTTTCTCTGTCTCTCTCCATCTACTTTTTTCTCCCTGTCTCTGTGTCTTCATCTATGTCTTTCTGTCTCTCACTTAAATCTCCAAAGAGCCTGCCAAATGGATGATGTCTTGGAGAAAATTCTATCTAAATCGTTATTAAAAACTAGTATTCCTGATTGGAATTAATTACTGCAGCTGTATTGATCTGTAGTCTTCTGAGTTAATCATTTTGAGAACTAACAATGAGCTCCATTGACTTCTTTTGGGAGGAGGAGTGGGGCATGGCACTTGGAGTTTTGCAGTGCCAGAGGGGCCTGGTCTGAATTACCTTTTGCTGTATTAATCAGATAGCCTCACAGAGAATTCTACTTTAACTCAAAATAACCCAAGTTGGAAGGCCTGACTTGTTTGAAAAGGCAATTTGCCTTTCTAAATCTAAAGATCCTTTTTCAAAAGGCCCCAGTTTTGAAATGATTAAAAGTCACCCATACACAATTCCTAGTTTAAAATTACTCCATTCATTCCTTTAGGCAGACATTTCTCTGTACTACTTGGGTGGTTTCATTTGCAACCAGATGATCCTCATTTTCGAAACATGGCAATTTTATCTACACTCCCACTTTGGTGTTTTGTTTTTGTTTTGTATAAAAGGATTACTTTATATGTACAATGGAATTCATGACCCTTAACTTATTTCTCCATTATTTCACAATCTTGATCCTTAGAGGTTAAGTGGGAGCCATAGCTGAAGTGGACAATGGACAATATGGCTTCCACTCAGAAGTATCAGTGGTACAGTTAAAAGAGCATTGGACTGAGTCAAGAAATCTAGTTATAAAGAGATATTCTCAACCTGACATAACTATTTAGTTGTAGAGTCAATATCTCCCAATTCCTGAACTAATAACTGAGCTACAATACCATTTTCCTGCTTATGTCTAGTTTTTCTTACCATTTTCTTTTTCTCTTCTTTTCTGTTTCATTCCTTCTGCTTTTTATTTTTCTTTTTTTCCTTTTGCCTCCATTTTATCTTTTTGGATTTCAGTTTCCTTAATCTATATCATGGAGTTGGATTAAATGTCTAAGGTCTCTAGTTATAAGTCTATGATTTAATGATTTTCTTTCTTCATCATTTGAATAATGAATTGGATTTCTGAAATGTTGGACTGTTACATGCAATTTATGCATGTTATTCATGTAAATTCTCCAAATTTTACATCTAGAAAGAAGACTTTTTGTCAATATGTGGTTGTATTGGACATAGGACATAAACATTTGTTTTGCCTAATTACCTAAAGGATTTTGTTAATATGATGCATGCAACAAAACCCTAGTCATACTCAAAGGGGAAGTCTTTTGTTTTATTTCCAGTCTCTTTAAATGTTCTATAAACACATATGCTTGAATGGAATTATAAAAACTTACACTTTATTCCCCTGCTTTATGGTAATAGTGGACGATAGTTGTTTTTACCTCCCATAAGCTGGGATTCTGATATCTAAAGATCAATTGACTTGTGGAACATGGGTTTGGTTCTGATTATATTTACTTCAGGGAATTGGAACTCTGAAGGGGGAAATGGAGTATCATTTGTGTAATATGTCACAACTTTACACACTCTGCCAAACCCAAGTTTACATAGAGTATGGAGTTATGAATCTGACAATAGTTTGAAGAATTGTGTCCAGTGAAGAATTTTTCTTGGTTTTCATCTGGTAGTCTAGACCCATGATTCCACCAATGTAGAGACTCTTATTCATAACTTCGTACTGGTAAATCATCTGAAACTTATGATGTTAGACAATTGCCTAATATACTGAGGTGCTAATTGATTTGACCTTCCTCACATAGCCAGTCTCTGTTGGAGTCAGGCCTTGAATGCAAGTCTTGCTAACTCCAAGTTTGGCTCTACTTACTACACCAGAAAAGTTTACTGGTGAAATTTAAGTTACTCAAATTAAGCTTTTGTTTTTCTTAGATATACTTACTTAGCTTGGAATGTAGAGGTGCAGTCATTCATTTACCCATATAAATTCTATTTATACTATTATCTCTCTTCCCAGGTAAATCTGGTATACAGAAAGAGAACCAATTCTTTTATATAATCTGAAGTTTTTAACTTAAGGCCATCATAGCACCTCTTGGTGGAGTATGATATTGGAACCTAGCTCTGTTAGACAGACTATTGCACGTCAGTGTTTCTAGGCTTTTTCATTCTGTGATATACTTTGAGATGTCTCCAAGGCATACTGACAAAATAGGAGTTGGAATGGCTTAAAAATAGAGCTTTGTGTCTTCTCATGAAAGGGAGGAGAGATTATCACTCTCGTAGTTCAAATAATAAAGAAAGAAAATCATTGAGTCATGGATTTATAACTGTAGACCATAGAGTTCATTTAATCCAACTCCTTCAAATATAGATAATGAAACTGATGTCCAGAGAGATAAAAGGGAGGCAAAAGAAAGGAAGAGTAAAATGGAAAAGAAGAAAAATGAAGAACAGAAGAAAGAAAAGAACCAAAAAAGAAAACAGTGAGAAAAATGAAATATAAAGTAGAAGTATGGGATTGTGGATAGGTCATTAATTTACAAATTGGGAGATCTTGACTGTACAACTAAATAATTATGTCAGTTTGAGAATGTCTCCTCATAACCTCTCTGTCCTTAATTCCTACTTCTGTAAAATGAGGGGAATTGATTTGATCAACTTCTAGAAGGTTCCTTTTAGTTCTAATATTCTATATCTCTGGTTTTAAGTGACTTCTTTGTAAATGGACTCTGTGAAGAATTTGGAGCTGGCATCTTAAGTGACTATCCTTTAAAGATCTAGCTTCTGTTACAGCAGACTATTTCTTCAAAGTGATTTGACTTTGGTCAGGATTGTCTCAAGCATTTCAGACCAAATACTTCCTTTTCCCCAAAATCCTTTAAGAATTAAAAAAAAAAACACTTTATTTATGTATACATCAATGTTGAGGGCTGGATTAGAGCTTAAGAAAAATAAAGAAAGAAAACAGTCTATGATACAGAGTCCTTTACAGAAGAGAGAAGGAGACAGGTTATAAGGGGAAAAGATAGACAAACACACATGTACATACACACAAGATAAAGGAAAGTAGTCTGGGCAGCCAGGGTCAGGGATCTTGGCTAGTCACCTGCTTCATGTAGGTTTTCAGCAGGTACTTTTGTGTTCAATGGCTATCAATGTTGGGTTCTCCCAGCAGGCTCTGGATAGATAGCAGGATGGTCCTGACATCATACAGAGCTGACCACTTGTCCTTGACGATGTCCAAACAGACATTGCCTTGGGTGTCCACAATAAGATGGTAACAAGGTGTGACAAATTTCACAGTGGGAGCATCATAGGGGTAGCTGCTGGGGAATTCCAGGGAGAGCTTGTACCTTAGGTCTTCATATACAGTCCGAGCTGCTCCACGGATGGTCCCAACCCACTTAAAGAGATTGTCTGACTCTGGGAAGGCAGAAATTCCTTTGTCTCCAGACATCATTAGGGTCATCAATTCCCGCTGTAACCTTTTGCCCACAGACTTGAGAGCCTCGGCTGCCCCATGCCCAGCCCTCTTACAGGAGGTGGTGGCGGCACTGGCAGCGGCCGGGTCACGATTCTGCGAGGCCATGGGGGACGGGAGATAAAAAAGCTAAGAATTTTTTATATGAAAGAAGAGCAGAATCCCCAAATTTAAAATTTCAGCCTCATGGGATAAAATTAAATTCTGTGTCCCAAGAGAAATTTTCCTGAAAGGGCTGCTTACCTTTTGTAATTGTGAAATAAACTTATTTCCAGCACTTCTGAGATAGAAGGTACTTGGGTAGAGGCTGTCTTTGGTTATCAAACATTGGCAAACACTTAACCTTCATCCACTTGGTTTAAGATTAAAGAAATCAGAGCCCTCAGCTCTTTAAAGAAGAATTCTGGATTTCTAGGAAAGGGAGAAAAGTGGATTTTGGTTAACTGAACTCCCAGGAGCATCCATAAAATAAGTATATTGGATTTATAGACATCAGAGAGTACAGTATCACAAACAATGCATTAAAATACAATGGCTACCCCAATAGCCACTAAAGATGAGGTTAGTTAAAAATTAACAAAGGGTAACTTTTTGAAGTTTTTGTTTAGATCCTAGTCAATGGACCATCAACTACTAAGTAGTCCCCGGACTAATAGATTTTATTTGAATGTGTATGAAGTTATGCTTTTCATTGCAATGTATTCCAGGAAATTATTATGAAAAGGAGAATAATGAAAAAAAAACACAAAACAAAACCAACAACCTTTCCCCTTTACAGTGTTGTCAACTACGGTTTCTGTTTCTCACCACTGGATAATATTCACACCCTGTTCTCATGGAATTCTAACATCTATAGCATCTCTCCTCCAAACTTCCCACCCCAATGGGGGCTGTTAGGTAGAGCAGTGGCTAGAGACAGTGCACTGGACTGGGAATCTCATATTCCTGAGTTCAAATGTAATCTCAGACATGTAATAGCTTTGATACCCTGGGTGAGGCACCTTATAATAGCATTCACAGGGTTGTTGTAGAACTCAAAGGAGGTATGTATAAATCACTTAGCAAATCTTAGGAGTGCTATATAAATAGCAGTTCTTATTAGGGAGGATTGTTTCAATCACCAATACTTTCAAAATTTAAAAAATCATTTTACTTTTAGTGAAAGCTGGAATAAAATCAGATTTTAGGTTAAACTAAAACTAGAAGTTGTTCACAATATTTGAGGCCTTGTTTTAAATAACTCTTCTATCCTTCTCCCTTGACCACACCCCACTTGTCTTGTTTCCTCTATCTTTTCCTCTGCAAATGATTCCTGGTCTGTCTACATAGACTCAACAGCAAAGAATTGAATTACACTGGTGCCCTCTGCTGGCCTGATATTGAAAATTCACCAAGATACAATCACGTGCAAGTCTATTCACAGAAGCTGGTTTAGTATGATGAACCTGGGCAGCAAACCATGCTCAATTGGTCTTGGTTTTATTATTGGCTGCCCAGTTAGGTATTTTCTTGCATCAAAGCTAGTTTCATTAACTAAACAAAGTAACTGATTTTTTTTTTCTTATTGTGAGGAGCTTGCCAGCCAATTAAAAAAATAGCCTAAGAAAATTGCCCCTTTTCCTTTGCACTGTATCCTGACAATTTAGGAGCCAGACACTCTTTTTATTGGGTACAATACTATGAAATTTTAAGTAACAGCTGCCTAATTAAAACTTGCATTAGTGGGCTCTGTGTGGGTGGTGGCCATCTTGCAACAGAATAATGCCTCTTGAGATGCAAGTGTTAGAAACTGGAGTCATTCTCTCTCTGATTGGATTATTATTTCATTTCAGTGGTTGGGAAAACATTAGTTGGAACTAAACTTCTTGGGTTAGATAATCAGCATTAATGTTCTGATGCTAAATTAGATTTATAGTGTCTCCTCTTGTCTTCCTTCAGTGACTGGCTGATTTTCCAGCTAGAGATTAAAAAAAAAAAGATTTAATTATAATTAAGGCGTGTGTGTGTGTGTGTGTGTGTGTGTGTGTGTGTGTGTGTGTGTAAGCTAGCATTTACCATTTTGTAGGTGAAAATCCTGAGTTCTCACAGAAGCTAATTAGAGATTTTAAAATAAATTGGAAAAATATAAGCAGGAGCTGACGAGAATAGCCCTTTCTAACTTCTCAGTAGTTTTTTTTTTTTTCCCTGAGATCAATAACATGTCAGACTGGACACGGAGGTCTGCCTCTGGTTTCCATAACAACTTGCGTTATTGAAGGGCTGCAGGCACCATGAATCCTCAATTTATCAGTCTTGCAGGGCTTATTAATGGAGGCCAGAACCACAAGGAATCAGGCTGCTCATTACTGGCACGTGCCTATTGGTGGGGGGGAGGGGAAAGGGAGGAAAATGGGGAGAGGGTATAGTGTAAGGGAGTTCAGATTAAGAGTAACTAGCACACAGAGATGGCTTTAACCAACTTTATTACTATTCACAAGGGGAAGAAGAAATTGGGTACTAGCAGGGACAATCTGGGTGGGTGGCTTCCATCCCCTCTGGTGGGGGGGAATCCATACATCAGTCAAAGACCCAGAGCCTTTTAGGGCTCAAGTGTATATATTGTTTGTTAAAAGAGCCAGCATTATAACAATGAGAGGCTGCTCAGTCATCTATAGGACGAGTAGAGTGAGGTTGTTTTCTAAGTTACTTCTGGAGTGAGGTGTGAGGGGCAGAGAAGTTAACACTGAAAGTACCATTCCAGCAAAAGTTTGAAAAGCAGAGACTGGGGCTATCTCAGCCAAATAGGTTTTCCTGGGATCATAAGAGGAAGTGGGGGAAGGGTAGAGACCAATTTGTTCTGGGGGTGTGGACAGGAAGGGCACAGAGAATTCTGTTAGTATTGGCAGTCCTGGAAAAGGACAGGAACTTTTCTCCAGCAACTTACACCCAATCCAGTTGGAGTTTGGGCAAGCAGTCCAGGTGAGAACCATTCCATGCAGTCCCTTTTCTATTATTTTGAATTTCTGTCTGACCCCAAATAGCTTCTTTCCTTTGCCAGCACTAAGAAAGTCATGCAGGCTTTCCCATAATTTTCTTGTTTGGAGTTCCTCTTCTTGATTTCTGCCAGAAAATCCTGATTTATTGCCGTTTATGGACCTCCAAGTCATTCTTTCAACTTTCTTTAGTACCCTGCTCATGATTTTTCTTGTCACTCCATTCTCCTCCATTATACCACTGAATTTTGGATTAAAGTTACTTAGAGCCCGCTTATTTCACAGAGCAGGAAACTGAGGTCCACAGTCATTAAGTTCTTTGCCCAAGATCACATGACTAGTTCAATTGGAAAGCCAGGATTTTAGCTCAGTTCTTCTCTCTCCAAAGTCAGTCCTCTTTTTGTGGCACTGCATTTGTACCAGTCTTGGAGAGTACAAGCTATATGATCCCTCTAACAATCTGATCACACAATTCCTCAGTGATTTCAAATCAAATAATTGCCTTCCACACCTGGTTTTAACCACTCTCCATAGTCATAGTGTGGACTTCATGATTTCTCAAAATTATGCTACCTCCAGTAATTGGAATTTTGGAATTTCATTCTTCAATTAGACCAACAATGATTCCATCCCTCCTTTCCTGGGCCTACTCTTCTCCAAAGGTGAATAACCTTCAGTCCCTTTATCCATCCATCCCTACTTTCTTAGTCCTTCCTCCCTGTACTGCCCACTACTTTATTCTTCCACTAGCAATGACTCTAGGACACCTTATCTACTGACTTTCTACTGTTTCTGTTCTTTAAAACTTTATTTCCAGGCATGGATCCCACCACTTCTGCTCCAGGGCATCAATGGAGCAGAAACAAGTTGAGTCACAATACCTCTTATCTGGGTCTTGGCAGCTACTTGAAAATCTTTTCTTTCTACCCTATTCCCCTCCTATCTCATTCTGCATTGTCACTGCCTCTAATCTTTTCTTCTTGAGTCACCAGTCCTATCACAAGTCTTCACAATTAGAACAGATGACATGGGTTAGGATAGGGATAGACAGGATCTGTGATTTCATTGGTCTAGTGAACTCACAGTTGAGGAAACTGTACCAATGCTGCTAAGGACTTTCTCTGCAATTGATTTTATTAGAGAGTGAACTATGACACCGAGTCTTATCCAGGGTCTATGTGTCAGAGGTAAGATTTGAGACCAGGTCTTCCTGGTTCTAAGGATGCTGGTTTCTTATAGATGACCTAATCCAGGGAAGAGGAACCTGTGGCCTCTAGGCCTCATATGGCCTTCTAGTTCCTTGGTTGTGGACATTCGACTGAGTCCAAGTTTTACAGAACAAACCCTTTCATTAAGGGGATTTGTTCTTCGAAGTTTGGATTCATTCAAAGGGGTGCACCTGAGGACCTAGAAGGTCACATGTGACCTTGAGGCTGCAGGTTCCCCACCCCTGACATAGCCTCTTTTAATACTGAGAAGACTTGAATCAAATCAATGTGAGCTTCCTCAACTGTCTTCTTCCCTCCCTCAGTTTCTTTCAGCATCATGACCTACCCTTTCTTCTCTGGTCACAAAAGATTTAGCCCTATTCTTCACTGAGGTCAATCCATACATGTACCCTTGATTCTATTCCCTCCTGCTTCCTACGACCTTGGCTCAGCAGCAATCTCTTCTCATTCATCTAATCTTCCACCTTTCACTTATCCTAAAGACTCCTTCCTACCCACCTACAGACATTCGGATCTTCTCAAAACCAAAAGAAAAGTTTTCTTTGATCCTTTCATCCCATCTATCCACTTTTCTATTTCTAATTCCCTTCACTATATAACCACTTAAAATTATCTATACCTGATGCTTCTCTGCTTCACTATCTTATTCCTCTTCAGCCCTTTGCAATCTGATCTTTTCTACACTTATCATATACACTTTGGCAATTTCATTTGCTTGAACGATTTCCACCTGCCCCCATACGAAGGTGATGCTTAGATTTTGAGATCCATTTGAGGGTATGTAGCACAATGCAAAGACCACTGCTTTTGGTATCAGAGCATCTGCATACAAATCCTAATTCTGTCACTTACTGCAATGTGAATTGTGGCAAATCAGTTCACCTCTGGACCTCTGTTTCTTCATCTGTTAAATGAAGCATTTGGATTAAATGACTTGGTGGCTCCATGGATAGAGTTCTGGGCCTGGAGTCAGGAAGGCTCATCTGATGAGATTAGCCTTTAAAATATTAGCAAGGAAATTCAAACTTAAGTCCTTTAACCCTGTTTTCCTCAGTTTCCTCATTTGTAAAATGACCTGGAGAAGGAAATGACAAACCACTCCAGTATCTTTGCCAAGTAAAACCCCAAATGAAGTCACAAAGAGTTGGAAATGACTGAACAACAACAATGTCCTTCCTCACTCTGAAGCTTAATCTTTGATCTCCAAACTAGTACTTCCACCTTGTTGGCAATGCATCTCCACCTAAATGTGTTTGGAGCACTTAAACATCACCATGGCCAAAACTGAACTTATTATTATTTTTCCTAGACTTCATCCTAGCAAACATTTATTGATCATGTATTTTTTGCAAGACTTTCTTTCCATCTCAGACACCACTGTTCATCTGGTTCCCCATGGCCAGTATCGTGGTATTGTCTTTGGATCTTCTTTATTTAGTCATTCAGATGCCAGTTACATTTCTGAGGTGAGATTAGAACTCATATTTCTCCTTATTCCAAGTACAACATTCTTCCTACTAGAAATCACTGCTTCTCGAGATCACCAGAGTAAACAAAGTGAGATTACAAAGGAATTCTATTCATAAGTACTTGATCTGTTTAAAGGTGAGGTGAAGAACAGGGAGTTACATATTTTGAAGGGACCTTGAGAAGATATCCACCATACTCTGCCCTTAGAGAACTATACTCAGTTCGTGACAGATTGAAACATGTCTCAGTTTCCATCATCCTTTAGAAAAGGAAAACTCCAAAGGGAACTGGGAGAAATTATTGAGAGAACTAAGGAATTTCTAGTTCAGCTTTCCCCTTGCTGTCTTATCACTTTCCTTTACCTCAGTACTCTGTTTAGCTCAGGTCAGCACTGGGGGAAAATCTGATCATTGCAGCCTCCCACTGGAATAATCTAGCCTCCAGATTTCACCAGCAGCAGAGGATAATGGCAGCCAAGGCTGCAGGAGAGAGTCTGAACCATTGTTCCTGACTTTGTTTCACACTTTGCCTCCTACTGGGATTTCCAGTCCATATGGGGGAAATCAATCTTGTTTTCCCAAGATAAACATAACTGTTCAAATGCAAAGGACCACTTTGGGTTGTTAAAAAAACAACAGAGAAACAAAACTCTTAAAACTATTAGCTCTAACATTCTAAGATAAATAGACAGTATCTTTGAGATAAGGAGAATTAATTCTATGTGCCATATTGACAAACTAGAGATTGTCAGAGAAATACAGAATTTTAGAGGTGGAAAGGACTGTGGTGATCATCTTCCAACATTTCCAATGGGTTCCACACATAGTGACCTCAATGGTAAGAGTAAAGACAATATCTGGGGCGGCTAGGTGGTGCAGTGAGTAGAGTGTGGGCCCTGGAGTCAGAAGGACCTGGGTTCGGATTCGGCCTCAGACACTTAGTACACACAAACAAAAAAACCTAGCTGTGTGACCTTGGGCAAGTTACTTAACCTCAATTGCCCTAAAAAAAAAAAAAAGAGTAAAGACAATGTCTTATAAGGAACTAAGACTTAAATAAAGAGAAAAGAGGACTAGAGGGACATGATAGTCTTTAGGTACTTAAAGGGTTGTCATATGCCTAGTTCCAGAGGAAAAATGAGTGACAGTTGCAGAAAAGCAACTTTAGACTTAATATAAGGGACTTTTTATAACAAATCAAGCTATCCAAAATTGGATGAGCTGCCTTTGTAAGAAGTGAATTCCTCCTTGGGGATTTTTGAATGAAGAGTAGATAACTACTTGTTAAGAATGCTACAGAAAAGATTCTTGTTCAGGTATGGGTCAGGCTGAGGTCACTTTATAACCCTGAAATTCCAGGAATAAACAAGCCTTTGTCCTCTAAAGAACTAGCTCTGTTGGTATTCTCTGCTTTTCAGTTATCAAAGCAAAATTCTTAAAGCCTGAATATCTCAGAAGTAATTTTCCTCTTTTTTTCTTTGTTCTGTTTGTTCCTAATTAGAATTAACTTGACATTTGCATTGCTAATATTCTTGTTTTAAAATCTGTTGACATTTCTCTTGGTTTTGAATTTCCTTGCTAATATTTTAAAGGCTAATCTGATCTTTGTATCTCTTTTCAGGTGAGTAAAATCTCTTAGTATGGACCCTAGTATAAAGAGATAGAAGGCCTATGCCAGTCAGTTCAATTGATCTGATATGAGTAGATGAGGTTATGGGCTAATTCTCTCTTTAATCCAGTAAGTTTTATATGGAGAAATTTTCTGTTTGGGGGTCTTATATTGTATCCGTAGTAATAGTATGGAACCTCACAAATACTGGCTTTCACAAGTGGGATTAGACAAAAGTATGATGATTGGGTTCATCCATTGCTACTAGAAAAATAATTAAGGGGGCATATTCTTCAGATGGTGAGCTGAAGGAGAACAGAATGTATAGCATGCATAGATGAGGGCCTTGTTGGATGTGGGAACTACTCCTCATCTTCTTGTGACCTTGAAACTATCAGGTAATTCTGTATGTGGGTAAGCATGAGCCAGCAGTGACATGCCTGCCCTATATGGGAGCAGTGTTGTAGAGGAAGTGAAGCCAATAAGACCCTCAAGTAGAACAAATAGGAGAGCTGTTGGCTGGGTTCACTTCCTCTCTGGGAATCCTTGAAGCCTTGGAGAAGGTACTGGATGGATTTAGGGGAAGGGATGGTGGACATTGGTGGCAACTAGCTTAGGTATCTATCGGTAAGGGTTCAAGACCTACAGGCAGATCCTGAATTTCTTGTCAGGGCTGACTAACCATAAAAATCTATTTGTATATATCAAAAAGTAAAAATGTTTTGGGTGTCCCTAGGGCTTTTCCTAACAGGCCAGGATCTTCTAACCTTGTTCCCTTTATCTCATGTTACCAGGAGTTAGAGAAGTACTCAGAACCAGCCTAAAGAAATTCGAAAGGCCTTCTGCTTGGAATGGAAGGCAGGAGCTCAAGTCCTAGTAGGATCAGGGCCAGTGGCACCATTTACTGTCCTATGACCTTAGGTTACTCAGGTACCTTGTCTGTTAAATGGGCACAATAACACTGAACACAATCTACCCCATATAGTTGTTGAGAGGTGCCAATGTGATAACATGTGAAAGCTCTTGGTAACTTTAAAGTGATCACTAGATGTGTCATTACTAAAATGATTCTCTCTTGCTTAGAGAGAAGGACATTACTGCCACATGGAGAAGCATAATTTCCAGGAATGAAGAGATTATCTATCTGTATTTTGCCTTGGTCAGACCACATGGAGAGTATCATGTTCACTAGTGGGCACCACCATTTTAAAAAGATATTGATAAGTGAGAGAAATGTGCAGAGGACTGCAATTCTAGTGATAGAGGAGTTTGAGTCTGTGGAAAGGATGAGGAAGTGAAGGAGCTGAGGTGTTTATTTTGAAGAAGAGAAAATTAAGGGAGATGTGATAGAAGATTCCAGGAGGTTCAAAGTGTCATCCTGTGGAAGAGAAATTTGACTTAACTATTTGCCTATAACGTGTAGAAATGATAACATTGGGAATAAGTTACAAAAAGGAGAATTTAGGTTTGATGTCAGGAAAGTCTTCCTAACACTCAGGGCTGTCCAGAAGGGGCATTGTGTACCTTGGGAGGCAGTGGAGTCCCCTGACTGGAGGTCTTTGAGCAGAGGGTGGAGGACCACGTGTTGTGTTTGTTATAGTGGGCATTTTTTAATGTATGGGCTGTATCACTACTGAGATTCCTTCCAACTCACAAATTCTATGATTTTGTGTTTCACTGATGGTGAGCATGATTTCCTATACTTGGTTCCAGCATAGAGGAATGGGCAGAATGAAGGGGAAAGTATGGAGGCTGTGTTTGTAAAGAGCTATTATTCATCTATGTTGTTCAGCACCTGTAAAAATAAGACATTCTTGAAGATGAAAATTTCCTGCTTCTGTTGACTCCAGTGGACCAGTTGTTGACATAGTCTATTTACTGGGGAAAACTGTAGTTTCCTAAAGAGATGCTTTGGCACCAGCAGGGGGTTGATCGAAGCATAAAAAAAATCTTAGCTCAGTTCCACATCTCAACAACCAGTGTCCTGACACCTGCTGGGCACAACAAATTTGTACCTTGTCACTGGGTGTGTAATGTGCCTGATAGAAACAATAATGAGGTTAATGCTAAACATTCACAAAGAACATTCCCCCCTTTTTTCTTGCTCTTTCCATCTCACATTCCTCTAATACCCTCTGTACTGAGGTTCCCCACCTCCCTCCAAATGCACCCACCCAGATCTCCTGAGAGTCATTACTACTCAAACCATCAGCCAAAGTTAGTGGGTTTCTATGGCAACCAGGCAGCTGGTGTCTAGACACTGTGAGAGATGCCTTGCAATTGAGCTGCAAATCTAGCTTCCATCACACACTCTGCCCCCCTTCTTCCCATTTCCTTTTTATTTACTGCCAGCATTAATGCTGACACAGGATGGAGTTTCCTTTTGACAGGCCATTAAAGAAAGGAGGAGAAGAGAGGAAGGGTGAAAAATTCAAGTTTGCTGCCTTGTCATACCAGTGAAGGGAAGACAACCAGAGTGACAGACTCAGATCTGCAACTCTCTTCCTTCCTCACAAAGGACCTTTAGAAGATTAAGAAGTTTTTAAATTAGAAAACATAGACACTGGCCTGTTGGGAGCCATCATCATCATCACCATCATTTTTAAGCATTGGTAAGAACTGCTTCCTGATTTTCTTTCAGGACAGGACTTTGAGCTGATGGTACTGGACTGAAAATGGGCAGAATAATTACACTGTCTCTCTACAATTTAATTTTTTTTCCTTCCATGGGATGGGAGTTGTGGATTTCAAATCCATAACAAGTATTATCAGATGGCAAATAACAGATGGTATTGCAGGTACTTGCTTGGGATGGGGTGATACTTGCTCCCAGTGCTAGTAACAATAGTCAGTCACACTAGTTTTAGTCATAGTCATAGGCATGGTAATAGCCAGTTTCTAGATGACTTTTTACCATTTGATCTTTCCATTCCTTTCTAGTCCCTTTGATTCAACAAATATTTCCTAAGCCCTTAAGCAAGGTGCTGAGTATACAGTGACAGTAATCAATAGTTCCTGTCCTCTAGGATCTCACATATGCCTGGGGGAACAGAACATGTATTAAAAATACAGTAAATATGTACAGTGCTGGTCCTGGAGTCAGAAGGCCCTGAGTTCAGATCCAACCTCAGACACTTAACACACACACGAAAAAAAACCTAGCCATGTGACCTTGGGCAAGTTACTTAACCCCAATTGCCCTCCAAAAAGCAAAAAAAAAAAAAATAGTAAAATATAAAAAAAATACAGTAAATATCTTTACCGATAGGGTGGAGATATAAAAATATTTAAAACATTATTTCCCCCTAAATCCAAAAGTCCATGGTCTGGGGGTCCAAACATCATTGTCATTGTGAGAACTTTAAAGGTATAGGTAGGATCTCAAGTAGCATATTCAGGGACAATGAGAGGAGGTTTTGTGTCAGAAAGTATCTTTTTGGATAAGTAGGATTGATGATGAAAATTTTTGAAAACCCAGAATAGAAGTTTTGGACTTTTTTTCCCTATAATTGGAGAGATGTCATTGAAGGCTTTTGACAAGGAAGTTATACCCAACAGGTTGTACTCTAGGAAATATTTATGTGATTATGGTGGGCAGGATGGATTGGATGGGGAAGAGTTTAGAGGCAGGAACCTTCATTCCAAGGTGATTAGAGTAGTCCAGGAATGTTGTTATTAAGGTCTGGAGTATGGTTATAGCACTGGGAATGGAGATAATTTCAACACTGAAAGGGGCCGCAGAGATTATATTTCACCTCATACTTGATCAAGAATCATTTCTATAACATCCCCAATGAGTAATTATCCTGCATTTGCTTGAAAAGTTCTAGTGAGGGAGAGCCTCATTACCTTCCAAATCTATTTCATTTTTGGATGAGAAGTTTTCTATATACGAAACTGAAATCTGCCCCCTATAATTTTCATCTATTGCTCCTAGCTCTCCCCTCTAGGATATAATAAAGGAGGTCTAATTTATCTTCCACATGATAGTACTTCTATTACTTGACAACTACCATACATTTCTCTACCTCTTTCCAAGTTGTCTTTTCTCTAGGCTAAACATTCCCAATTCCTTCAAATGGCCATCATATGGTTTGAGTCCTTTTACTCTCCTGGTAGTTGTACCATGGCTGACTTCCAGGTTATGAAGGGCATTCCTAAAATGAACCCTTAGCTGAACATTAAATGCTCTAAATATTATCTGATCAAGGCATGGTAAAGTGGGCAGTCACTTTCCTTGTTCTGAACATTATTAATTTTTTAATTCAGCCTAAAATTACATTAATTATTTTGGCTGCCACATCACATATCTATTGAATTTATAATTCAATAAACACCCTCTTCCCAAGATCTTTTTTCAGATCAACTGCTACCTAGCTATATCTCCCTTATATGATATAAAACCATCTATATGCTTCTCCCTTTGTTCTTATTACATTGGTCCTATTTTTTAAATCTATCAGCATGTTTTTGGATTCTATTATCCATTGTGCTAGTCATCCTCATCCTGATGTCATATGAAAATTTGGTGAGATTGAAATTTGAGCCTTTATCTGAATCACTAAAACAAACACACAAACAAAAACAAAACTGAGAGTCATTAAGAGGTTGAAGAGCTGGTCTTGAATCCAGGAATCCATATGTTTAAATCTTTCCTTTGGTGGTGTGACCTTGGGCAAGTCTCTTCACCTTTCATTTCTTTAACCAATTGTCTTAGACTATAAGTTGCAAAGATGGGGTTGACGTGCGTTGGCAGAGGGATTTTTATCACTTGGAAGTTCTAATGTAGCAATCATATCACAGGTCCAGTCCTATATCCAATAGATATATGTATCTATTAATATAAATGCTAAATGACATGAGACTAAACATAAAACTCTGGTGCAATCTATCTTTTCCATCAATGACTGTTTTTGTATTTCAGTCATTCAACCATCTATATAGTTAGATTTTGTTCCAACCCACCTAGAGTAACTTAGTGAGAGAGGAAATGAAATTAGTCCAGCAACACTTGATCTTGATTAGGCCACACAGATTTTTTTGTGGTTTTCCTTTTTTTTTTTTTTGTTTACTAACCATCCCTGTTAATAAAGATGATGAAACTTCCAGTTTTTATTAGATATGAATATATGTATATGCCTTTTACTGAAGGTAGGGTTTTGGTGTGTGGATTTTCAGCATATAGAATAACCTTTATTCAGGGTATAAATGAATGGATTTCTTCAATATATTCAGTTAAGGCAAATTAATAGCAGTAAGGCAAGCCTGAAATAGTAGGTATATTAGAATAGGGTTGACCAATCATGTATCGGTGCTAGGCATCTATGACTAAAATAGTCATATCTGGGGCATTTCTCCCCTCCTCCCACCTTCCCCCTTTTTCCTCCTCTCCACCCTTCTATTCCTCCTCTCCACTTCTCTTTTTTGCTAAGGGGAGGAAATGAACCTTCCAGGCTAAGGCTAAGAGAGATCTAGGGGAAACTGGGACCCAGAGTCTAAAAAAAAAAACTTTTTAAAAAGATGCCTGCTATAGACAATAACAGTTATTGCTCAATAAATATTTATAGCTTTGCTGTTTTATTTTTTAATTTAATTTAATTTTAAAATTAATCTCTTTTTACTCCATCCCACTTCCCCCCCCAAAAAAATACCACATAAAAAAAACAAATTAAAAAAATAAGCCCCAAAGCCCTTGTAATAAGCATGCATCACCAAGCAAAACAAAATATGGCATTGTTGGCTGATTGATTTTGCATCCCCATAACCTTCTTAGTTATTTCACTGTATGTCCTGGAGCTCGGTGGAGAAGGATGACACAGTTATGGCAATTTGACCTAATGTACCTCTTCCGTTTTCACAGCTCTCCCTCAAGCTCAGGAGCAGCATTTTGGTTCCTTGGTTTTCAGTATCCCCACAAGCCTTCCTTCAATCATTACTCTGCTAAGAATATGGCTATAAGAACATGATTACCCAACACAGCAGTAGATGATTTTTTAATGGAATATAATGAGGAACCTGTAGGAAGTTAGAGGATTTCTTTTCCCCATAACCCTAAGTAGTTCCATGACACATCCTGCAAATGAAGCCCATGATCATAAACCTTCAATCACACACATGCATGGTATCTAGACTGTATATATCAGTGAGGGCAATTTTTTTTAAAGCAGTAGATAAGTTCTTCCCTATTCCTTACATCTTCTCCATCTACCATTCTCCCCAATACATCTACACCTTACAGTTCTAGCTCATTTCTGCCTGGGGGCCTTTTCCTACCGCTTGGTATGTGTGTCCTCAGGAAACACAAGCCAACTCATCACAACATAGTTAGAAAGGCCAACCTGCTGTTAAGTGAGCATCTAGCTGTATAAATCTACCTAAATACAAATACAAAATCTATCTAAATACAAATCTATCTATCTGTCTATCTATCTATTAAGTTCCATTGCATAGCTGCCCCCAACATATGGAATAGGAAGACGTGAATCAGATAAAAAAGGGTTAAGTGCATATTGTCAAGTGTAGAGAAATTTGAGTTGTGGGTAATGCATGTAGACAAGGTAGCATGTACAGAAATGTCTTACCTCACTTTAAATAAGTCTAGAAATGTCCCTAGGCAGGAAGAGGATTATCTGAGTTGTGTCATGACCTACACTACTAAGGATCAAGTGAGAAAATATTTGCAAAGCACTTTGCAAATGTTAACTATCATGAGTATGAAGAACCAGACTCACCTGGATTTTTCCTTTATTCAGTCTCACCTGTGCCTCAGTCCTTTAGCTGCTGGAATAGTGGCCCCATTGTATTTTCCTGCTGTTGCTCCAGTTTTTTTTTTTTTTTAAGACTCTGGGTCCCAGTTTCCCTTAGATCTCTCTTAGCCTTAGCCTGGAGGGTTCATTTCCTCCCCTTAGCAAAAAGAGAAGGGGAGAGGAGGAATAGAAGGGTGGAGAGGAGGAAAAACAGGGAAGGTGGGAGAAGGGGAGAAATGCCCCAGATATGACTAATTTAGTCAAGGGTGCCTAGCACAGCTCCATTATTGGTCAACCCTATTCCCATATACCTACTATTTCAGGCTTGCCTTACTGCTATGCAGAATAGAGAGAAATCATGTTAGAGGCTGTAGTAATTAAAAGTTCATCCAATGGAGGAAGATAGTGGAAGATGAATTTTAGGCACAAAATGTGTCCTGGGAGAAAGCTGAAAGACTGGCAATAGGATTCAATTAAATTCAAAACAACTCAATTCAAATCATTCAACAAACATTTATCTGATTCATGTCTTTCTATTCCATATGTTGGGGCAGCTATGCAGTGGAACTTATCTTTTTAAAATTTTTTAATTTTTTCATCACCCTAATTCAAATCAACATAAAGATTGTTGTCATTGTTGTTTTTCAGATGTCTGACTCTTTTTGAGCCCATCTGGCGTTTTCTTGGCAAAGATCCTACAGTGGTTCGCCATTTCCTTCTCTCATTTCTCAAATGAGAAAACTGGAGCAGACAGGGTTAAGTGACTTATCCAGGGACACACTAGCTGTGTGATGAAACAAAGAGAACAGTGGGCAGTTTTTCCTGGCAGAAGTAGAAAAGACAAAGCTGGAGGAGAAAGTCACCTAGTTATTTTGACATAGGATATAGAGGGTTCAGAAAATTCTGATAAGGGCATAGTATTCACTAGAGTCTTCACTCTCAAATTCTTTTAGTTTTCTTTCTGTCAAGCTGTCTTGGGCAGCTTGGCCACATGACCTGAAATGCAGGGGTTTCTCTACCATCTTCTATCCTTGCCTCTGCTTGGTTTAGAGTCCCAGGGGTGGGGAACCTGTGGCTTCGAGACCACATGTGACCCTCTAAGTCCTCAAGTGGGGTCATCTGACTGAATCCAAACTTCACAGATCAAATCTCCTTAATAAAAGGATTTATTCTGTAAAACTTAAAATCGTAAAAAGGCTGCACCCGGAGACCTAGAAGGACTCAAGGCCATAGGTTCTCCAGACTCTAGAATCATCTTGCTTTCCCTGGAATAAACAGATCGCTTTTAATCTCATCACCATGCACAAGAACTCAGCTCCTTCAATAGCCCCTCTCCTCTAATGGGAAGGTGGAACAATGAACTCCTCCCAAATCCTTTTTAATTTTTTAAAGAGAGCTCAGAATTCTCCAAATAACTCTCAGTTTTCTATCAGTGCCTCTGCTTGGTTCAGACTTCATGATCATCATGTCTTCCCTGCTACCTTTCAGCTTCCTTTTGGGCATTGTCTTCCCACACTGGACTATAAGCTTCTTGAAGGCAAGAATTGTCTTTCCTTTTCTTGTTTGTTTCTCCAGTGGTTAAACAGTGCCTAGCACATAACAAGCAATTAATACACGATAACTGACTTGAATCGACTTCCTCAAGGACACACACACACAACATGATGGAAGCATAGCACACACATATACGAGGAAAGTCATACTTCACAAACGCACTGTTTTTTAAAGTAAGAAGGCTCAACCCATGGTGCCATTTGTATGGGCATGCTCTTTCTTGCTCCTTCAATTATGACAAACTTTGTCACAGCTGTATGATTTGGCCAATCTTCAAAAACATCAGCAGGGAAACCCGGCTTCTTGCTTTTATTATTGGCTGCAATCAATCCTAGCATGAGAGAGAAGCCGGTATATTCCTCTGGGTGACTGGCAGCATCTGTTGCCTTCCAACCACTAGAACTCAACTTATTGTGATTTTTTTCTTAAGTAATGGAGTTGCACACTTAGTAGACTTTCTAAGTGTTATCATGGACTGGTTTTGTATGGTAACTTGGAAGATAAATTCTTCATATTATATCTCCACCTTTATTTTAACCACCTTTTTATTATATTCATCTTTCTTTGGTCATTTACTTTATTTCTTCTGGCTGTATTTTTTTCCCATATTACCAAAATATTTCTTGCATTCACTTTAATTTTCAATTTAATTCAACAAAAATTTGTTTAGCATTTACCATGGATAAGATCCTGCACACATTGTCAGAGATACAAAGATGGAAATGACATGGTCTTTATCCTCACTATATATATCCTCTTTATCCTTTGCCCTTATATTCTACTGGGGAAACAACATGTACGGAGTTAAGTATAAAGTAAGGTAGAGTGCATTTGAGAGAAAGGAGAGAAAAAGAAAAGACCTAGATAAAGTGCTCTAGGACAATTTTGTTGTTATTCATCCCTTGTTCTTGAAGAAGACCAAGTACATCACAAGGGTGCTGTCTTGACAGAGCTGCACAAAGGCATCAGTCTCACTCTCTCCTCCAGAGTCATCAAAATCCAGTGGCAAGACAAAGGATAGTTCTAGGAGAGAGAAAGAGAATACTTTTAACTGGGAGATCTGGGAAGGCTTCACATAGAAGATGGTACTTGAGTTGAATCTTGAAGGAAAATAGGAATTCCAAGAGGCAGAGAGGTAAGGAAGTGAGTGTTTTGCAGGTGTGGTCAATAGACAGTGTAAAGGCACAGAGATGGAGTGTCATATGTGAGGAGTAGTAACAAGGTCAGTTTGGCTGGACTCTAAAGAAAATGGAAGAGAGTAATAATTTATATTAAGGTTGAAAAGGCACTAAGGAGCCAGGTCATGAAAGGCTTACATATCAAACAGAGGAATTATTTTATTTCAGGAAGGATAGGGAGACACTAGGGAGCCATTTTATTAGGGGGGTAATATGTTCAGATCTATACTTTAGGCAAATCATTTAGGCAGTTGTTTGGAGGACACAGGATTTTTTTTTTTACTTTTAGTTTACAACATTCAGTTCCACAATCCCTTGGGTTCTCAATTTTCTGCCCTCCGTTTCCCCCCTCACATAGCAGCCTGAAATCAAATATAGGCTTTACAAATACATTCACATTAAACATTAGTCAAGTTGTAAAGAAGAATTATAACCAGTGGAGAGAACAATGAGAAAGAAGGAACAAAACAAAACACAAAAGAGAGAGTGCAAGTAGTTTGCTTCAATCTTTATTCAGACTCTGTAGTTCTTTCTCTGGATGTGGATATCCCTTTCCATCATGAGTCCTTTGGAGTTGTCTTATAACCTTGCATTGCTGAGATGAGGCTAGTCTATCAAAGTCAGTCATCACAGATATAATGAGTCTATAATTGTGTACAAGGTTCTGGTTCTGCTCTTCTCATTCAGCATCAGTTTATATGTCTCTCCAGGTTATTATGAAGTCTGCTCCTCATTTCTTATAGCACAATAGTATTCCCTTACATGCATATACCACAACTTGCTCAGCCATTCCCTAATTGATGGGCATCCCCTTGATTTCCAATTCTTTGCCACCACAAAAAGAGCTGCTATAAATGTTTTTGTACATGTGGGTCCTCCTCCCACTTATATGATCTCTTTGGGATACAGGAGGGGAGGGTTTTGAGAGAGCAACACCAAGCGGTTGTTTGTTACAATAGTGCAGGCAAGAGGTAATGAAAGGCCTGAACTAAGGTGGTATCTTTGTGACTCGAGAGAAGGGGATAGATGTGAGAGATGTTAAGGAGATAAAATAGGACAATATCACTTCCTTTTCCAACTGAATAGTTCCTTGGGCCACTTTTTGGATGAAGGTCATTATTGAAATATAGTGGGGCCCTGCTGTGCATAGAACCCAGTCCCTACCTCTGGCCATTTGTCTTCTGTATAAAGCTCCCCTACCCCTTCCATCTGCTGTGCTGAGTCCTTTTTTTTCTTGGCAGCCTCCTCCCAAGCCCCTCTTCCCCTTAAATTTATTCCCCTCTTCCCTTCTAAGACTGCAACTGAGCCCCCAACTTCCTTTCTTAATATTCCGTATGCTTCCAAAGTGTGACCATTCAAATTAACAGTGTTATTATTAAGATTATTAATAAATATTTCTTTCTTCAAAAAAAGAAATATAGTGGGGCCTCCTTATGCCCATCATATATCATCTATTGCCCTCTGGGTTAATAAAAAACTTAATTCTACAGTGCTTATAGCGTTCCAAGATTTAAGACCGAGGCACAGATTCTACAGAAAAATAGAAAGCTATAAGTTAAAAATATGACTCATGAATGTCGTGCTCTAGTTTTAAAAATCTAATATTCTTTGGGAACATAGACAAATAAGAAAAACCCAGGAAGCAATCTTTTTGCTCTAGTCAATATTAACCAAGACATTTGTGGGGTATGAGTAAGTGTCCAGCTTTCATCTCTGTATTTTAATATCAATGCTGAAAAAAGCCGAGAGGGTCAGAAGATCAACAGAAATTACTTAAGGGCTAGAAATTAAATAAATGCAAGGGAGGCTGAGGGACAACTGTATTTCTGTCTTCAAGTGTATGAAGAGTAATAGTGGAGAAGAGATTGTGGGGATGCAAGAATTCTCCATTTCTGCAGGACACGGCAGCAGGGTTATAACTAGACAATTCAACCCTAGGTAGAGTGTGGCTCAGGTATGCTGGTACCTCTTGCCCAGGGACTGTGTATATCTGTGGTTAGTCATAAGGGGGAAAAAAACATTCACTACAAATGTATTGAAAGAAGATACCATGCCAGTGTAGAATTTGAATCTATAAAGATTTCTTTTATTATTAAAGCAATTTTTTATATTTTCCCCATTTCCATGATTTCTTAATATGTCCCTTCCCTGCCCCAACCAAAGAGTCATTTCTCATAACAAGAAATAAAAAGAAAAGAGAAAAAAAAAGACCAAATCAGCCAAACTACCGAATGCACCAATCACATCTCATGGGACAGGATATCACAATAGTTTGATTACTATTTGAATATTATTAAAGAGATTATTAGGATATCCTTCACATGCAGTGTTCCACACCTCTCATATCCCACCTCTAGAAAGAAGGATGGAGAATGCATTCTCATATCTCTTTTTCATGGCCAAACACAGTTATTGTAATTCCTTTATACATATCAAAGCACATCTACAGTGGATAGAGTGCTGGGCCTGGAGTCAGGAAGATCTGAATTCAAATCCAGCCTCAGACACATAATAGCTGTGTGACCCTGGGCAAGTTAGTTAATTTATGTCTCCCTCAGTTTCTTCAACTGTAAAATGGGGATGATAAAAGTACAAACTGCCCAGGGTTGTTGTGGGGATCAAATGAGATAATATTTATAAAGTGTTCAGCGTAGTGCCTGGTGCAGAGTAGGTACTTAATACATATTTTAAAATATGATACCACTGATATATATATATATGAACTTAGAAACAGAGAAGCTATATGATTTGTATAGTGTATCTTAGCTATTAAGTGACAAAATCATGACTCAAAATCAAGTCTTCTGATTCTGAGTTGAATGTTATTCCTAATATGTCAACCTACTCATTCTCACTATACCTTTTTTTTGCTACAAAAGGATGGGGAGGTGGAAAGGCTAGTATAGATCTGTGATTCACTGTGGAGTGAATCGATGTCAAGACCACCCTGTATGGAACTTTCCCTCCATCAATGCAGATTGATAACTTGTCTGTAACTCTTTGTTTTAGGGCAAGGTTTCTGAACCCCTTTTTGCATGTGACATGGACCCTTTGGCAGTCTGGCAAAGCTTATGGACCCTTCGTCAGAATAATGTTTTTAAAAGAATAAAATAAAGTCCATAAGATTACAAAGGCAACTAATTCTGTTGATTATAAAAATATTAAAAATAAACTTATCAAAACCAAAGTTATTAGAAATATTAAAAAATAAACAGGTTCAAAAACTCAACTTCAAGAACCCATCCTAGAAAGCTGCCTGGGTCCACTAAGAGGTTAAGCGGCTTACCCATGGGAACACAGTCTGCCGAAGAGAGGACTTGAGTCCAATACTCACTGATTTTAATGCCAGTCCCCATCTTACTTTTGCTACATTTCCTGTTTCACTGTGGGATACTAGCTATAATATCAAGATTGAGTTTATTATTTTTTTCTTAACATGGCCTATAATACTTGAATTTACTTAATTACATTTAGAACTGAGAGTAGTGTGGTATAATGGATGGAGAGAGAGCCTCAAAATTAGGAAGACTTAGGTTGAAGTCTTGCCCATGACACATTCTGGCTATGTAATCCTAGTGTAGTCATTTCTTGACCAGATGTTCTTCAATTATTTGGTCTCAGTATCCCTTATACTCTCAAAAATTACTGAGGATCTTCTCTCCCCAAGAACTTTTGCTTATGTAGGTTAGATATATTGATATTTACTATATTAGAAATTAAAACATTAGTATTATTATGAAAATAATCATTTTGACTCTGTGGAAGGGTCTTGGGGCCCCTTAGGAGTCTTCAAACCACAGTTTGAGTACCTCTGCTCTAGAAGACTTTCTAAGACTATAAACTGCCGAAAATGTGCTGTCCTACACTGGATGGAAGGAATTTTGTTTCCTCACTCAGGATTTCTTTGTACCAATGAAATCACATGTCCAGTTCCTCTTCCCATATAATTGTAGCTACCAAATTCATGAAGACTCTTTTAAAAAAGACAGATGTAGGCAAACTCCTTCATAAGTTTGCTATGCCCCAAGTAATTCTGAAATAACATCATTAAGACATTATAATCAATTCAGCTATAAAGTCACCAAATCCCACCACAGCTCATTCCTAACATCTGCACCATTGTCCTTAAGGAGTTAGTTATCTTTTTTATAAGACTACTTACTTCATGTGTTTCTGCAGAACCAATTAATAATGTTAAGTGACATATGCCTATATGAGTTGTTGGGTTTGTTTTTTTTATAGAAAAGGAAAAAGGGCACCCTTGGTAATGAGGGACTCCTCAGTTTTCCTTTGATGCTGTGATACCATAATATAACATATCATCAAACAATCAATTCTCAGTCACTTAGAAAAGCAAATAGCATTGTGAAGCAATTAGCAGGGCTCAGTAGAGAACAATGGTGCCACATCAATTTAATTTCTTTTTGTGGTATGGTGCTAGACATTGAAGACAGGGAGACAACAATGTATGAAATCTCTCTGGACTTCCTGTCCCACTTGACCTTCATAAGAGCAAGCCACAATGATGGATTTAGAAGATATAGTGATGGGGGGAGGGCAGGGATGGCAGGAGAGAACTTAGAACTCAAAATTTAAAAAAAAATGAATGTTAAGGTTATTTTTATATGTAGTTGTGAAAGAAACATTTAAAAATGAAAAAAAGAAGATTCAGTCAAAGGAATCACATCCTTCCCTGGGTTTCTTCCTAATTGGGAGTGGGGAAAGAAGTCTGATCCTTTAATTCTACTGCATGAAAAAGAAATGGAGAAGCAGTATTGAGCCTGATAGCATGTTCTCTGTGATCTCATAATTTTCTCAGTGTTAAAAATTAGGTATTTGGATTCAACATTTTCTCCCTGGAATGAAATGAAGGTAAATTTGTGGGGGTCTATTAAACCACTACAATAATTAGCTACATAATTTCATTATTTCACCCTGAGGCCTTATGTCACATAGTACATTTTAATGAATGAAATAAATAAAGCATTTTTCATGTTCAAAGTGATGTATGAGCATTAACTAATTAGTTCTCACAACACTTCTGTGAGAAAGATATTATGGGATAATCAGTCATAATGGTAACTGACATTTACAGCAAACCAGCACCATTTGTCCCAAATCCCCAAACACACTTCTAAATTTACATTCCACTTTGCATCTGTTTGTGAACATATATCTCAGTAATTGATTTATTGATTGATTTCAAGTCTATTGATCCCCCACAGTGAGTTAGGTAATGAGGAATACTTAGAGGGAAAAGTCACTCAAAAGTAGAGCCCTTGTCTTCTTAGCATTCTAATCTGAAATCAAACTGGCAATAGCTACCTCATGTAAAACACCAAACATAAGTTTGCCTGTTGTTGTTGAGTTCAAATTCTGTTTAAAAGTTATTTCAATACTCCAAAATAATTTTAGTTAGTTAGATTTGGTTTTTTCCTGAATGGTTTCATAGGGTTTTTCATGGGCTTTGTTTCCTTTGGGGGAGTGGGAGTAAAAACTCTGATTTGTCTTTTGTTCAAGGAGTGTTATTTGGGTCTGGCTTGCATTAGGGTTCAGCTCATTAATGTGGTTCATTCTGGTTTTTAGTTCACAGTTTTGCTTCAGTCAAGTGCCTGATAAAAATTCCTGTTAATCATTTTGACCTATACACAGAGTAGAGGTTAACCTCTCTCCTCCTATTCTAATAGCTAATCTAGGCTAAAGCCTTTGGCATGTGGCTGTTGGTTTAAATCAAAGGATTTTACTGAGGGATGAGAAGACTCAGAACAATATAATACATGATGGTGCCAAAAGAGAACCCAAAGGGATTTAGGAATACGAAAGTTGCTCAAGACTATTAACACAGATCCATACAAATATACACATATTCACATCTGAGATCAAACTGACAATAGTTGTCTCCCTAATACCATGTAAAATGCCAAACATAGGTTCATCTGGTTTTTTTTTCTCTGTAAAAATGAATGAAACAGTTTGAATTCAAATTTCATTTAGAAAGTTATTCCAATACTTCAAAATAATTTTAGTTAGCTAGATCTGGTTCACACACAAATATATCTATCTATCTATCTATCTATATATATGTGTGTGTGTGTGTGTGTGTGTGTACACATATATATTAACCTTAGCATACAGGCATAATAGTATATAATGAAGCCAAAGCAATTTCATCAACTAGTTAACCTACTGTTACAAAGGAAAATTTAGCAAAATGGCAGCTCTTGAATGTGATTACAGGCTTTTACCTCAGGAGACACTATGACAGCAGAACAAGTGCTGGTATAGGTATTAGAAGATCTGGATTCTAGTCCCAGCTGTGGGCATTGGGTAAGACATTTAATTTCCCTGGCTTCCTTTAATACTTAGATTAAAAAATCACCTTTTGTGGGAGGCCTGTCCCATTACCCTCAATTGCCTTCCCTTTTCAGATTATATTTCATCTATTCTGTATATAATTTGTATGTTGTTGTCCAGTCATTTCAATTGTATCCAACTCTTTGTGACCTCCATTTGAGGTATTTTTGGTAGAGATACCGGAGTGGTTTGCCATTTCCTCTTCCAGATCATTTTATAGATGAAGAAACTGTGGTAAACGGGGTTAAGTGACTTGCCCAAGGTCATATAGCACAGAAGTGTCAGAGGCCAGATTTGAATTCAGGAAGATGAGTCTATTTCCTAGCTCTGCCCTTGCCTAGAGCTAATGTTTTAAAGTCAGAGATCTCTCCCTATACTGTGCTTTTTTGATGTCATAAAGAACTGGTATTTTTGCCAATAGATTTACTCAGTTCACTGCCCACCCCATTTCCTCCCACTCCCAAGGACATTAAATAATACCTGTGATTAACAAATGGGTAAACATTTTTCAGAATATGTGCCAGGTTTAAATAACAGTATCGGTAAGAGAAGCAAATTAGCAGGTAATGTGTGCGTGTGTGTATTCACATATGGGTGAGTATTTCATGTGTGAGTATTCTAGAGTCAAATTCCACTTGAGTTTGAGAGGTTGACATTGATTTAAATTAAGTAAACATGATGGGAATATTGTTAATATTTTAACTTAATTTACATCGGGGAGAAGGTAAGATAATGGCTTTTTGCCAATAGGTAAACATGTATACATGGGAAGTTAGGTGGTACAGTGGATAGAGTGTCACACCTGGAATCAGGAAATCTGGCCTCAGACACTTACTAGCTGTGAGGCCCTGGATAAGTCATTGAACCTTGTTTGCCTCAGTTATTCATTTATGAAATAAGTTGAAAAAGGAAATGGCAAATCATTGCAGTATCTTTGCCAAGAAAACCCCAAATGGGAACATGAAGAGTTGGACACAACTAATTGACTCAACAACAAATGAGTATATATTGTATTTAAACAACAATGCATTGTAGATAATAGCAATATTAAGATGAAATGCTAGAGATGGGTAAGTTTCCTTTCTTGTCCTTCTTTTCTTTTATTACCACTCCTCTTTTGTTCCTTCATGATATCTTGTAGTTTGTTCTCTGAATATAAAAGCCTGACTCCTGGTCCCATATCTATCACTAATTGGTTGAGATTCCAGGGAAGGTCATATTAAGCCTGATTCTCTGATCCACAGGGTAGAGATTGGTATGACAGGAGCCTACTGAGGAAAGCTGTGGGCCAGCATCTGTTGGAGGAAGGGAAGACTGTTTTTCCCTCCTGGGAGCAGAATAACCCAAGCATGGCTGCCCGTGGCCCACATCTCACAGGCTGTATGTTACTGAAATACTCTCCCCTCCTTTCCACATAACCAATATTATACGTATCTTTGTTGTGCTCAGGACTGTACAGCAAAGGGTTAATGAGCATAACTTTGTACAGGCCATTGGTTATAGGGAACGTGATGCATGGGAAGCTAGGTTAAGGTGAAAAGAACAGACTACCTTCTTCCTCTCCATCTAGAGAATTGGTTCTTTCTAGAAGGAAAATGAAAAGGAAGCAATTTCTCTAGCTCTTCATTGAATTTTAGTTATTTAGAATCTGAATTCTAAACTTTTCTTGAAATGATCTAATTTAACTCCATCCTTTTATAGAAGATCAGATTGATTCCTTGAGAGATGAAGTGATTTGTCAAGCTCATGGCTACTTAGTGGCAGAACTGGGAATAGACCCTAGAGCTGGGAATAGAACCGAGAGCTGGAAATAGACCCTAGGTCCCTTAAGTCCTAATCCTGGGTCCTTTTCACTATGTCACATGGCACTCAAACTTCCTTCATGTGAAACTCTGATATGTAAATGACCTAGATTCTCAAGAGATGCTAGTTATATCCAATGGGTTATTTCTTTTTATCTAGGCGCAGGGGTGGGGAACCTGCAGCATCAAGGGCACATGTGGCCTCCTAGGCCCTTGGGTGTGGTCTTTTTTCCTGAATCCAAGTTTTACAGAACAGATTCTTTTATTAAGAGGATTTGTTCTGTGAAGTTTGAATTCAGTCAAAGGGCCTTGAGGCCACAGGTTCCCCACCCCTGGGGGCTCAGAAGTCAGGAAGCTGTTGGGCTCTCTATTCCAATAATATCAAAATAGCATGCTCTAGACCAATGCTTTTAAATTGCTTTGGAATGTGAAATGTAATAGACATGAAAGGGGCTTTCAAGCAGGTGAAAATAATCTAACCTAGTAAATAGCATCTGGTATAGATTCAAGATTGACATCTGCCATACTACTAAAGAGGATAGACTGTGTAAAACAGAAAAGGCAGACATATGTGTCGCTTATTATAATGATAGACTTATTTGCATTGCTTTTAATACTTGAGGGGATGGTACATACTATTTAGGCAAGACAAATACTTAAACATCCATAAACCCTCCAGACCCAAAGTTTTGAGCAGTAGGAAGGTTGTGGGAATGGCCACAAAATAATATCTGCTTCTTCTTAATCACTTCTGACAAGGCTAGAGAGTTGGGTAGGTCCCCAGAGGTAATGTTTTACTCGGAAATCCACTCAACCTAATTTCAGTAATGTAGGGGCACAGAAGGGCCTGGAGAGGAGCCGGCAAGCGGGGCCTTTACAACAGGCAAGGCAATGTCAGCTGGGAATGCCGCCATCCCCCAAATTGCTGCCTGCCTGCCTGAGCTCTGGAGCAGCTGTAGCTACATATGTTCCCAATGCTTGCTCCCCAACAGAACTTACAGACATGCTTTTCTCACCCTTTCGAGGAAACACACAGAATATAGAAAACAGGCAAGAGCTGCTTTTTTGGAGTTTAAGGAGATATCAGAAATCAGGTCTATCATGTTTTGTTTCAGGGGTACCCACAGTGGATAAACAGCTTCAACTCAATGTTGTTTAGAGGATATAGCTAGACACTATTTAGTATAGAAATGAACTTTTGATTTCAGCCTCCTCTATACTGCCTCCAAATATTGGTGAGTTTAGAGTTTTGATGAGGAAGGGGAATAGAGAACTAATTTATACATAGTGCCTTAGATCTTAGGTAATCATCTTGACTTGTTCAATATAAAAAAATATATATATACATACATACACATAGTACATATGTGTGCATATGCATGCTTACATGGATGTTTATATAGATATATGCATATATGTATGTATGTATACATGTATATGTATATAGGTATATATGTATGTGTATATATAATACACACACACGCACACACACATACAGTGTGTATCTGTACCTCACAATTCTGGTGAGTTTGGGGGCAACCTATATGATTCCTTTTCCTTTAAAATATTTTGTCAATGCCCTCCATCATCAATAAAACTTTATTGTATAAAAACATAATTTCTTGTTGTCTTTTGTAATATTGATCATCTCTGGACATATCCTTCCTCCCCAACACATGCATACACAGATCTATGAAAATATTGAAATGTTGTTGACCATTAAGGAGAAAGTCAATTAAAATTGACTTCTACTCAAATGCCTCATCATGATTTTCTAGTGACTTTTAGTTCTCAAAATATTAACCCAGTAATTGTCATCTATGACAGGTCCTAGTCATCTAGAAAAGCTTCAAGTTTGGGCCCAGTGATGGGCTTATTGTCTGAAAAATACCCTATGTCAATCTAGAGAGGCTCATGGCTGGGTTAACATCAAGGTGATTAATTTTTCAGCCATAGAGACTCTTGAAAACTATTACTACATTGAGGGATTGTTGTTTTCCCTTGTATAAGGAGTTCCCATACTGTTAAAATGATAGATCCTTGAAACACTGAGGTGGAACAACGGTCACATATCCAGGATAATGTCTTATTCATTTTGAGGACTTGACAGACTATTGACAAAGGCAATTTAGATGAAACAAATTGCTCTCTCTCTCTCTCTCTGTTATAACCTCATCATGAGTGGTTGATACCCAGACCCTGAGTTTTCAGGTTTCATTCCTCATGAGCTTAGAACATTGAGACCTTTAACGGAAACTCAAAGGAGATGGTATATGAACTTTAGGACCCAAACTGCTCTGGTATTATCTTGCCAATACTTTCTGTATACTCTCTCTGCTTTGGGTTTTAAAGCAAAAAAAAAAAAATTATCCACATTATTCCCACTACCTTTGGTTATATCCTCAGGCCCTGTCCAGCCATTCTATTTTTTTGTCTCTATGTGTTCTCACTTGATGATCTCATTAGCTCCCAATTAGCATCTCTATGCAGATAACTACCATATCTGTATATCCATCTCCAGTGAATCTTCTGAACTTCAGTCCTATATCACCAAATCCTACTGGGCATTTCCAACTGAATATCCCTTAGGCATCTCAAACTCAGTATGTTCCAAATAGAATTCATTAACTTTCCCCCCCAAAATCTCCCCTTCTGAGCTTTCTTATTACAGTTAGTGATACTTCCAACCTTCCAGTCACATAGGTTGGCCATCTTTCACGCCTGCCTCTCACTTACCCCAGATATCGAATCAGTTGCCAAATCTTGGGATTTCAGTTTCTGTGATATCTCACTTATGTTCCCTCTTGTCCTCTCACTAAGTCACTGCCCTAGCTCAGGCCTACATCACCTTCCTCCTGGACTACTTGCAGGCAGTTTCTCATTGGGTCTGCCTGCATCAAATCTTTCCCACTCCAACCATGTAGCTTTCAAAGTGATTTACCTAAAACTCAGCTTTGATCTTGTCATATCTTTACTCAACAGATTCCACTGGCTCCCTTTGCTTCTTTTAGAAGCAAGTATAAACTCTTATGTTTGCCATAAGTCTCTCATGCAAGTCTCTTCATAGCTTGGCCTTGACCTTCCTTTCCAACATTCTTACAGACTTCTCTCTTTGCATTTTGCTCTTCAGTCATATTGCCCTACTTGCTGTTATTGCACAAATGACTCCATCTCCCATCTCCATGCCTTTGTACTGACTAGCTCCCATGCCTGGGATGATCTCCCTCCTCCCCTTGACCCCTGGATAACTCCAGTTCCTTTCAAGACTGTTCAAGTGCACACTAAGCCTTTCCTGATACCATCTTTGCATCACCACAGCTGCCAGGGCCCTCTCTCCCCATATTACCATCTGTTCATTTTCTACATGATATTCATATACTTATACATGTTGTGTCTTTCATGAAGGTTTACTTTATGTTAGTGGCCATTCAACTTTCATTTTTGTATCCCCAAATGAGCATAGTGTCTGGCATGTAGTAAATATCTAGTAGTATCATGTAGTAAATATCTATTAATTGATTGTCACTCAGAAAATAGACTACAACTCAATTTTATGAGATATCAAAAGAGCTAGATTTTTTAAATAAAAGTTTGGCCTCAATTTTTTTTCTACTTTTCAAAGGATGAAAATAACAGAAGGCAGGCTCATTCCTGTATAATTAGTACTAAATTCTTCATGAAAGAAATGTATGTTTTTATAAAGTATTCTAGAAAAGAAAACCTGACCAGCAACTTTCTCTGGAAGGCAGCAACAGTATAAGAACCAATGATCTACTAAATCAGTGGGAATGGATCTAGACTGATATAAATATGCACTTTTAATATCCTTAAAGGATCGTGTTTGGCTCCCAGCTTCATTAGGTTAGGATAAATGAAAACTGATTGCCTTTGGAATGGACAGTTCTCTTCTCATGCCCCTCTGGTAGATACCTTTCACTCCAGTCCTGTGTATTACCATAAAAGTTTCAAACCCCTGTCTTTTAAAGCTTATTTCAGATTTGGCACTTGGAGAAAAGTTGTATTTTCTGGCTATGATTCTAGATTTTTGTTTTTTTCTGAGAAGTTTTCAGAAAAAAAATATGTTATTATCAGAGGCTAGTAGCAAAGCTTTCTTCTTAAAGGTTTCTGACCTAGTTAGCTGATGTAACTATTGCTTTGCTCCCAAGGCTACTTAAAGAAGGTAAAATTTCTGCCAAACCTGAAAAATAGTGCCCATAAGTATTATGGACCTCTGAGGATTTTAGACATTCATTGACAATGTTTCTAGAATTGGAACTTCTGTGAACAGATGGTAAGCATCTAAAAATATGACTGTTCAACAAATATTAATTAAGCACCTTATATGTTTAAGGTACTGGGGATATGGAGACAAGAAAACATAACAGTCACTACCCTCAAAGATGTTATACTCTATTGGGAAGATATATATACACACAAAAATAAATGAAAATATGTCCAAACAAATTTGGATTAGTTTCAATGAAAGAGAGGGTGCAAATTCCTAGGAGGAAGGGTAGAGAAAGGTTAGAAATGGCCTTATGTAGGAGTGGCACCTGAAGTACATTGAAGGAAAAAAAGGATTCCTGGAGTTAGAGGTGGGAAGATGATACATTCTAGCTGTGAGGACCACTTGTTCAAAGGATTAAAGATATAATACAGAATGGTATGCATGGCAAACAGTTGTCTGGTCTATTTGACTAGAATAGAGATAAAAATCTCAACAACAAAAAAAAAGATTGTAAAGGTTGTTAGAAGCCAGGTTTTGAAGGACTTTAAATGCCGGGCTAAGGATTTTGTATTTATATTAGGATGCCAAACCTGATTCTAAATGTCAAGCTGAGGGGTTTTCTTAATCTTATTTAGATATTTTTTAAATCTTTTTTTATCTGAATAGAGTTTTATCTTTGGAGCAATAGGGAATCATTAGAGTTTCTTGAATGGGGAAGTGATATTGTCAGATCTGTACTATAGAAAGATTATTTTGGCAACTGTGTAAGGATGAATTAGAGAGAGGAGAGATTGGAAGTAGAGCATCCAGTTAGGAGCATACTGGAATATTGGACTAGATGTGAGGAAGCCCCAAACTAAGATGGTTACTGTATAAAAGTAGAGAGAAGAGGATGGATGCAAAGGATGTTGCATGAGTAAAGTTAGTTAAGACTGCTAATCTTGTTTTGGTGACATAGTACAGTAGAAAGAACATGGCTCTAGAGTCAAGCACATGGGTTCAAATACTCTTTTTAAAGTTTACTGTCTGTATGATGTTGCCAAGTCATTCAAATTTCTTGAATATCATCTATAAAATGGGGGGGGGGTTGGGCAGCGGGGTGGGGGGTATAGATTACATGGCCTTTAAGGACCCTTCTGGCTCAAGATCTATAATGCTATACCTAATGCAATACCTAAGTCGAGCCTTTTAGTTTTTGTGTTTATCTCTAAAGCCAGTTAGGTTTCAGAGATCTGACGACCTTCATCTACCCATTTCCAATTTCATAACCAGAGAGCTTTAATCCTGTCAGAGAGCAATGTGGCCATCTCCCACAGTCAGAATCAGGTTACTTTGATGACTAGCCACTGATAGTATACTGGCTATCCTTTGAAATCACTTTTTAACTCATATTCACTTTGCACTGAAGGTTAAAGGTTGTTCATTAATATTCCTGTATATACTTTGATATGTGTATTTATGATGTTTGAAAAAAATAAACCTAAAGTTTAAAAAGGGTGTTTTCATTTTACTCTCTACAAATATTTTAAATATTATTTTAGTAGACAGGACATAATGTTTTTAAAGTTACTTATAAAGATTTCTTCAAAAGTGGTTTTGAAGTAAAAAAAAAAACCACCCATTAAGATGTCATTTCTTAAATGCTTTTTCTGTGCTCTTTTTTTCATCCATTACCACTGATCCAGGTACCAAGATCGTGATAGAAACAGAGGGAGACTGAAAGGAAAAGAAAAAGAAAAACTCAAAAAACTAATGGTTTTTATCTTTTTGTCATTAGTACCTAGAACATTTCCTTGCATGTAATAGGTATTGTGTTTTAGAATTAAATAAAATTGATTTGAGTTGAATTAAAATGAACTGAATTCTATTGAACTAAATTCAATTGAGTTGAGTTGAATTGAATTGAGTTCTAGATCATGATCTGTTATAACATTATTCTGTTTCTGGAAGTTTATCTCCTAGAAATTAAAACTCTGTGAAATTATCATTATTCTTCTGCGGTCATTTAGGGAGGCCATTTTCTTCATGCTATCAAAGAGCTTGAATTGTGAGAAAACAAAAATGATTTGAAAACTCTTCCACCTCTTCAAAGTAAGCAGATTGAGTCTTAAAGACCAAGTTTAAACTCTTAGCAGAAATTGGTAGTGAAGTTCTGCTGTAGATTGCAAATATGCAATAGACTTGATGACATAGCTGTAACAATTAATTCCTAAGTAATTTTTAGGAAAAGAATAGTATGGTTAAAAGTTAAGCCTATCAGCTCATCATGGACATTTTCTTATATTCTTAGAAAGATTGTCACAGTAGAGAATGTAGAATATTTTTTAAAAATGTTTTAATGGCATCCTTTTCATCTTTTTAAATACATTACTCTCACTTCTCAATAAAATCTATCCTCTACCCACCACCTCCAAGTATCTTCCTTTGTAACAAGTAGATAACCAAGCAAGGCAAACTAACCCATTGGTTATGTCTACAAATGTATAATTCATGTTGCATTTATTATACACATCTCTTTCCTTCTAGGTAGGAGGCATGCTTTTCCATCAAGTTCTCTGAAATTATATTTCATCACTGTCTCGACTAGAATTCTTCAGTCCTTCAATGTTGCCTTTTTGGACATTATTGTAGTCACAATATAAATTGTTCTCCTGGTTCTACTTACTTTGCTTTGCATCAGTTCAGGAAAATATTTAAGGTTTCTCTGAATTCATATTCACCATGTCTTATGGAACATTATGGAATATTCGATCACATTAATATACCTTAATTTATTAGGCCATTCTCCAAACACTGGGCACCCACTCTCCTTCCAGTTTTTTGCTTTTGTATTTAAATCATTCTATAGATTCTGTAGTTATAGATTTAAATACACATATAAAATATATGTATATATTTCTTCTATTGAGTATCTCTAGTTTATCATATACATACACATGCACATAGCATAAATGTGTACATATGTCTATATGTACACATACTTATGCATAAATATACACATACATACAAACATATACATATGTGTGCATATATATTATATATACATATATATGCATAGTTACTCATGTTATTTCCCCCATTAGACTGTGAGCTCCTTGAAAGCAGGGACTAGTTTTTGCCTTTCTTTTCACACTCAGCACGATGCCTGGCACATGATGAGTGCTTAATAAATACTTGCCATGATTTGACATATATTTGGGACATTTTCCTTTATTTTGTCTTCTTTGGTGAATATATAATCAATAGTTATATGGCTGAATAAAAAAGTTTGCACATCATTTTCCTTTTTTGTCATCTCTGCCAATCTGATGAACATAAGGTTAAACCTCAGAGTTTCTTTAATGGACATTTCTCTTAGTGATTTAGAATACTCTTTCATATGTTTGTGAGCCACTTGAATTTTCCTCTTTTGGAGGGCAGAGATGATAGAATTTATAGCCTTTCGCATTTGTGACATCCAGAAAATGCTATTTCTTAGCTTGATGTTATTCTGCTCCTAACCTCTGGCAATAATAAGATGTCTCCTGCATTCAACTTCATTTCAAAGAACCACTTTCTTCTCTGTACACAGTCTCATTCAGTAAGGCATTGAGAGCCTTCCGATTAAAAACTAGACTTCAGTAGGTCTTCTGTTTCAACATGGCCTTTCCTATCCTGAGGTCTTTTCTTTTTCTCATCTTTCTACCTAAATAAAACCACTGTCTAAACTTTTGTAACTATATATTTTTAAACTTTTCATATATACATAAATGTGTGTGTATGTGATCTGTATCTGATCCTCAAAACAATTCTATGAGGTAAATCAGATAGGGTTATTATTATGGTTGAAACACCAGAGACCCAGAAAAAAAATCAAGTGACTTTCCCAAAGTTATGCAATGAATTACGGGCTGAACTAGGATTAAATCTCAGGTCTTTTGGTACTTAATCAAAGGCTCTTTCCACCACTCTGTGTTGACTCTGCACCACTGTCTTCTCTCTCTCTCTCTCTTTCTCTCTCTCTCTCTCTCTCTCTCTCTCTCTCTCTCTCTCTCTCCTTTCTTTCCCTCCTCCTCTAATCTCCCCTCTCCTTTCCTCTCTTTCCTTTCCTTTTCTCTCTCCTTCCTTTCTCTTATCTCTCTTCCCTTCCTTCCTTCCCTGCTTCTTTCCTTCCTTCCTTCCTTCCTTGCTTCCTTCCTTCCTTCCTTCCATCCTTCCTTCCATCCTTCCTTTCTCTTCTCCCCTTAATTTTTCTCTCTTTGGCTTTCCTAATGTTCCTTTGTCCCCCTCTCTTCAGTTTTTGTAAACTTCATAGTGTGCTTGTTTGTTTTGTCTACTAACAATATTTTATAACAAGTATTTATAATATATATTCAATAGTGATAACTGGTATCATTCATTACCCCCAGAAATTGTTTTTTTTGGATAGAAACTAACATCCCCCTCCTCCAGTTTTATTTGACAGTGTCTTCCTTGATGGGTAGCTAGGTGTTACAGTGGATAGAGTGCTGGGCCTGGAGTAAAAATGACTCATCTTCCTGAGTTCAAATCTGGTCTCAAACACTTATTAGCTATGTGTCCCTGGGCAAGTCACTTAACCATGTTTGCCTCAGTTTCCTCATCTGTAAAATGAACTGGAGAAAGACATAGCAAACCACTCCAGTATTTTTGCCAAGAAAACCTCATATGGAGTCATAAAGAGTATGAAACAACTAAACGACAATTTTATAGACAAAAATTCTGAAGTTCTGCAAGGTAAAGCAATTTGTCCAAAGTTATATGACATACAGCCAAGACCAGAACTAAGATCACTTGACCAGTTCAGGATTTTTTCTGATCCAATCCACTGAGCTGCTTTTGAAAAGTTATATGATCTGTTGTGCCCCAGTGACTTTATTCTAAAGAGAACATTATGTGTGTCTATGCCTTACTTCCCTTTCAGGAAATTTTGTTTATTGACTAAGTTGAGACATTCAGATGAATGTGTGTGCATTCACTGTACCCCTTAGTCAGAAAGCAACTTATAATTATTTCCTGTCATAGTGTCCTATTGGCCAAAATGAAATCATATAAAATTTGATGCTTTCTGTTAGACCTAGGCAATGGGTACAATAGTAGAAAGCAAAGAACATGGGAGTTAATCTTAGAAGGTTGTTTTCTTCAGGTAAACTACAGAAAGCCTAACAGCTCCATAGAGTCATTTCAACCTATTCTTTTCCTCATCTTCTGGGAATAGGCCCCTCTTTCCTGCATGTTATGATTATACTTAATTCACACAGTCCAATCTTCCTTCTCTCAAGTTTCCCATCTCAAGTTAAACCCGAAAGTAATGTTAAAGCTTTTATAATCCTATAAATGTTTGCTCCTGCTTCCAAGCCACTGAATCCATAATCAGTCAAACAAAAACAATAACTATGTCTACTCAACCAATAACAGTACCACAATTAGGCCATTATCACAGAACTACTTGTTGCTTACCTTCAACCAGATTTAACACTGAGCCATAAAAATGTAACATCATTTTATTAGATATAGTCATATCAGATGTTAATAATCTCTGCTCTACATGAAACAAAAAACCCATAGAGACTAGCAGAAGAAATAAAAGTCCTGTACAAACAGAACAAAATGCATGTAATCTTTGTCTGATACTGGAGTTGTTCCAAAGATGCTTTTGGTAAGATGAGGGAGGATGGATGCTTACATACTAATACTTAAAAAAAATACAAACAGCAATTATACCCTTCTAATAATCAATAGAATATTAAATAGAAAAAGAATAATTTTGGGATATCAACTTTTCTCATAACTATTTCTTTTTGAACCCTATTGAAAGAGATAATGATGACCTGTTCAGAAAAAAACACATTTATAATAATAAAATAGCATGGTATAATGGATAAAAAGAGCTAAGTTTACATGTCACCTCAAATGAGTTCTTACGATAAGACCCTATTCAAGTTCCTCAGGTGACTCTTTAAGTCTCTAAATTGCAGAATAGGTGTTGATCCTCACTGGTAGAGGAAGTTTTCTCACTAGGAGATCTAAATTAACATAACTACCTGTCTGGACAAAAAATAAATGAAATGACAGCTTACATGGATTCAGATTTGCAAAGCACTTTCTTCACAATCTGGTAAGATAGTGTAAAAATTATCTCCCCTTTACAGATGAAGAAGCTGATGCTGTGATAAATTGTGACTGCTCCACAATCCAGTTCAGTACTATGTTGTCAGTCCAAAGAAGAAACATCTATAATTCTCATACTATTATTAAATAAATAGAATACAACTTTCCTTTCCTATCCCTTCTTCTTTCTTACTCCCTCCAAACTTTTGTCAGGGTCTACTTTGCTAAGCAAATTCCCTGAGAAGATTCCAAATAATTTCAATAGAGTCTCAATGGAAAACATAGAAGTCTCATAGCAGGCAGTGTTAAGTTATAGGATTAATTAGCACCCAAGGGTTGCACCCTAAACAAAGTTGTCCACTGGGAAATGGGAAGCAGCAAAGGGGATACTACTTTTTGTACCACTGAAATCAATTCATCTAATGAGAAAGTGTGTGACTTTTAGACCTGTGATTTTATTGGTGCTTGCACCCCACAGTGTGGAAACTGCTTGTACCCAGGTATACCAAATCTTGTCTTCAGGGTACCATCTTGGAGAGTTGCCTAGAGCACTGAAAAGTTAAGTGATTAGTCACACAGCTAGTACATAATGGATAAAACTTGAACCCAAGTTTTCTTGACTCTAAGGTCTGCCTTTTCTCTCCAGTTTGAATCTCTCTCACAGGTCTATATCAAAATGAGAGGGTAAGTAGCAATTCAGAAATTGTGCATGGAGTAAATAACTCTTAATTTATTGGCTCAAATTCACATGAAGTAATTGAATGAGATATATCACTCAATATCAGGGCCAAACAGGCCTGGAAGATGAAGAAATATATTTTTTTCCCGTCTTGTTACTTCTGGCAGTGTTAAAAAAAAAAGTCCGTTCTGCCACAAAGAATTTATTGCAAGATGTTTGTGATACCCTAAAGGATATTGCAGTCTACATGAGGAGGGAAGACACATATATGTGAAGGTCTGGTTTTGTTTTTCTTTGTGAATGATATCAGAGTAATATAACTAAGTTTGAAAGAAAGCCAACAATATGAGAATCCCAACAATCTATGGAATAAACCAGTGATTAATCAATCAATCAATCCTTAAGTGTGTATCAAGTGTCAGATTCCAAACTAAGAATTGGGAATACAAAGAAGGCAAAAACATGGTCCCTGGCCTCAAGAAGCTCACATTCTAATACTGGAGATAATACATTGACCAATATGTTCATATACTCTTTATGCAATGTAAATGAAAGGTAATCACAAAGGGAAGGAACTAGGTAAGGGTGTGGAAAAAGAGAATGGAAAAAATCAGGGAAATGCTTTACAGAAGGTGGGATTTGAACTGAGCATTGAAGGCAGGAGACAGCTGTAAAGCAGGAGAGCTCTGGGAGATACAAGAGATAGAGTGCCATGTCCAAGGAACAGCTGGAGCAGGAGGAGGGGATTTAAAATTTTGCTCTTACAGGGAAAATATCAGGTTCTAGCATAGTCCTCTCTTTTCCCCTCAGTCCTACAGTATACTTCATTTCTCCCCTTGGATTGGTTTATGTTTTCCTTCTGTTTCCTACTGGATGGACTTATCCCTTGGCAAACCTTATTGAGCCTAGGACAGCCTCATTCCCTAGCTATGGCTTCCATCATCCTTTGAGCCAGTTTGAATTCCACACAAAAAAATTAATTTCATTAACAGTGTTCACATTTGTTTGACCAAAAACTGTATCATGTATTAAATCCTCCATTTTCTTTAATAGACTGAGCCATTTCTAAACATCAAATCTACCATCAAAGGATGAAGATTTTCACCCACTGAGGATGTTCAAGAGCATGTTAATACAAACTCTGAAGCCAGTTTAAAAAAAAAAGTTCTGAAAATGTTTTTTTTTTTTTCCCAATGGCAGCACCATTGGAAAAAGTGTATGCTCTCTCCAGGAACTACTTCAAAGTGCATGATATACATTTGATTTTATGTTCCTATAGCAACCTGCCATTTTTTTAATCTCTTTCCTCCCTCAATTCATTTTACATGCTGCTACCAGATTAATCTTTCTAGGGAGGCGAGCTAAGATGGCAGGTGGAGTGATAGAAAGGAATGTGGTTGAACCTCTATATAAACTGCTCCTAACACATCCAGAAAATTTATTGGACTGCATCCTGATGGGGAAATTCAGAAAAAAAGTGATGAATCTTTCTAAAGCAGTATTCAAATGAAATCACTGGCCTTTTCAAACACCTTCAATGGCTCCCTATTACATGTTCCTGAAATCCAGGTTCCATATCCTTGAATTCAGAGTCCTTGATACTCTCACCAAAACTCCCTTTCTGATTTTGTTTTATACCACATCCACAAGGTATGCTCTATATGCCAATCATATCAGACTACTCACTTTTCTCCATGCCCCTGCCTGTGCAGATTAAATTCACTCCATTTAGAATGCCTTCCTTCCCCCATTTCTACCTGTAAGAATCCAAAGTCATCTTCCAAGTCCTATTTGCAATTCTACCCCTTCCATGAAGTTTCCTTAACATCCCTCCAAGCTCATATCTCTCCTTCCTTTGAACTCAAATACCACTTTGTTTTTAGCTCTTTTATGAAACTTATCACCTTCTGTCTTGATTTCCTGATCCTTGGATGCTTGTTATATATCCCCTTCTAGATTCTAAACTACTGGAGGGTAGGGACAGGCTGTCTTCCTCATCCACCATAGTTCCATTCCAGTGTCTTCAATAAAGGTACTTAGTATACTGTTTATGCATTGAACAGTTGAATGAATAATTTGACTACTGACCCACTTTGTTCTCCTTAGAAGGCACATATGCAACCCAGGCCCCTTTAGGCCTAGGCCGCTTCCTACAGTAGAACACTAAGTGTAGGTCTGAGTGATACCCGGAATAATTAGGAAGCTATAAAGCAGAATTTCGGTACAAGACAAGCAAGCATCGGCCAGCCAAGCCGCTACTGCTGAAATAACGGGGTGGGGAGTGGGAGCCGACTGTGGTGGTGAGCTACTCATAGAAGTATACGTCTTTTCTGTGGAAAGCACTTGTGTTGCTCAATATTAGAAAGATGCAATCTCCTTATCCCATATTAGTTTAAAATAAATTTTAATGTATTTTGCAAAATTTGACATATGAAGGCTATCTATGTAGAAAACTGAGACAAAATATACCTTTAGGCTGATTTTGCAACTTATTAAAATGTGCATTTCTTAAAGGAGCATAGCAAAGTACAAGGCACAAAACTTTTTACATGGTGCTTCAGTGAAAGTGCTATGTTTCTTTTATGTTTTTGAAACTTCAATCAGTTGGTTGAACATTCAGTGAGCACCCACTGTGTTATTCAGTGCTGTGCTGGGAGGGTCTAAGGAACTGAAAGAAGTGTAAGCCATAGATAGGCCCTGTCTTCAAAGAACTAAAAATCTTATTAGGGATGCAGGTGTATGAAACAATTAGAGGACAATATAAGATAGTGCATGATAAAATGTCAAATTGTATGGTATAGACATTACTTGGTACAGGATTTCAGGGAGTTGGACATCTCCAAAGAGGTACAGAGGTCATTGTGCTCAGCCCAGAATAGATTTCAAACTCAGGGGGAAAAAATGGGCTAAGCTTTGATGATGTTAGCAGCTTTCTAACTGCAGTTCAAGCCACAAACTTACCGAATTAAAAACAAAAAGGAAAAAGACAACCAAGAAAAGCCTTTAATGGGAAAATTGAGCATTACTGGGCTTTTGGATTAGCCCTAGAGACTAGATCTATGGTTTCACTGGTATAGGGACCTTTAAGGTGATGAAATACCTTCTACTGATGCAGAGCAGCATATTTGCTGCCGATTATAGTTTTAGAGAATTCACGGAGAGTGCTAAGACATTGAGACTTACCAAAGGTCACACAGCTAGTAGGTGTTAGAGTCAAGACCTGAAACTAAGTTTTCCTGCTTTTTCAATGTAAATTCCTATCCACTAGGCCATGTTGTTGAATTTAACCTGTCCTTTTCAGTCTTTTTTTTTCAGTCATGTCCAACTCTTCATTTGGGTTTTTCTTGGCAAAGGCACTGGAGTAGTTTGCCATTTCCTTCTCCTGTCCTAAGGAGGGTCCAAACCAATCTTTTCTCTACAGCCCCAGAGAGTGCTACATGAAGGCAGAGAGCAATGTTTATTTTTTCCCAAATTTATTTATTTTGTTTTTAATTTGTGGAATAAAACAAGCATTTCCACAGCATAGTATAATTTAAAAAATACAATTGCACATGAAATTGCAAATCTATTATGTACAACTTACTATTCCTTTTAAACATAAAGTTATCATTTACATTTTTTCTTTTTTTCCCTTCCATCCCCTCCATGCCAGAGATGGCAGCCCTAGAAATGGCAGTAATGTTTATTTTGTAAGGAGGGGCCTCCAATCTATTATTAGAAATATTCCATCATGAAACTAGAGAAGATGGGATGATTAGCAGCTCTTAGTGACTGAAAGTAAAAAGACAAACAAGTAATAGTAATTGACACCCCCTAATTAGTTTATTTAGTAACCTGTTTGATATCATTAAATCAACTATCTGAGTAGTTTAAGGAAACTTAAAATAAGTGTTCTCCAAAAAGGCTTCTCATTCTTCAGTGGATTCTCTTGAGAGCCCTTAAAAATGATTTCAGTGGGCATACCTTTTAGTCCATTAGGATGATTTCATCCACTCTAAATAAGTATCTGCTTCCTTCTTTCTAATTCCATTGCCACAATCCAAGTAAGAGCCATTTTAACCTTCCTTTTGCACATACTTGATCATGGCACTTCTACCCAGAACCCCTCAATGACTCACTATTGTCTGTCAAATAAAGTCTAAACTTATTAGCTTTACCTTCTAGGCCCACCACAATCTGGTCCTAGTTGATTGTTTATGCTTTTTTCATCTGTTCTTTAAGTTCTGTCTCATGCTACCCCTCCATGTGTTCCACCTCTCTACATTCAAGGCACACTGAACTGCTAATGGTCTTTAAGAGATGTCCCTTACCATCATACCTCTATATCTTTGTTTATTCTAATCCCCCTACCTTTTATGACCTCTCTCATATCTCCCCTGAGGGAGGACACCTCTGTTGTAATCTTATATATCTTTTAATATTTAGTTCAAATATCATCTCCAAGGTGGAAATTACTTTTCTCTCTTTGAACCTTACATAGCACTTTAAATGTCACTTTAACATTTATTATCTAGCATTTTGTATTAGTCATTTAAGTATATGGCATAGCCCTGCCCTAATCTTTCTCCCAAAGTGGACCTCAAGCTTCTCGCAGGAAAATTTTCATGTAGAAGACTCAAGTTCAGGCAGTCAACAGACATGTTTTAATCATGACTGAGATGATGAAATGAAATAATGGATGTAAATGTACTTTGAAAATTATAAAAGTATAATGTGAATATAAGCTATTATTGTTATTACTATGAAATGGGTCAATTTAACCCTAACAGAAGGTAGACATATAGGCTATGGTTCTTCTTTTAAGTGTGGTTTGTTTCATTGATATCTTGTGTTTTAGAACTTGGAATGTGGGACTGAATTTACTGCTTGTTTGTAGTGGTCATCTCTTCTCAGTGGGAAGTTCATCACAAAAATTACCCATTGGACTCCTGAGTCAGTTCCCACAGATTATTGAGTGATTATCCCAAAGTAACAAATTTCTAACATAGAAATCAATTCTTGAGTCAATAAATCCTCTCAACTGGATCAACTTGATCCTAAAAGCAACCCACATTGGGGCGGCTAGGTGGCGCAGTGAGTAAGAGCATTGACCTCAGAGTTGGGATGACCCGGGATCGAATCCGGCCTCAGAAAATGAGCACCCACACACAAACAATGACTAGCCGTGTAACCTTGAGCAAGTTACTTAACCCCAATTCCTTTAAAAAAAAAAAAGCAACCCATGTGATAATATATTAATGACCTTTTCCTTTTTTCTGTTTTTTCCTCTTATCTTCTTCAGAAGCTGTAGAAGAAACCAAACCTATGGAAAGTGCCCAGCAGGAGGAGGAGAAAGGAGATGAGAGCAAGGCGGACCAAGAACATGCCTGAACCTTAAAGAAATGACTCCCTGCCTCCCCTCCCTCCCTCCTCCTGACCCATGTCTCTCTGCACCCTCTACCCTCCCCCCACTCCTGAGTTCCCCTTCCTATCCTGCTCACATCTGTGGGCCTGTCTTCTCCCCCTGCCCCCCACAACCCTCTTTCTCTCTGTGTGGCAAACATTTAAAAAAAAAAAAAAGCAGGAAAGATCCCAAGTCAAACAGTGTGGCTTAAACATTTCTTTGTTTCTTGGTGTTGTTATGGCGAGTTTTTTGGTAATGATGATCCAATCATTTGGGAAATTCTTGCACTGTATCCAAGTTTTTTGATCTGGTGCGTGTGGCCCTTTGGGAGTCCACACTCCCTCTATCTCTGTTCCAAGTGTGTGTGCAATGTTCCGTTCATCTGAGGAGTTCAAACTATCGAGTGAATTCAAAAAAACATTTTTCTTTTCTCCTTTTCAATGTGATGGAATGAACTAAAAAGGAAAAAAATTAAAAAACCCAGTTTGTTTTAAAAAAAAAAATAAAGCAAATGTGCCAATTAGCGTAACTTGCGGCTCCAAGGCTCCTTTTTCAATCTGAATATTAATAAATGATGAGAGTAATCATATGCATATGGCTTTGTGTTTCTGTATCACCTTCTCTTTGGCTCCAGCTTGGTTTGCCTTACATACTGACAACCCACATCTCTTCCTATTACTGACAAATTCCTGGTCTAGTTACATCAATCTAGTCATTGAGCTGGGAAAGCCAAGTACTTGGGGATAACAACAACAACACTAATGACTGTCGATCAAAAGGCATTTACTGAATGCTTACTATGTGTCAGGTACTGTACTAAGCATTGAGTATGGAAAGAAAAGCAAAAACATGGTCCCAGCCCTTAATGAGCTCATATTCTAACCGAAGAGACAATATACCAAAAAACAAACAAACAAACAACTTTGTACCAACAAGATAGATAACAAAATATATGGAAAGTAATTTGTTGTGATAATGACAAAAATGGAACATAATAATTATTGATATTTGTAGAAAGTTTTTACCTGCTTTATCCTATGTGAGGTAAGTAATACAAAGCTTATTTTCCCCCATTTTAAAAGTGAGTAAATAGGCTAAAAGATTGAGATGTTTGCCATTTGTTATACAGCTAATAGTTGTGAGTTGGGGAAGGAATCTATATAGACTTGATAGGGAAAGTTGGGTGTTGTCCAGCATTAATATCCCAGATCTTTAAAAAATTATTTTGAGATATTTTTATTATCTCAGCAATCATCAAGACCATGTACTTCTATTTCATCCAAGGTATAGCTTTAGATTCTTTTGGTTTGTACCTTGTAGAACAGAGAGCACAGTGAGGAGTCAATTTAGCTCTACTCTTTGATTTTTTTTTAGGGGATTTCTTTTGAACTAACTACCAGTCCACTCTATTTAATCCTTCTTTAACTTATTAACTGACATGCTTATGGGACACCCCTAGTCAGGACAGTTGTTAGAATCTTTATTAATTTTAGCCACCAGTCTTGTCAAAAGGTGATGAATAAAGAGATTATGTAGGGCATTGAAAGCATTTGTTACTAGTCTAGGTCACATTCCTTTTGGGTCTAACTCTTGAACATTTTTTTATTTGAACTCAAATAATTCAAACTGAAACATAGCAAAAAAAAATCCTCTAGTCCCAAGGTATCTGTACAACAATTAAGAACAAAAAAGAAAAGAACGGTAGATCTTAATCAAGCCTACTATAGATCTATTGATATGTACTACTTTAGGTATGCTGTGATCACATGCCCATTCCATCTCTGACTATATACACACATAGTTCCCATCTTTTTGCACCCCAATATTGTGTTTTTCCCTTGGCATAAAGGAGTCAACTGAATTAGAATAAATACTTAAAAAATAGTGAGTATTTCGTAAGCTTCATAGTGCTAGAAAACAGGAATCTCCTGTTATATAGGAACAGGCAGTGCTAATATGTACTTGGGATGAAGATGGTGATACTTGAAGGCTAACTAAACCTCCCTGAGCCTCAGTTTCCTCAATTGTAAAAATGAGGTTATGCTAGATGAACTCTAATACCCCTTACAGTTCTTGATCTATGAGGTATTAGCTGTAGGTACTTGGTCAATCATTCCTTTAATAACAGTAAAACCATTTCTTTGGCTTGGTCCTTATTAATTAAATTGTTTTCCTACTGCAAAATCCATAAGCCCACATAAAAGTTGCCAATGACATTGACCTCCATTAAAGTTCTACTGTGTTACCTTATCTGCAAAGGCAGAGTCAGTAGGGAACAAGATCCCAGAGGGTATGCTAATCTGAAAAGGTTCAGGAACTGACTGTAAATCTGTTGTCCAAAGATCAGTCTGATGAAATTTGGTAAATTCCTTTCATTGATCACCTAGGAATACATTTTCTTTTCAGCCACAGCAATTCAAAGACTGTCAAAAAAGATATGGAAAGGGCTATAATTTGCGTTGGTGAAGTGAATTCCCACGACAAAGAAATCACAAATCCTTGATATTAAAAGTATTTAGATTTTTACTCAGTTTTGATCCAACAATGAAATTCTCCATGTTAATAAGGAAGCTCTTTGGGGTAATATGAGTTGTTTGACCATGATTTCATCGGGTTTAAGAAAAAGTAATGTTGTAGTGAATCAAAAGCTGGCCTAACAATCAGGAAGATCTGGGTTCAAGTCCCATGTTGAATTTATATGAGTTTTATGAGCCCCACGAAAGTCACTCAACCTTTCAGTCAAGACAACAAGCATTTATTTAGTGCCTACTATGTTCCAGACACTGTGATAAGTGCTGGGGATACAAAGAAAATTTAAAAAAAACCAAAAACACCATAGTTCTTGCTTTCAAGGCTTTCACAGCCTAATGGGGGTGATAGCACACAAGCAACTCTCTACATATAAAATATATACAGGACAATTTGAAGATGATTTCATAAGAGAAAGCACTAACTACCATTAATGGGAATAAGGAAAGGCTTCTTGCAGAAGGTGATATTTTAGTTGACACTTGAAGGATACAGAAGGCAGAGATGAAGAGAGATAGAATTCCAGGCCTTAGAAAGAGCCAGAGAAAATGCACAGTCAGGAGATGGAAGAGGGAAGAGTTCCCTGCCACAGGATCACAGAGTACCTGGGAGGAAGTGAAGTGTTAGAAGACTGGAACAATTGTAGTCAGGGACCAAGATATAAAAGATTTTAAAAGCCAAGCAGATGTTGACTCTTGGACATGGAAGGGAGCCACTGAAGTGTACGGGATCAGGGAGAGGGGAATAACAGGAACTGACCTATTCTTTAGGCAGAGTAGTTTGACAGTTGAGTGGAGGACAAACTATCCTAGAAAATCCTGTAAGCCTCTAGGTTGAGGCAAAGGTATGCACTTAAATTAGTAGATGGGAGTTCCCTCATCTGGGAGTTCCACAAACCAATGATATCACAAGTCTACTCTATAGCCTAAGAAATAGTGATGTACAGGTAATGACAGATATGTAGACAGCAGGGGTTGCCAACATTTTGATAGACAACTTCTATGAAATGTGAAAATTCATATTAATTTACTTGTGTAAAATGTTTCTTTGATCCTAGGATAGATATATTCCCTCTGTTCTTATCACTCTCCAGGACTGAATTCAGGGGCACAGCTAGAAACAATGGTTTATTATCATTGGAATCTGTGGTTATAAGCACAGCTTGGCCTCATTTAAATCCAATTCACTTGCAAGTCAAGACTTCACCCACCTGATGTCATTGGTCCTCTTCTAGAAGGAAGGATGAACAACAATAAACACTATGTCCTAGGCCTTATAACCACAACTAGTTAGTGAATTCTAATACCAATAGCACTTATCTTGCTTAGGGGTTAACACTGTAGTCCTGGCACCAATTTCACACACACACACACACACACACACACACACCAATAGGCCTCAAACCCATTGGTGAATTAAGAGGAAGTCATCTACTCCAAGCATGTGAAGACTTCTGCCATCAGAATGGGCAGATGAGAAAAATTTGTTCCAAAGGTCTTGAAAGCAGTTGAAATGCGCACTATGGAGAGCATTTAGAGCTTGGTCAGACATTGAAGACACCAAGGTCACCCACTGTATCACAGGTCAGCACTGGTCATGTTGACTTTTCTCCTGCCACTGGACTGAGATGACTCTGGAAGAGAGAGAGAGGCTAACAACTTTGGCAATCCTGTCTCACTTTAATACAATTCATGTACATGTCAAGACATCATTCCATGATGTCGTTAGTCCTCTTTGAAAACAAAGGACAAACAACAATATGGATCAGCCCAACTGACCTTTCATCTTTTCCTCAGAGATCTCCATCTCTTATCTCTGAGCCTTTGTAGTGGCTATCCCCCCAGGTCTGGCATGTGCTTCTTGCTCATTTCTGCCTCACAAAATCTCCCACTTTCTGTAATACTCAGCTCAAGCATCACCATTTTATTCACAAAACTTTTCTTTATTCTCCCAATTACTAGTGCTCCAAATTCCCGTGTGTGTATACATACATACCCACATATAGATATTTTGCATACACATTGAAAGGAGGGGTTGTCTTTTTTTACCTTTGTTTCCATAGTTTCAAGCACAGTACTGACACTTTGACACTTGGTAAATAGTTATTAATGTTATCTACCTCCAGAGAGAGAATTAATAAATTGAGTTCAGATTACAGTATTTTTCCCACTTGTAAAGCTACAAACGAGCAGCTTTCCAGAGAACTGCTGCTGTGAACGGCTTTTAAGATTCTGCTTACATAGTATAGTGAGTTCTCTATTTATTCAATATCAAATCAGAGCAAATCATTCATAGAAAACCAAAATACAGCATTTACCATGTCACAACTCAACAACTTATCACTAAAATAGCTACATAGTATTCACCAAAGTGGTCACATAGTTTTAAACAAAGTATATTCATTTAGTCAATTATGAAATCTTTAATTCAATTACAAAGTACTAAAGTCAAAATTCTCCACCCCTAGGTCAGAGTAAATCATAATCTTCTCAGTCAGTACACAATATCCAAGTAAAGTCTTCTTTCAACTTGACTCAAAGCTTGCTCTCAGCTCCCAAGGTTCTTCTTCTATGGTCCCAGCTCCAGCTGTCACCTTGGTTCAAAGGCAGGAAGCTCCCAGTTCCTGTCCAGCTCCTTGTCTAGTTCTTCATACAGGTCCCATTCCAAACTGAAGTTCACAGTGTCCAGTCCACTTCAAGTTCTTAACAGATGTGATGCCATTGAAGTGCTGAGGATATGCCAACATAAAACAGTTTCTGTTTCTGGGAAGACAAAGCTTGACAGAGCCACAATAATATTCATATACATTGCCATCATCAATTTACTATCTGCCTGTGAAATCAGCTCAGACCCACCAACAAGGTCTGAGAACTCAACACAAATCATCATAGAAATCAACACAGACCCACAAACAAGGTCCAAGAGGTCAGCACAAATCACAGTAAAGTCCCAGGACCTCCAAAACCCTCCTCCAGGATTTCTGTAAACATACAACCAGAAAATCCTCTCTCAGGGCTTTCAGTAAGATCCCAGGGCTTCTGTACAAAGAATCACAAACAAACATCAGCACAGACAGTAGACAAACAGAGTGCCGGGATACCACAAGTTTTCTCCTTGACTCTGCCACCACAAGAGTCCTCTTCTCAGTTCTGCTGTCTCTAGCCTGGGCCTCTCCTTATATATGGTCATTAGCTCCTCCCCTTCCTGTTGCAGGAGTTCATGAGTTCTAGGGTTCACAAATCGTGGGATTCACAAGTTCTGCTTCTTAACAGACTTGATACAGGGCTCAAAATAAAGGTGTGAACTACTTCTGTGCTTGCCATTACACTACTTTATTCTTCTTGCTTTTAAAAAATATACAGTATGACTAATATGATTAATACATATGATAATACATATATACATATACATATGATAATACATATGTAGTGGGCATCACATTTCTTGCTTTACCAATCAGGGGAAAGAGATTGAGGGACAGCGAATTGGGAACTGAAAACTTAAAAAAAAACTTTTTAATTGTTTAAATGATAGGCCTTTATTGGACTAGAAAACATTCCAAAGGCTCTGTGATGCCACTGAAGTGCTGAGGATATGCCAACATAAAATTGTGTTGACTTTAAAACAATATGGAAATAATACGAATAAATAGTATGCATGTGATGAAAGTAAATCTAAAAAGCACCACTATCCATTATTAGATTAATACTTTGTATGAATAGTCAATTCAAGAATAATTCCACATTTATTAAATGCCTATCCTTTAGCTGAATGTGTCAGACACATGAGGAAGGAACATTTAGATAAGACATTGACCTTAACCTCATGAAGTTTTAAAGCTAGGTCATAGCAGATTGGTAAGATGAGAAAGAAAAAATGATAGAGAAATAATTCAGAATATCCTTGGGCAATACTCACTGGGAGACAATAATATATTAGCAAAATGGAAGGAGGCTTTTGTCTCCTTTATACTTAAGAGGATATGTCTAAAAAAGAAAACCAGTTTTGTTAGCAAGAATTAGCATACTAATAAAAGAACAAACAAAAGAAAAGGTTTGGGGCATGAATAAAATGAGAGAAAGGGAAGTTGGAATACCTGGATTCTATTCCCAGAATTGCTACTGAATTAGTGTCCTTGGACCAGGCAACTTGTTTCCTATGCCTTAGTTTCCATTTTTTTTAAACATGAGGTAAACCATACACAACCATAGGAGTATGATAAACCCATGTTGGTTGGTTGATTGTCTTTCATTCTCAAAGAACAAAAATTATATCACTATGCATGACAGTCATTTTGACCATGATTTCATCATGTCAAGTTTACAGTGTGTCTGACTGTGACTGATCAGACCAATATGAGCTTGGAATGCTTTACTACAGGTTGGGTACAGATATTCCATGTAAAAATGGTAAAATGGTATGGGTGATGTCTTTTGGTTTCTGCATAAATTGGATTTAAGTGAGGCAGAGTTGCACAAAGCCTTTGACCTCATGTTTTCTTCCTGAGTCATCTCAGTCCAATGGCAGGACAGAGTCAAGACAACTGGTGATGGCTTGAGATGCAGTGCATAACCTTAGTATCTTTGATGTTTAACCAAGCTCTAAGTGCTCCACAGAGCCTCCTTCAGCCACCTTTGTGGCCTTTGGAACAAATTGTTCTCATCCACCTATTCTACCAGGGAAGCTGTCTACATGCTTGGTGTAGACACTGCCCAACTCACAGAAGGGTTTGATACCCCTTGTTTGCTCATCTGCTGACACAGTTTACTGGGGGTGTTGTTGCTGCACATGCTACAGCTTCTTGGAACCACAGGTAGGTGTAAGAGTGAGGTGAATCAGGTGGACACCAAAGGTGGAAAGCAGCCCTGAAAAGGGTTCAGTGGCCTTCAAGCCAGAAGTTCAAGTCTTCCCTGAACATACCCTACACCCCCAAACTCATGTATGTAGGACTCAAAAGGGGAAAAACTAATAAGCATTTATTAACAAGTCTAAGGAAAAGTATATAATCTGCCTCTCTAATTCGAATTTATTAGTTTTTACTTGTTTTCTTTGGGAGTACTGAGTCTATCTATCAGATTTTCCTTAATTAAAAAAATAACATGGGGAGCAATAGGAGATAAGAAGGATTCATAAAAGGAGGGATATTCTTGGTCAGTGAAGCCATTTTGTGCTGATGGAACCCTGGAAATAGGCTAGGGCTCATAAAAATGGACTATTTTGTGAGTAGCTAGGGTATGATTAATGGTCTTTAGCAGAAGTTCAGGTATTGCAACATGTGATGGTGCCTCTGAATGCCCTGATGCCAGAATTAACTGATCATGCTGCACTTTTCTGGCTTCACCAAGGCCTTTTTATTACTTGTGCACACAAGAATGGAACTGAGCCACAGACTAAAAAAAGCACATCTCACAATCATGTTCTTCAACCCAATGCAAAAGGGCTGATCAGTTTATAGTCTAAAGTGAGTGAGAAGAGAAATTGGGATGATTTGAAGTTAAAAGGCATATGTGTGTGTGTGTGTGTGTGTGTAGGGATTGATAATGCTGGGAGAGGGAGGTACAAAGTTCATGATGAAAGTATGGCTAGTGGTGTGTTGGGACCAAGTTGTTATTGGAACATTCTAGGAACAAGCATTTCAATTTGAGTACATGTTTTCTATTGCCCTTCCTAGAGACAGAATTCTTTCCCATGAGAACCTATTTCTCCTTCGTTTCTTCATATATTCTCCCCAAAAGCCTTTACACTGATGTCAAGCTCTCTAGAATTGTTATGAAATAAAAGAAGCCTGGGGTTCTGGGTCCCCAGGGGTGTATTATAACCCAACTTAAACAATTCAGCTTTGAGGAGTAAAAAGGAATTATCCAGATTGACAAAGCTCCATTTCCACCCACATCTCAGGAGTGTCCAAAAGTTAAATGTATATACATTCTAAGTTCTTGGAATAATAATACTAAGGTAATTCTGTCCAAAAATGCACATGAAATTCAATTGTTAAAAATTTGCAGTGGTATCAGTTTTTCAATTGTTGGGGAACCATCAGGGGTAGCAATGATTCCAATTTATTATTTTCCCCATAAACCAAAACGTCTCTCAACCATCCTACAAGGTTCTCCTTTCTGTATAGGCTCAGAAACAGGGGCTGACCCTATATTTATAATTATGAAATAGCTAATAACAATAATAACTATCATTTATATAATTCATTAAGATCTTCAGGGCACTTTATATGCATATAAGCCTTGCAATTATATTGGTAGCTAAGTACTAGTGGTATATTATTTTGATTTTACAAATGTAGAACTTAAGCCTTGAAGGGGCTAAGTGACTTGCTCATGATTACACATATAATAAGAGTGAGAGATTGGTTGAATCCAGGTTGTCCTGTCTATAAGTCCAACCCTGCTCTATGCTACCCATAAGGCAAAGCTAATCTTCAATGACACTGCCCTGGAAATATTGTAGAATGCACTTTAGAATTACAAAATGTTTTACATACATTATCTCATTTGATCCTTAAAATAAACCCATATTGAAAAGAAATCGTGCAGGGATTATTGCTCCATATTTTATAGGTAGCATATTAATCATATAAAAATTTTGGTCATTTCAGATTTTTACTTTTCAGTTAGTTAATAGCTATTTTATAAACTTTCTGCTGAATTGCAATCTTACATTTCCTACTGTGCAATGAACACTTCCACTTAAATGTATCATAAAACTCAACACATCTGAACAAATCATTTGATCTCTCCCCAAACCCATCTTTCCTTCAAACTTCCATATTTCTCTTGATGGAATTACCAACATTTTTCAGTCATCCAGGTTCACAACCTGGTTTTCATCCTTGACTCTTCCCTTTCCTTAAATATATATATAAGCAATCAGTTACCAAGCTTCACCATGTGTATCTTATGTGTACTCTCCTGTCTCCCTTTACTCAGTCTCTGTCTGAGCTCTAAGCTCCCATTACATCTCACTTAGAATATCCCAACAGACTATTCATCTATCTCTCTTTTTCCAGTATTTCCCCTATTTGATCCTCTAAAGAGGTGCCATATCAATATTCTTAAAGCATTGCCTCCAGTATAAAACAAAAAATCTTTAGCTGGATATTTAAAGACCTCTCCAGTCTGACTTTCCTAGGATTATTTCATGTTGTCACCTTTCATGAACTCTGTTCCAGTCTGTCACACTAGCTGTTCTTGGTATATTATAGTCTATTTCCAACCTCTTTGCCTTTGTACTAGGGTTCCCTCATATGTGGAAATGCCCCCACTTTATCGATTCCTTCACTTCCTTAAGAGCACAGCTAAGGTTTTATCTCTTCCATGAGATATGTCCTAAGGCCCCAATTATTAGCACATCCTCAGGCCTGAAATCACTTTGTAAGTTTGTGTGGACCTTGAATTCACTTATTAGTTTATGTATAGTAGAATGCAGTCTCCTTGAGGGCAGAGATTTTTTTTCCCATTTTATTGACTTAAAAAAGTTTACTTAATTGGATTGAATTGAAAACATAGCTATAAATAAATGAATGACATTACTTGTGACTTTAAGAGCACTTTCACAAAACTCACCTCACAGATGAAGATTTATTGGTCATTCTTCCATTAGTCAATGTTCCATGAGAGGGGTGGAATTGTTAAGAGCTTAAGAGAAAAGAATTTGGAGGCCCCAAGACTGAATTCTGGATCAGACAAGATGGCTGGGCTGCCTCGCAGGATTATTAAGGAAACCCAGCGTTTGCTGGCAGAAACAGTTCCTGGGATAAAAGCAGAACCCAATGAAAGCAATGCATATTATTTTCATGTGGTAATTGCAGGCCCACAGGATTCCCCTTTGAGGGAGGGACTTTTAAACTTGAACTATTTCTTTCTTTCTTTTTTTTAAATGCTTTATTAACTTCTGGTTTACATCATTCATTTCTGCCAGATTTTGAGTTACAATTTTTCCCCATTTTCCCCCTACCCACCACCCCAGAATAGCAGTCCCACTAGATATCCCCTCATCCAAACTGTTCTCTCCCATATCTTCTCCCATACGCCCTTTGACTTTACCACTAGGGCAAGGAGAATCTCTGTGCCCCAATGCCTGCACATCTTATCTCTCAACAACATGGAAAATAGTATTAATAATAGTATTTATATATATTTGAAACATTTAATTTTAAAACTTCAAATTTCAGATCCATTCTCTTCCTCCCTTGTCACCCACTCCCTTTGGGAAGATAAGCAATTCAGTATACGTTGTACATGTATAGCTATGCAAAACATTACCATAGTAGATATATTGTAAAAGACTGTTTATATTTCCCTCCCACCCATCCCACCCCCAAACTGGTCCATTCACTACTTTGATCCTGTCCTTCTTCAAAAGTGGGTACTTCCAACCTCCCCTCCTCACCAGAATGCCCTCCCCTCCATCATCCTCCCTCTCATCCCCCTTCCCCCTACTCTCCTGCAGGGTGAGATTTCCCATTTAGTATGTATGTCATTCTCTCCCTGAGCCAAATTCAATGAGAATATGGTTTTGCCTTTTTGCATTCCTGTTCTTCCCCTCCCCTACAACCATTTCCCCTTGCCTCTTCTACATGAGATAGTTTACCCTACCCTGTCTCTCCCCATCTCCTCTTGCCACATTCCTCTCTCACCTCTTAACTTCACCTCTTAAGTATCATCCCTTCCCACCAAATTCAACCTGTGCCCTCTATCCATGTATATGTGTAAACATATATATACACACATTCACATAAGTAGTAATATGCCCATATACCCTTCTTCAATCATTTTCATACTGAGAAAGGTTTCATCAGTCACAGTTATTGCTTTTCCATGTAGGAATGTAAATAGTTCAACTTTGATAAGTTCCTTTTGATTTCTTTTCCCTGATTGCCTTCTCAAGCATCTCTTGCTTCTTGTGTCTGAATGGCAAATTTTCTATTCAACTCTGGTTTTTTCCTCAAGAATGCTTGAAAGTCCTCTATTCCACTGAGTGACAATATTTTCCCCTGAAACAATATACTCAGTTTTGTTGGGTAGGTGATTCTTGGTTTTAATCCCAGCTCTTTTGACCTTTGGAATATCATATTCCATGCCCTTTGATCCCTCAGTGTAGAAGCTGCTAGGTCCTGTGCTATTCTGATTGTGTTTCCACAATATTGAAATTGTTTCATCCTGGCTGCTTGTAGTATTTTCTTCTTGATCTGGGAATTCTGGAACCTGGCTATAATATTCCTAGGAGTTTTTTTGGGGGGGATCTTTTTCAGGAGGTGATTTGTGGATTCTTTCAACCTCTATTTCCCCCTCTGGCTCTAAAACATCAGGGCAATTTGCCTAGAGAATTTCTTGAAGGATGATTTCTAGGTTGTTTCTTTGATCATAGCTTTCAGGTAGTCCAATAATTTTTAAATTATCTCTCCTGGATCTATTTTCCAGGTCAGTGGTTTTTCCCATGAGATATTTCACATTGCCTTCTATTCTTTCATTTGTTTGGATCTGTTTAATAGCATCTTGATTTCTCATAAAGTCACTAGCTTCCATTTGCTCCAGTCTAACTCTGAAGGAATGAATCTCCTCAGTGAACTTTTGAGATTCTTTTTCCATCTGGCAAATTCGGCTTTTTAAGGTATTCTTCTCCTCATTGCCCTTTTGAGCCTCCTTCGCCATTTGAGTTAGTCTATTTTTTAAAAAGGTGTTATTTTCCTCAGTCAGGCTGTTGACTGTCATTTCATACTTTTCCTGCTTCCTTCTCATTTTTCTTCCCAATTTTTCCTCCACTTCTCTTATTTGGTTTTTGAAATCCTTCTTAAGGTCCTCTATGGCCTGTAACCCACTCATATTTTCATTTGGGGATTTTGGTGCAGGTTTTCTGACCTCACAGTCCTCCTCCTATTCCATGCTTCGATCTTTGCCCCCAAAATAGGAGTCTAATGTTGAATTTTTCTGTTTATTTTGTTTCCTTTGACCAGGCATGTTGCCACTTAATTACTTGACTTTTGGGCTTGTTGCCACAGTATGACTCTGCCACCAGACAGGGGAGCTTCCATCCCAAACGTTGGGGTCTTCACAACTTCCGGAGGTATTATTTGGGTGCCCTCTATGAAGCCTCCACACACTCTGGCAAGCTGGATACCCACCCCACGACCTCCACACCAGACTGCAATCCAGATCCAGGGAGGTTAAAGCAAGAGCGATTACCTCCCGAGACTGATTGCTGGATCTCCCTACAGTTCACAGGCCAGCAGCTAAAGCTGCAACTGAAGCTACATAATGGCTTCTGTGCCATTTCTCCTCAACTACTTCTTGCCCCCAGGGGAAGAAGCCGATGTGTTCCCCAAATACTGGTCCCAAAGTCCATAGGGCATTAACCTCTCACTTTGTCCTAGGCATATCTGTGTTGATAATTCTGGAATCGCCACAGCTGCTGGTGTTCTGGGGTCCCTCCAGGCAACTGATGGCCCAGCTGCCCTGGGGTTAAAACCATGACTCAGGCAGGCCTGAGCTCTGCTCCCAGAGCGTTGCACTGGCCGCTCCCTGCAGGGCTGCTGGGCTGTCCTCAGTGGGAGGTTAGCTTCTCTGTGTCCTTCTGTGGGTGCTGGAGCCCCAGAAGTTGTTCAGAGTCCACCTTTTACATGGTCTGGAAGTGGTGTGGACTGGAGTGCCTTGGAAGTGCTGTTTCTACTCCACCATCTTGGCTCCGCCCCCCCTGAACTATTTCTTCCAGAAGAATACCCAATGGCAGCTCCTAAAGTATGTTTCATGACCAAAATTTATCACCATAATGTAGTCAAGTTGGGAAGCATATGTTTAGATATTTTGAAAGATAAACGGTCTCCAGTGTTGCAAAACCGTACAGTGCTGCTCTCAATCCAAGCTTTGCTAAGTTCTCACAATACAGACGATCCATTAGCAAATGATATAGCCCAGCAGTGGAAGACCAAAGAAGCCCAAGCCATAGAAACAGCCAGAACATGGACTAGGCTATATGCCATGAATAATATTTAAATTCAATCTCAACATCAAGTGTGCATCACTTCTCCTGTTCTGTGAAGACCTCTTCCTTTTTGTTTTCATTTAATGCACATAGTCTTAGAAACATTACAGAATAAAAACCCAGACCATCTTCAGTCCTTTGGTGATTAAATGCACATTAGCAAATCTCTGTCTTGTCCTGATTCGCTGTTGTAATGCATGAGCAGAGGATAGAAGTATCATCTGGATTGTTGTGAAATTGTTTAAAAGCAGTGGCCCAGGTCTGCTTTTATTCATTTCTCCCATCATGGTTTAAGTATCAGCACTGTGAATGAAAGTAGTTGTAGGTTAGCTGCAGGGGTGTGTCTGTTTTTTTTCTTCCAGTTTTGTGGGCTCCTTTTCCCTTTTTATGGTGATGCTAATTGCATTGCTTAAAGCAGCTAACCAGTTGTACTTTAGAATAAGCCCTCTAGCCAAGTCTAACTCCTTAGATGCTGTAGATGGACAAGCTTGGTTGTTTGAACAAAAATGGGAACATTAAACATCACAGCCCTCACTAATATCGTGATTCTGCTGTCAAGTGTAGAAATCTCCCTTCAAGAAAAGCTTGTGACCATTTTGTATGGCTTGTCTGGAAACTTCTGTAAATCTTATGTTTTAGTAAAATATTTTTTGTTATTCTAAAAAAAAATAGAGAGAGAGAGAGAGAGAATGAGAGAGAGAGAGAGAGAGAGAGAGAGAGAGAGAGAGAGAGAGAGAGAGAAGCTAAGTCATTGGTTTCAGATTCTTTCCAGGTCCTTGAAGGGAAAGCATCTGGTAAAATACTGACATGAGAAACTAAGCTAGTATTGATGAGGTATGGGATCTGGAGCCCCCTTGATCTCCTTTTGAGTTCTTGAGGTACAGTCTCTGGGAACCTTCCTTGGACCCTGATTAAATCATCTCATTTGATGAGGCATTTGCATGAGGCTAGTCTGTTACTAGACTTCCCACCCTCTGTTACTAGACTTACTAGGTTTCCCACCCTATCAATCCACCATTGAACTGGCCTAGCCCACCATAGTTTGTGGTCTCCAGGTGGCTTCCCACCTTTAATCACTCATTGATCTCATTAACTCCTCCTGAAGACTCCTTCCCTAGACCATTCCTAGATTCCTCCCACAACCTTCTGTATAAAAGACCCTGTCTTGTCTTCATGTTTGTGGGATTGCCATAGAATAGTGAGAGTGCTATAGAATGACCTAGCACAGACTGTCTAATGCAAGCAAACTTTTAATAAATTTTACTTTTCTTTGGCTGAGAAGACTTGAGTTTAATTCACATTTGGCAGGGCCCAGCTTGTCGGTATATTGGGTTCTCCAGAGCAACCCTAACCCTCTTAGTGGGTGACCTCTTCAGTATCTTTTCTTGAAACTAGAAGGTGGAGCATCAAGTTCCCACTTCAATCTAGCTCTCAACAACATGTAGACATGGGAACACTGAATGGTCCATTTCCATCAGTGAGGAAAATTTTGTGCAAATAACTTTTGAGCCATGACTTACAATAGCAATCCTGTAAACAAGAAACTTCTGGAACTAGTGGTTCTTTTCTTTCCAATAATAACAATGTATGATCTCTAATTTCCTATGAGTGATGAGCTCAGGCTTGCCCATTATGTGAAAGATAATTTACACCCATATGGCACTATTTTTGCTGCAAACTTTTCCCTAATACTCTCTGTTTTGTTTTTTCCTTTTCCTAGAAAGTAAATTCTTGGTCAATGAGGCTGTATAAGATTCTTTTTTAACTAGGGGAACACTCAGTCATTAAATATTCTTTGGGGAGAACGTTATTGGGGTTGAATTGACATTTTGATTGAAGAGTTTGAGGTAGACTGAAATCTGATTGATTCTTCTCTCTGAATGTAGTTTTCTAATTGTAGCCTGTTAGAGATGTGGGCGGGCAGGTAGGTGGCACAGTGAATGGAGTTCTGGGTCTGAAGTCAGGGAATCTCTTCTTACTGAATTCAAATCCAGTCTCAGATGCTCACTAGCTTTGTGACCCTGGCTAAGTAACTGAAATTTGTTCACCTCAGTTCCTCACCCATAAAAAGGAAATGGCAAATGACCCCAGTATCTGTTAAGAAAACCCCAAATGGCATCCCAATAGCAAAAGAGTAAACTGAGGCAATTCTCTGTGTAAGATAAGTTTATTAATAGTGTTGAGGTTTGGAGTTTTAGGGGTGCTTGAGACTCCAAAATATCAACATGCTGGGTCCTGCTAAATGAATTCAACTGAAGATTTTTCTCAGTCAAAGAAAAACAAAGTTTATTAAAGATTTGTCTTAATGGGTAGACTCATAAGGAGCCTAAGTATTTGTGATACTTTTGTTGACAAGCAGGTCAGAACAATCTGACACAAAGTAAGTCTGCACTGGATTAATCTCAGCCCCTTTATGGAGGTAAGATGCATTTTATATACAGAAAGATTATGAGAAGGATGTAGGGGTGGTTTTGAAGAGGGGTTTGGGGAGGATCTTGAGGAGGAGTCTAAGGAGGATCTCAGATGTGACTGAAGGCAGACTCCAGGAATGGGGTTAAGGATGGGAAATAGCTGAAGGTGAAGTGATAGATAATGGAGGGCTAGGCTAGTTTAAGGGTAGCAGATTTGGGTATAGATATTTTAATAAAACCTGGGGTGGGAAGTATCTGGACAATGGAGGGCCAGATTAAGTTAAGAGTAATAGAGATTTGGGCCTAACAATAATGAAAGGATTATGGCCTCAGGCAAGCTGGTTAAAGAGCAGATGCCTTAGTGACTGGAGAGTGATCACATGGCTCAGATATACCCTTCAGAAACTACCTGCCCTTCAGAAGAGGAGTCTGACACAAATAAGGAAAAAAGATGGATCACAGAGCATTATTGATTTTTAAATAATACAACATAATATTAATCTTCCTCAGTAGTACCAAAGTAACTTGCCCAGAATCACATTTTGAGATTCTGCAGAGGACATTAATTGTAATGATGAGGAACACCCTCTAAAAGCATACTCACCCCTTATTCCCAAAAGGGAAGTTTCAATCAGAGTTAGAGGGGTTGCCCAGAGTCTGTATCTCATCAATGGAGTATCATTAATAAAGGGGTCTCTGGCCTGCCTACATTTGTGCCAAAGACCTGGAGTAAGTCCAAAAGGACCTTTTAAATCTAGGTATGTCTTCCTTTTGGTTGCCATGAAAGCATATTATTTGGAATTCACTTGGCATAGGCAAGGCAATCTTGATTGGTAGATATTTTAATAAGGAGGTGAATTGATAATTCTCAGCTACTCTCTATTATTTCAATTACTGGGGCTTGGGGCAGGACTAATCCTCAGGTGAAAGGATTAATCTGTAGCTAAGGAAAGTGGACTGAACTTCAGATTAGCTGATTACATCCTTTTCTGACAGGTAAAGAATCTAGCTGCTTTATGAAACCCAACTGCCTCTATCAATCTTGGACAAAAAACAAAAACACACCACCTTAATCAAGATCTTCCTGGCTTGGTCTTACCCTTGTAGACCAGGTCACCTCCAACTCTGATGAAGGAAAAACGAGGACAAGGAATATGTTGCCTGTGGAGGGCCTAGCTCAAACAGGTTTCTGTTTAAAGGGTAAACAGAAACAAGGGTCCCACTTGGGTTAGGCCCAGAGCAAGCTGGTTAAAGAGCAGATGCCTTAGTGACTGGAGAGTGATCGCATGGCTCAGATACACCCTTCAGAAACTACCTGCCCTTCAGAAGAGGAGTCTGACACAAATAAGGAAAAAAGATGGATCACAGAGTATTATTGATTTTTAAATAATACAACATAATATTAATCTTCCTCAGTAGTACCAAAGTAACTTGCCCAGAATCACATTTGAGATTCTGCAGAGGACATTAATTGTAATGATGAGGAACACCCTCTAAAAGCATACTCACCCCTTATTTTACACTTCACTCAAAACTAGTGATCAGAAGTCGAGTGAACAAAGTAATTATTAGAATCATCATGGAAATTTATGTGGTCTTAACATAAGGGGAAGAAATGTCAATTGAGTAGTATTTTTTTATGTATCTAATATATTCCAGTTATCGTTTAGTAGCGTCTAACTCCTTGTGATCCCAGTTAGGTTTGTTTCAGGGTTTTTTGGCAAAGAAATTAAACTAATTTGCCATTTCCTTCTCCATTTTATTTTACAGATGAATAAAATAAGGCAAACTTGGTTAAGTGACTAGCCCAGGGTGACATAAGCTAGAAAGTGTCTGAGGCTGGATTTGAACTCAGACCTATCCTGACCCCAGGTCTGAAGCTCTATCTCATGCTCCACCTAACTGCCCTATATGCCAGGCATTGTAAACACTGAGGATCCAAGTACACTGAATTAAATGACTATTATTCTCAAAGATCTTGGGTTCCAGTGGGAGAGATAAGAAGAACATTCACACACATATACATTTTGTTTGAAGAGAACCCCTAAGGTTGAGTGTTTCTCCACTGAGCCAGATTGCATTTTTGGTAACCAAGAAACAATAAATACAAGTTCTTTTTTTCTTTAGACCTATCTGTCAACTGTGATACTATAAGAATGTGTTCTTTAGGAAACAATCTTTGAAAACTTGCCTCTTTCTTTTCAGGAGTTCCTTGCTTTTAAAGAGTTTACATTCAAATGGCAAAGTTATGACCTACATCTGCATGGGTCATCAATAGGCTAGGTTTCTGGGCCACCTGTACCTGTGTGGCACAGGAAGAACTGTTTCAACTAGGACCTGACTTTATCACCACTAGTTCTTTACCTGGCATAACTGAGACACATTCCTCTCCAGAGGGGAATGGCTGGGAAAGATATGATTGGATTACGCACATCAATGACATGGACCCATGTATCATGTTTGTTTAAATGCTATTCAAGTTCAGCAAATTTCATTTTTTTAAAAGGTATGTTGTTTTTTTTTTTAAGTAGAAAAGATCTGCTTATCTGTATAAGGATCAAATCTGCTTACAGTTTTAGTCTTACTATTTATATCCTATATCAATTATTTAGGGTAGCATAACTAGCTGATATGGCATACTCTTATTTTAGGGATGAATGCAAAGCTTTTCAAGATGGAATCATCAAAGCTGAAGTTATTAAGTGATAACAGATTTCCAAATAGAGTATCACAATAATTTCTATAAAGAAGCTAGGGCTAAATATTGCCAAGTGAAGAATCCAGGGTTAGTGATATGAGTGAGACTCCTCACGAAGCCAAAACACTTAGTGAAAGTCACAAGGAATATTTTATTACCCAAAAGAATATAATATTATATGTGAGCCAAAATCTAAATCATAGGTGACTCTTTTCAAAACTTGACCCTATTTTGCATCACAACAGCATATGGTTGAAAGTAATTATAGATTTTAATTAACACGAATCCATCTCTATTAACAAACCTTGTTGAACAAATATTTAAAAATATTTATTCTTCTTGCATAATCATAGCAATAAAGCAGAGTGGGTGTTTAATGATATGAAAATTGGAATATATATTTCACATTTTTTTTTGGTCTGGACTTGTGATTTCTTCCATGTAGGGAGTTGAGAGAGGAAACCCTCTTTACCGATGTAGTTCTGCATCTGCTATATATCCTAGAGTCTTAGAGAGTTGCTTCAGGCACAAAGAGGTAACCTGATTCTCCCAGTGTTACAGAGTCAATATAGCTCTGAAGCAGGACACATACCCAGATCAGCCTCACTATGCAACCAGCCAGATAATAATAACAATAAAACAACAATGTATAACATTCATATCATTTTAAGATTCAAAATTACTTAAAATACTTTATTTAGGTCCCACAACAACCCTCCCAGATATGTAGTATAGGCATATTATCTAATTGTTATACCATTTTATTTATATAATAATAAATATAAGAACAAATGGAGTAGGAAAAAAAGCTTAATGAAAAAGAAAGAAAAAAGCCACTCTAGTGCCAATGCAATATTTACAGTGCCCATGGCACAATAAGGACTGTGACTATAAGTATCACATGATGTTTGATCTCAAAATATGCCAAACTCTCCAGATAGATGATAGAACTTAAGGATTTATTTAGACACCAGAAAACTGAATCCCCAAACCAGTAAGCTAATTCCATCATAGTACCAAAGATTTTCAGAAGCCATAATCACAGTGAGAGCCACAGCATCCTTCAGCCTTCCCACAAACCAATACAAGATCAATATCTACTCAGGAGCCTATCTGACTCTTTGCCTGAGCTTCCTCTCTCCCCCACCATTTTGCTAGCTCTGACCAGCTTCCTGTGGGCTCTACTTCCCTTCAGCAAACCCTCCCACCACAGGCTCCATGAGACCACATTCAGCCTATTAGGGGTCAGAGTTTATCTTCACAGAAGGGAAGTTTCCTGTGGGCTCTGCTTCATCCTCCCACAAATTCCCTCCATAACAGGTTCCATGTGATTACATTCAGCCTATTAGGGGGCAAAGTCTACTTTCAAAGCAGGGGAGGTCTTCAAACTTCCCCCTAGGTCTATTAAGGGGCAGGGAAGATCTTCAAATTCCCATTCCCGTTACAGACCTTAATTACAATACTACATGCCATAATAAAAAATCTTATATAATACAGGTCTATCTTAGATCCTATCCAAGAATAGAAGGGACTTTAGAGGTCATTCAGCTTGTCCATTCTCACATTTCACATATGGGGAAAATGAGGCTCAGAGAAATCATGAATTAATACCACATAGTAGAGGAGTTAGGAGCAGTTCTCAGTTCTAACTCTCAGTCTTTTCACTACATCATGAGGCCTTATTTTCAGTGGAAGGATTTCATTTTTGTACCATCTTTTCTAGAATAAATACCAAGGTCTATAATTTAAATCAGGGCTTCTTAAGGTAGGGATCATAAACTTTATTTTTTTTCAGTTTTTGATAACTGTGTTTGTAATTTTATATATTTTGTTTTATGCATTTAACAATGTTATTCTGGTTAAAGGTCTATATTCACCATATTGCCAAAACCCAAAAAGGTTAAGAACCCATGATCTAGATAAAGTCCCATGTATAACTGAATGCATGAATTCACCTAAATTGTTTTCTAACCCTTTTTCTTTGTGTATCTTATTACCTTGTCAGAAACTACAAGAGACAAATATTTCCCAGTTTTTGACCAAATCACTTCCATCTGTGCTTCTCCCTTCTGCCCATGACACATTCTAGTCTTCCTTCATTTCCCCTCAGCTAATAGCAATCTTTCCTCAACATTTGTTTGCAGCATTTTGTCTGAAAATCTTTTTTGCTTTTATCAAACCCTACCCCAGGTTACACAATTTAAATACATTTTGTGTAACTTGTAGGATTGCAAGCATCTCAGGAATAATGCCATTTTGTATTTTGGCTTTATGTCTCAAGTGATTTAATCAGAAGATTATCTAATAAAGTTATTTCTATTGTTCTATCTCTTAACAAATTTTGTATGATTTTGAGATATGTGGGGAGATTCTGATTTATAGAACTTTTTAAGGGTATTTTCAAATATTTCAAATTTGTATTTATTTAATATATTCTTATTTAGGGCAGCTAGGTGGTACAGTGGCTAGGGCACTGGGCCTAGATTCAGGAAGACACTCCTTCCTGAGTTCAATTCTGGCCTCAGGCACTTACAAGCTGTGGGACCCTGGGCAAGTCACTTAACCCTGTTTGCCTCAGTTTCCTCATCTTAAAATGAGCTAGAGAAGGAAATGACAAACCACCCTAGTATCTTTGCCAAGAAAACCCCCAATGGGGTCATAAAGAGTTAGATACCACTGGAATGACTCAACAATAACAATATTCTTATTTATGTGCATGTACTATCCATTATACTTCTTAGAAGCAGTGATCATTTCATCTATTGCATGTTTGGTCCCAACATCTAACAGTGACAAATGCATAGTAAGCATTTAGGAAATGCTTGTTGATTGCCAAATCAAATACTTTTCAATTGTGAGTAAATAATGACTAGTAGGATTGAGGGTAGTTCTTCTGTAGAATATTAGCTGTGAAATCCTGACTGTTCCCTTTCCAAATCTTCTTATATCTAGAGCTAGAAAGAACTTCAGAAGCCATATTATCCAATTTCCTTTCATTACAGATGAGGAACCTATAGCCCATCCAGGCTAAGTGATTTGTCCAAGGTCACACAGGGATCAGGTTGTATAGCTGGTATTCAAATTTGGTTCTCATGATTACCAGTTCAGAATGACTTCATTAAGGATACTTTTAATAATAATAGGTAAATTTATATAGTATATATTAGGTGCCAGGCATTGTGCCATGTTCTTTACAATTATTATCTCATTTGATCCTCACAACAACCCTAAGAGGTAGGTGCTATTATTATCCCAATTTTACAGATTAGGAAACTGAGGCAAAAGGAAGTTAAGTGATTTGCCCAGGGTTACAGAACTAGTAAATGCCTGAGTCTGTATTTGAACTCAGGTCTTCCTGACTCAGGCTCAGAACTCTATCTATTCTGCTACTAGCTACCCATACATTAGAGATTATTCTTATAAAAATTTTGTACAGTTGAGAAAATAAGGATATGGATCAATAGTTACTGATATTCTCTCAATTGTTTTTTAGATATTATAATAATAAGATTCAAGACTCCCCCCGCCCATACTTTTGATATCTTCCCCTCTTTTATAAACCTTGAGCACAAGGTGTTCAATGAAGAGTTTCTCTGCATTGTTCTCAAAATTTTATTACTTCTAGACTGAAGTAAGGAAATAAGCATTTGTTAACCACTTACCTAATGTGCTAGGGACTGTGCTAAGTGCTTGGAGTAGATTACCTCATTTGTTTCTCACAATAATTCTATGAGGTAAATGCCTTTCTTATCCACATTTTACAATTGAGGAAACTTGGACCATATGAAGATTAAATGACTTACCCAAGGTGACACAGCTAGCAAATATCTAAGGCTAGATTTGAATTCAGTTCTTTCTGACTCCAAAACCTGAGTTTTATACCCTGTACCACCTAGATATCTCTGTAACCCTGGAGTAGTCTAGTTTTCTTCCCAACTTTATTTCTTCAGTGCCATTTTCACTTCTTCCTATAGCACATTTGGACTTAAGATATTTGAGTCCAAAAGTAGTGGTTCCAGCGTCATTAATGGTGAAAAAGTTTATTGTAAACATAGTGGTTCTAGTGTCATTAATGGTGAAAAGGTTTATTGGAAACATCTCTAAGGACTTTTTTTTCATTTTTTATGCTTGTTGTCCTCCATCCATTTTCATCCCTAAATTTCCTTGGGATGACTCTGCTTAATTGCTATTTTCAACAAGTTTTCATTAAAAATGTTCACCTTGTGCTGCTTTTTGCCATCATATGAGAAGATACTTCTTGTTTTTTTTAACCTCCTATGTAAGATTTTACAAATTAGTTTATACTCTAAAACTGTTACCTTTGCCATATTTTTCTTCTTGTCAAAGAGATCAAGAGTTTGCTGACTGGAGTGGTTTCTAGGACGTTTTGTTCTTCCTGTTATGGTAATTGATTTAGATCGATTAAACATCTTTCAGGAATGGTGATAACCTGTGTCAATATCTATAACTTTAATAATTTCTTTTTTTTTGTTTGTTTTTTTTTGTTTTGTTTTTTCATTAAACAAATGCTTTATTAACTTTTGGTTTACATCATCCATTTCCACCAGATTTTGAGTTACAATTTTTTCCTACCCATTTCTTCCCTACCCACCACCCCAGAATAGCAGTCCCACTAGATATCTCCTTATCCAATCTGCTCTCTCCCATATCTTCTCCCATACCCCCTTCGACTTTGCCATTAGGGCAAGGTGAATCTCTGAGCCCCAATGCCTGGACTTCTTATGAAACATTTAATTTTAAAACTTCGATTTTCAGATCCATTCCCTTCCTCCCTTGTCACCCACTCCCTCTGAGAAGATAAGCAATTCAGTATGTGTTGTACATGCATAGCTATGCAAAACATTACCATAGTAGATATATTGTAAAAGACTGTTTATATTTCCCTCCCACCCATCTCACCTCCCACCTGGTCCATTCCCTACTTTGATCCTGTCCCTCTTCGATAGTGGGTACTTCCAACCTCCCCTTCCCCTAAAATGCCCTCCCCTCCATCATCCCCATCTCATCGCCCTTTCCCCTACTTTCCTGCAGGGTGAGATTTCCCATTTAGTATGTATGTCATTCTCTCCTTGAGCCAACTTCAATGAGAATATGGTTTTGCCTTTTTGCCTTCCTGTTCTGCCCCTCCCCTGCAACTACTTCCCCTTGCCTCTTCTACATGAGATAGTTTACCCTACCCTGTCTCTCCCCATCTCCTCTTGCCACATTCCTCTCTCACCTCTTAACTTGCCTCTTCTACATGAAATAGTTTACCCTACTCTGTCTCTCCCCATCTCCTCTTGCCACTTTCCTCTCTCACCTCTTAAGTTCACCCCTTAAGTATCTTCCCTTCCCATCAAATTCAACCTGTGCCCTCTATCCATGTATAACTGTAAACATATATACACACATTCACATATGTATTCATATGACCATACACCCTTCTTCCATTATTTTCATACTGAGAAAGGTTTCATCAGATACAGTTATTGTTTTTCCATGTAGGGATGTAAATAGTTCAACTTTGATAAGTTCCTTTTGATTTCTTTTCCCTGATTGCCTTCTCAAGCATCTCTTGCTTCTTGCGTCCAAATGTCAAAATTTCTATTCAACTCTGGTTTTTTCCTCAAGAATGCTTGAAAGTCCTCTATTCCACTGAATGACCATATTTTCCCCTGAAACAAGATACTCAGTTTTGCTGGGCAGGTGACCCTTGGGTTCAGTCCTGGCTCATTTGCCCTCTGGAATATCATATTCCATGCCCTTCGATCCCTCAGTGTAGAAGCTGCCAGGTCCTGGGCTATTCTGATTGTGTTTCCACAATATTGAAATGGTTTCTTCCTGGCTGCTTGTAGCATTTTCTCCTTGATCTGGGAGTTCTGGAACCTGGCTATAATATTCCTAGGAGTTTTATTTTTGCAATCTTTTTCAGGAGGTGATAAGTGGATTCTTTCAACTCTCTTTCACCCTCTGGCTCTAAAACATCAGGGCAATTTTCCTTGAGAATTTCTTTAAGGATGATTTCTAGGTTCTTTCTTTGATTGTGGCTTTCAGGTAGTCCAATAATTTTTAAATTATCTCTCCTGGATCTATTTTCCAGGTCAGTGGTTTTTCCCATAAGATATTTCACATTGCCTTCTATTCTTTCATTTGTTTGGATCTGCTTAACAGCATCTTGATTTCTCATAAAGTCACTAGCTTCCATTTGCTCCAGTCTAATTCTGAAGGAATGAATCTCCTCAGTGAGCTTTTGAGATTCTTTTTCCATCTGGGAAATTCAGCTTTTTAAGGCATTCTTCTCCTCGTTGCCTTTCTGAGCCTCTTTTGTCATTTGACAGACTGAAATGATAATAGACTATCTCTTCCTTCTGTGGTCTGAAAAGGACTCCATTTTCAAGTTATGGTCTGAAGACCAATGGACCTTAGGCTACTTCATGATATTGTTGGGTTTATTCCATTTCATGCCTCTTCCTAGTTCTGCAGTGATGGTGATGTGGGGTCAAAGAGTTTAGAGAGTCCAGGATCCTCAATAACCAGAGTCCCTAGAAAGCAGTCTGGAATGAATTCACAGACGCAAGCATTCTCTAAGTCAATGTGGCAAAGATTTATTGTTATGCTATACAGTGGCAAAAGTTCTTAGGGAAACTGCAAACTTAAAGGGATATAGTCAATGTTTTTATGGAATATTCTATAGTATAACAAGTGCCAAATATGCTAAGTAGGTTAGTCAGGGCAGGATTAGTGCGTGGTTAAGGAGTGGTCAGTTCTTAAAGAAACACACAGTTTTAATATCTACTGTGTAGGCATATTGCCCAGAATTCACTGGGAAATAGCCCAGGAGTGTTGGGGGGGCCTGCATGGAGGTTTGATTTTAGTCTTGAAACTTCACTAAGTCAGCTAGTGGTCAGGGCTGACCAAGAAGCCACCCATTAATGTCATGTTTGACAAGATGGATGTTTGGAGTTTAGTAAATCCCAAGCTAACAAGGGATTCGGGATGTAGATAATGAGCCAGGGAGTATACATGTGACTGAATCTAGGATATATATATATATACACACACACATATAATAGATATGACCCAGTACTCAGTTGCTTCAGCCAGTACACAGCTGGGTCAAACTACTAAATTCTATAGGTGCAGCTGGCCACTGTATCAGGAAGAGAGAAAAGTCTTTTACTAGAGTATGCTGTCCTTGAACTAGAGAGAAAGTGCCTGAGACAGTGCTTTGAGGCTAGAGAGAGTTGAGGCTAGGGAGAAATGTGATGTTAACAAACTGGGGTTCAAGCACTGGCACCCAAGCACCCCATCAATGATATTACTCACAGTTCTTTTAAAATTAGGAATTTGAGAGACTTCCCCCAGTTGGGACTTGTTGGTTCTGGTTCCAGTGTGAAAGGAAGTCAATGGACTTCCCTAGTATCCTTTTTGTTGTTAGCTCTGTATCCTGCTCCCTTGGGTTACCTTCAGTTAAATCATGTGGCATTCCCTTTGGATCTTCTTATAACATATGTATCTAATGTTTGGACATGGATCAGAATGAGCAGTAGAATACAGCAATCACAGATACAAATCTGGGTGAAATTTTATTTTATTTTTTATTTTTTTTGAGGGCAATTGGGGTTAAGTGACTTGCCCAAAGTCACACGGCTAGTAAGTGTGTCAAGCATCTGAGGTCAGATTTGAACTCAGGTCCTCCTAACTCCAGGGCCGGTGCTCTTTTAACTGTGCCACCTAGCTGTCTCTTTCTGGGTGAGCTTGTAGAGGCCTTAGAGTCCTATTTCCTCTTTTTATAGATGAGAAAATAGATGCACTGATATATAAATCACTCAGGGTTGTACAGCTAGTAAATGATTGAGACACAATTTGAACATGTATCTTTCTGACTCTAAACCCAGCACTGTATTCACTGGCCATACTGCCTCCCAAAACTGGGGGAATATATTCCATTTAATTCAATTCTAGTAACGTGTTAAGTGCCTGTGGAATATGTTCCAGGCACTGAGAGTTCAAAAACAAAAAAAAAATATACCCGTTCAACTCATTTTGTTGAAACTGCTAATTATCTCTGTTTTATATACATTATTTCATCTGAGTCTCACATATATTATCATCCCTATGTTGTAGATAGAGAAACCAAGGCTCAAGGAAATTGTGACTTGCCTTTAGCCACAAAGCTAATGAATGTCAGAGCTAGGATTCGATCCAAATATTTACTAATTCCAAGTTTAACGCTCTACTGACTATGCCAACCTTTCTGCTGTAGGAGTTATTCTGTGGAACATGTAAAAAAACCCAGGAAACTTGTGGTAAGCAGTGTTGAAAAGTTTGAGTTTTGAGATGAAGCAATCTCCTTACTGGGCACTGAACAGTAAGAAGCAATCTCCTTACTGGGCACTGAACAACCATGAATCTTTAAAAGGGAGTTCTCTGTCTTCTGACATGCTCTTCCTTTCTTGTTGACAGTCTATGTCTAGGCTATCTGACTCTCTCCCTTTCCCACACTGACAATATGGGAATTGTGAGCATGTGGAAGATTAAGCTTCCTTCTTGTCATTGGTGGACAAGGCTGAGACTGGCCACATAGGAGCTCTAAGTCACAGAAGCACCCTGTCAAGTGATATTTCCCCATATGATAATAAATAAATAGTTATTGTTACTCTTATAATTTTAATGTTGATGTTTGTTTTTTATACTTGTGTCATATAATTACAGATTTCAAGTTTACTCTGGGTGATATTTGCAAGGGACTGCAAAATTTCTGACTCTGGCAAGAATGTAGCACTTGTATTGTAAGTGCTACTATAGAGGCAAAGAAACCCAAAAAAAGAGATAGTTAGGGCTCTGAGAGCCATTCTCAGGTTTGCCCTGCTAGTTTATCTGCTCTATCCACTATGTACTTACAGCCCTTATGTAGCCAAGGTCAGGAAAGATCACAATCCCTTCTCCTCCATACCTGGAGGGAGAGTCTTGAATAGTCCTGACACTATCTGTAGACAGGAAGAGAAGGGAACACCAGAGAGTGGATTACTTTTACAAATCCACTGAATCAGTAACTCTTTCTGTTCAGTGACCAATAATGGGATTATTTTGTTATCTCAGAATATAGTTCAAAATATGTCCCTGGAATCCCTAGATATGTCTAAAGGGACTCTGGAACAGGCTCCATAGGATAACTTCTGTAGGCTTATTCACATGATCCAAACCCAACTACACTTGCTTACTAAAGTAGCATGTTTCTTTTAACATTGACTGGCCCAGATCTTTCTTCTCTGAAGCCCTTTAAATTCCAGCAACTCAGTTTGATAGGGAGTCATGTTAGTTTCTTCATCTGTAAAATGAACTGGGGGGAAAATATGGCCAACCACTCCAGTAACTTTGCTAAAACAAAACCAAATGGGGTCATTTCATGAACAACAAATGTGAAACACAGCTGGTAAGATAGATTGGAACCAGACTCTGGAAGTCACAAAATATCAGGCTATGCAGTTTGCAGTTTATTCTCAAGGCAACTGGGATCCACCAAAGGTTTTTGAGCAAAGGAGTGACACGATCAGATCTGTGCCTTAGTATGGAGGCTGTGTGGAATGAGAGCAGGGAGACAAACTAACCAGCTTTTCTTTATTCAGATAAGAATGACTTAGGACCTGAGCTATGGTCCTGACAGAGTAAGTGCCCAGGAGGCAATATTTTGGAGGTAGAATGTTCTGTGAATCAAATTCAAGATTCTCTTCCTTTTGCTCAAAATCATTATAGAATGAATGGCAGTAGACTTAGAACTGGAAAGGACCTTCAAGGACATAGTTCAAAAGTTTACAGACAAATAAACTAAGGCCCAGAGAGGGGAAATGACTTGCCCCTCCTCCCCCAAGGTAGCAAACAGTAAATCTAAGATTCAAATCTAAGTCCTGTGCCTCTAAAATGGGTTCTCCTTCCACTCTGTCATGGGCTATTTTTCTTAATTCTTCTCAGGCATACATAGTATGGTAGAAGCAATATCCTAAATCTCCCTCTACTATCCATATGCAAGTTGGGCTAATTTTTCCTTCAATGGTATTAGAACCATTCTTGAGACTTGATGGACTCAGGGAAGTAAAGGTTTAGGGTTGCCATCACTTTCCGGCCCCATGAGTTCAAAAGAGACATGAAGAGCTCCAAAATTTTCTCTCTGATGGCTTGACTGACAGACTGAGATAGGGAACTCAGGAAAGGGTGCTACACTGAGATGAATCTACACTGGTTGTCCTCAGGGTCCATCCTTTTTAAATTTTCTTCTCTTACTATGTCTAAGGAAATCTTCTTTTGTGAACTGTTGAATGACCTACGAGTGTCTCATTTTGTTCCAATACCAAACCTAAAATATGAGGAAACTGACCTGATTTAGGTCAGCCCCAGAATACATGTCCATAGCCTTCCTTGTCTGGTAGTTCCATTTTATTTACCAGTCTTCTTTTCAAGCATGATATGTCTACTATGAAATTACCACTCCAGTCCAACAAGCTTTCATTATGCTGTTTAGTGAACTCCTAAATTTCCACCTCCTCCACAATGCTTTCTCAGATGAATCGGAAGAAAGTTGACTTGCTAAATTGTCACGTCCTTGAGAGAAGAGACTCTATCTTGTTTTCTCTGCCCAATGCCTAGTAGAATATTTTGCACATAACACATTATTTAGTGTTTACTGAATTGAATTCACAAAGAGTTCTCAATACTGCTCCCCTTATTCTCAGTTACTAAAGTATACTGAAGTTATGCATAATTTAATGCCCTTAAAAATATCTTCAACTAAGTAGAAAGTAATCCTGCAAAGTCAACATTAAACTAATTTATTTTCAATTAAAATAGTTACCTGATAAATAGGGATAGGGACTGGAAATGTGATTTCAATAGTAAATGGAAAATCTCTTATGAGGAAACTCCTCCAAATCCAGGTCAACACCATCTCTGAAACTTCATGTCTTAGAGATTTACCTGCTAACTTGCATAGGGTTACATCCTTTAATGTGTTTCAATGGAACAACTTGAATGTAGGTCCTCCTGTCCCAGACTGGTTCTCTACCCTCTATGATACATAGCTGTAACACATGGAAAAGGTGCCGTTGGGAAAGTCACTAATCATCTCTGCTTTTCAATTACCTTGTCCATAAAATGAGGATCTTTCTTAGACCTGCAGAGGCCCTTAGAGTTCAACTAGGTTGTGTATTTCTATGTGTCTGTTGAGTCTTGCCTTAGCTTAAAAAGGTCAAGATTCCCCATTGCATCCTGGGTCATCTCCAGTCATCCTGATTGATATTGGGCCACTGGACCAAGATGGCTCTGGAGGAGAAAGTGAAGCTTGTGACTTTGCATAGCCCTCCCTCACTTAAACTCAGTACAATTGCAAGTGATGTTATCATCTTCCTGATGTCATAGCCTTCTTCAAGCATGGAGGACAAACCACAATCACACTTTGAGTCTTGCCTATTAACTGAGTATCTTCAGCATTGTTGATTCTTTGTTTATTAGCTTTTTTTTTTAAAGCAATTGGAGTTAAGTAACTTGCTCAAGGTTACATGGTCAGTCATTATTTATGTGTGGGTGCTCATTTTCTGAGGCCAGAACTGATCCCAGGTCCTCCCGACTCCAGGGTTGGCACTCTTACTCACTACACCACCTAGCTTCCCCTGCTTACTAGCTTTTCAAAGCACTTCTCCTCAATATGGGTACTCCCTCCAAAAATGTTGATTACAACCCATCCATGGATGGAAACATATTAAAAAACAAAAAATTAAAAAAAATGCAAAATAAAAAAAATGTCTGAATTCTCTCCCTCTGGGTATTTGTCTCTCTTTGCAGCGCTCTCTCTCTCTCTCTCTCTCTCTCTCTCTCTCTCTCTCTCTCTCTCTCTCTCTCTCTCTCTCTCTCACTATCTTGGTGTCTCTGTCTCTTTCTGTCTCTATCTCATTCTGTTTCTCTGTGTCTCTATTTCTGTCTCCCTCCTCCCACCCACCCTTTAAGCTGCCAGGTGAATTTTAATTTCCAGATTTTCATTACTAGTAGTAGAAAATGAATCTGAAAGGAAAGCTGTATTTTTCCGCTGATGGACACAGTTTACATTGATGACCACTGTGGGGATGGAGAGAGAGAGAGGAAGAACATTTCCTGATTTGTAAATGAGAATGTTGAGTATTTAAGTCAGGGAGAAGGAATAAATCTGGACTCTGAGAAATGTATATTATTATCCTATATTTACTCATTTTCAATCATTCTCATATCAAATCAGCTCATTTAGCAAGTCAAAATAGAGACCTAAAAACAAAAACAAAGGCACAACAGCAAACCCCTCTAATAATTTCCTAAGGGACTAAAAGAAGAAAACATCTGCACAAAAATGCTGAAGCAAGGTTGTTGTGAAGTGGGCTTTGCTTTACTCTCATCCCAGCCTCAGCCTTACACCTTAAAAAACAATCAAGTTCTATTCTCCCGGCTTTCAACACCATCACCAGCCAGAGCTTAGCTGGCAGTTGCTGAAGATGTGTGAGAAAAACAGCTTCGCCCTCCACCAGCAACATTGACTTCAGGAGTGCTGACGAGGAGAAAATAGGTCTATTTCAGTAAAGTAAGCAGATAGCAAGATAGACTGGTCCATTCTCCCTGCAGTTAGCATTCTTTCCACTCCTACTAACTCTTGACATAATGGAGACTTTGCCAAAATGGTGAGGTCCCCGGAGGCAGAGCCACAGGAGAATCAGAACACGTCAAGGGATTGGATGTGGGGCATGAAGGAGAGAGAGGGAGAGAGGAGGTGCAGGCCAGGCTTGGCCTAGCCTGGGCTACCAGCTCAGATTTGAGATTGGAATTAAGTTGTGTGACCCTGAGCAAGTCATTCAACTCCATTTACCTCAGTTTCCTCGTCTGTAAAATGAGCTAGAGGAGAAAATGGCAAACCACTCTAGTATCTTTGCCAAGAAAATCCCATATTGGGTCAGAAAGAGTCAGACACAACTGAAGCAACTGAACAACATATGTGTGTATACATATATACATATATATATATATATATATATCAGTTTGCAAAGTTTTACACATATTATTTAATTTAATCTTCATACAACAACCCTGTGAAGTTGGTGCTATTATTATCCCCATTTTATAGATAAGAGACTGAGGCTAAGAAGATTAAATAACCTGCCTGAGATCTCAGAGTTGGTGTCTAAGACAGGATTTAAACTGAAGTTTGTCTGACTTTAAACTTGTACTCTATCCACCATGCCACTTAGCTGTCTAAGAAACTGGTTCTTTTATGACCTAAAGTGACTAAGAAGTTACATCAAAACTTGACTAATCCTTGGGCTCTGGGCTGATTAAATCTTGGTGACTGCTTCCCTGTCTTTTAAGGAAAATCTAGCCAAGCCCACATGGTGGGGGCCCTGATAGATGCTGTTCTTCCCACACCAGGCTACCAGATAACAAAGCTGAGGGACTGGGTAGACAGCAAGGCCACTGACTTTAGGGATGGTGGTTTGATGGGAAATGTGACACTGGGAAGTTCCTTCAGTCCATCATTAGCAATGGGAAGCCCCCTGTCCTGGGCACTGAGGCAGGTATATGAATAAGTAGGACACAGCTGCTGCTGTTGAGGAACCAGAATTATGGTAAGGGAGATAAGACATACAAATAACTGCAATATAAAATATGGAATAAGTATTTCAAAGAGGTGCAAATACAATGAGTGCAAATATAGAAATGAAATTTCCAGTGTGATGGAGAGATGACATTTAATCTGGGTCTGAAAGATGGGCAGGATGTGAATGAACAGATATGGGGTGAGGAGAACATATCATATGCAGGGTACAAAGATGTGAAGGCATAGGATGACTTTTTAGAGAAAGGTATATAGACTAGGTTGATTAGAGCACATGGGTGGAGAAGGGAAATGGTGGGAGATGAAGCTTTAAAAGTAGATTGGAACTAAATTTATGGTACAGTAAAGGCTAAGAAATTTGGATTTTAGGAGAAGAAATTTGTTTTTGCTGCTATTGTCATTTCAGTCTTGTCTGACTTTTTGTGACCTGGTTTGGACTTTTCTTGGCAAAGGTACTAGAGTGGTTTGCCATTTCCTCCTCCAGATCATTTTGCAGATGAAGAACTGGGGCAAATGGGTTTAAGTGACTTGCCCAGGGTCACACAGCTAGTAAATGTCTGAGGAAATATTTGAACTCAAGAAGAAGAGTATTCTTTTTTTTTTAAAGCAATTGGGGTTAAGTAACTTGCTCAAGGTTACACGGCTAGTCATTATTTATTCGTGGGTGCTCATTTTCTGAGGCCGGATCTGATCTCGGGTCATCCCAACTCCGAGGCCGGCACTCTTACTCACTGCGCCACCTAGCTGCCCCCTTAGGGCAATTGGGGTTAAGTAACTTGCCCAAGGTTACACGGCTAGGTTTTTGTGTGGATTAAGTGTCGGAGGCTGGCTCTGAACTCAGGTCCTTCTGACTCCAGGGCCGGCGCTCTATTCACTGAGCCACCTAGCCGCCCCAAGAAGAATCTTCTTGATTCCAAGCCAAATTCTGTATCCACTGTGCCACCTAGCTGACCAAGGAGAGGAAATAGGGAGCCAGTAGAGAGTTTTGGGTCATAGGGATTTGAGAATTAAGAATAATCTTTATTTAAGAATGGGGAACATTCTCTTATTTGAGAATTTGGAACATTTACTTAGCAGCAGAGTGGAGTGAATTGTAGAGGATAGAAATAGAGGAATGAGGGAAATGACTGGGTCACTGGGTCATCTAGATTCTGCTTGTATAAGAATCCTCCATTAAAGTGCTACTTAGAAACCTCAGAGCATTGTTGAGTCGACCTTTCATTCTCTAAGGCTATGCAACTTGAGTGCTAATTCTATACTTAGAAAGGCTTTGGATAAAAGCATGGAGCTGGCACACTCAGTATCTACTGTCCAAGGACCAGTCTATGCTAATAGAGTCAATTTACTAGATTGGCTCTAGGGTGTTAATTACTTTGGCCACAGTAACTCACAAGGATATTCTAGCATCTTAGAGAAGTCACAATCTATGCTGATGGAGATGGTAACCACACCTATGAAATTATAGATTTCTGAGTTATTAAAATTGCATAAGAATTCTAGATTATGGTTTTGCTCAATGAAATTACTGGTATAACTGATTTTAAAAAATAGCAACATTGTAGAATGGAAAAGGGCACTGGCTTTCCTTCAAAATATATCTGATTCTAGGGGCAGCTAAGTGGAGCAGTGAATAGAACACCAGCCCTGTAGTCAGGAGGACCTGAGTTCAAATGTGTCCTCAGACACTTGACACACTTACTAGCTGTGTGATCTTGGGCAAGTCACTTAACCCCAATTGCCTTGCCTTCATATATATATTTATGTATGTATGTATATGTGTATGTATGTATGTCCTTTCTAGCTCTATATATCTCATTTTAGTCAGTTATTTGATGGAATTTATTAAAATAGCTGGTATTTTTCCTAAGAAAAAGTTTCTCTGTTCTAGCAGTGTGTCAAGTTTGTGTGGCTGTTCCTGATATTTTCCTGTATGCCTGATCCTCTGGACCCTGTATACAACTTTGAACTGACTTTTTTTCCTTCCAGACTAACTCCTCCCAAGGGATTAGAACAGAGTCTACCAAATTCAATATTGCTCTCACGAAGGTGAAAATGTTTTTCTCATCCATAAACTGCCAGTTCAGCTCTGGCTAGAAGAGGTGTTAGGGACAGTCAGAATATATATAGCATGATGGTTTTGTAAGGATGTTATATAGAAGAAGTTTATTTTCATTAGCCCCAGAAGACAGAATTACAGTAAGAGTAAGGAATGAAAACTGCAAAGCAGCTAATTTAAGCTTATTATGTGTGTGTGTGTGGGGGGGGAAATACAGTCTAGTAATTAAAACTATTCATGTAGAAATGTGCCCAATGTGATATATTCCCCAAACCCTGGTAATGATAGACCTATTGGCCTGAGACTAAAGTGGCATTTTCCAATTGATTCTAGGATCACTAGCTTTAGAGACAACATAGCCTAGATTGGGTTTATCTGAGAGTGTGGTCGAAGAGACAGAAAAGATGCATGGAAGTTGAATCCTGCCTATACCTCTTTCTACCCAGTGTGAGCCATGCCATCAATCTTTCTAGATTTCATTTTATCTATCTGTAAAATTTGAGAGCTGGATTCCATAATATCTGAAATCCCTTTCAAACACAATAGCCAGTAATCCTATGATCACAAAAGGCAAAAGTCCAGAGATATTTGCATCTTGATTCACAGTTGGTAAATATATCTTTATATTCTCTAAGGGAAGTTAAAAAGGAAAGAAAGTGTGGTGGTTTTTCCAAGGAGTCAGATGTTATTGTTGTTAGCTGATTTCATCCTAACTGACTTAACTGCCCTTGACAGTACAGAGACAGCTAATAAAGGTTTTCTAGCTTGTCGCTTCCATATCAAATCCCTTAAAAGCCCCCATGTCCTATTCCCTAAGGTCCATTAGAGGAGCTGTGTCTGCTACAACATATGGGTCTTTCAGGCATTGTCTGGTTGCCACTTGAAAAGACAGTTTGAGCTAATGTCCCAACTGACCCCGTGAGATAGTGAAGTCATGGGATGGCAGGTGGGAAGGAAGAAAAAAATGGTTGTTAGACCTGGAAGAATAGAATCAAAGATTTGGAGCTGAAAGGTTCCTTAGAGTTTTCCTATTTCATCTTTCTCATTTTACAGATGAGGAAAATGAGGTCCAAAGTGGTTAAGTGACTTGTTCAAGATTATACATTCAAGTAAGTGGAAGAGCTTGACCTTGAAGCCGACCCAAAAAACTCTAAAGCCAGTATCCTTTCCAATGTACCACTTATTCCTTCATGGTGGACTGAGAAACAAAGGCATTAAAATGGAATGCATGTTCCTGTAGAGAAACGTATAGATGGGTTAGAGGTCTGCAAGGCATCACCCAAACTGAGTGATAGAGGAGATAGAAAGATAGAGGAGCAAAGATGATCATCTGGATGTGCAGTATTTTGTTTTATACCTGCCTGTTATGCCACTGAAATCTCCTCAGTACTCCTGGTGTGCCTTATTTTTTCAAACCCTATCTCCATTTACAGAGAGCATACGGGATTTAATGGAGTCCCTTGGCTTTTGCCTGTGAAATATTCATGAGCTTTCCTCCTCTCCTCCTCCTCTTCCATTAGAGAGGAAGTCATGGAAGACTGAAAGGAAAGAAATGGGGGAAGGAAGGGTAGAAAGAAAAGAGCTCGTTGGTTATGGGAGAGAAGTACTTAAGTCTCTATACAAATATAGGGTCCCCCTTTTCATAGCTCTGATTGAAAACCCTCTCGCAAACTAGAGGTTGAATTGTTCTGGAGAAAAATCCTAAGTGTTCCTGTTTAGTTTGTACTTTTCCCCACCCTTCGCCCCTGATTGAACTTACAGTAGTTCCCCAGAATGATGGAAAATTACCCAAGGGAAATGCATACAGTCAAAGAACATGGTGAACATCAAAGAAAGCAAGAATTATTTGAGGAAGGTCTTAGCTCTGGACAACACTGCCCTCTTTTGGCCACTTTCCCCATCTGGACTCTTCTATTCCCAATCCTTACTGCTATTCTCTAGCTTCCCTTACAGATTGCCTATGCTAATGCAGCAGATCATAGCTATGTCTCACCAGCTACTTCTACCATGGTTTACACAATTGCAAGTGGGTAATTCTTGCTCTCACACGTAATAATCATAATTGCTCAATTTGAGAACGATTATTACAAGTATCTTTGTGAGTTTGAAGAACTTTGGAGAAAAGAACACATTTGCTGTGAGAGTGGAACAGCCCTAGATTCGTGTTTCTGAAATCCCCATGTGTCCCAGATGACATCTCCCACATGGATCCCCTGAAAATTTCCCCAGGTTCAAGGATTATTTGAAGTTACCATCGATCTAAAAACATAGCTCATTACTCTCTCCTTCCACTACCCAACCCCCAGCTTGGCATGCTTCTTGTTTCCTACATAGAACACTCTAACTCTAGACTCCATGCCATTTTCCCCTGGCTATCCCCCATACCTGACTCTCCCTCTCTCTTTTCCTTTTAATTTCTGACTACTGGCTTCCATAGCTTTCATCAAATCTCACCTAAAGTTACATCTCCTGCAAGAAACTCTTCTCAGTTCTCTTTAAACTTAGTATCTTCCTTCAGAGATTATACATATCACATGCCAGTGTGTGTATCTTGTTTGTATATAGCTATTTGCATTTTTTCCCATTAGGCTGCAAGATCTTTGAGAGAAGGGCTAGGTTTTTGTTTGGTTGGTTTTTGTCTTTTGCCAGAGCTTATCAGAGTGCCTGGTACATAGTAAGTACCCAATACGTGCTTGTTGACTTGAGTTGACTTGACCATTTACTTACCAGTCCAATCAGATGATATTGCATTTCAAGAAAAAAGACATTTAACTGAGAAATACAGCAAAATAAGTGACAAAGGAAATTCATTCTATTGTGAAACTAGCCCTCAAACAAAGGACTTCAGCATTTAGTGGTATCTCCCACTAACATTTTTTAGAAAGGCAGGCAGACTGTCACTATATTAATTATCCACGAAAGAGCATCATATATGCATTGCCCACTAGGTGCCAATGGACTTGAGCTACTGGGACAGAATCGTCAGTTTTACCTGGACACGCGGGTGAGATAGCTTTCCTGAGAGCCGCCAGAGGGCTCTTCTCCAAAAGATGTATAACTGCTGTTCCTTCTACTCAATTCTCTCCACCCTCTCATCACTCCACTCCCTGTTGTAGCAGTTGCACTAAGTATCTTAGAATAACCTATGCTGAACAGGTCTAAAAATTACCCAAAACAGTGGTTCTTAACCTTTTTTGTGTTGTGGACCTTTTGGGTACTAAATGGGAGCCTATTGACCTTTCTCAAAATAATATTTTGAAATCCATGAAATAAAATGTAGAGGAAGCAGACCATTTATATTTGATTACATTTATCTATCTATCTATCTGAATGTCTGTCTGTATCTGTCTGTCTATCTATCTATCTGTTATCTATCATCTATCTATATCTATTTGTCATCTATCATCTCTATCTATCTATCTATCTACATACATACATACATACTCACACAGTTCACCGCCCTCCAGCTTAAGAACCCTTGATCCAGATCATGATCCTGGTTGTTTACTTAGAGGGACTGTCAGAGAAGAGACTCTGCCAAAGCTGAGGTCTCATAATAAAGTGCAAAGTGTATTCAACTGGAAGTTGGAAGAGCAGAGGGCTAGCCCTAAATCCTCCACAGGAGAACATTGAATCTCTTGACTTCTCTAGACTTCAGTTTCCTCAAATGTGAAATTATGGGGTTAAACTGGCTTAATTATCTTCGAAGTCCTTTTGTCTGTGATAGAACTCAGGATCTAGGGAATGAAATAGAATTTTGCTTAAAATATTAAAATACAAAATCTGTTTTCTGGAGCTATATCGTGATTGCTTACTCATTCTGAGCTCCTTTCTTTTAGTTCACTGACCACTGAAATTACAGATTCAGATACTCAGTCTTTTATGATCATACAGTTCATTATACATAGAATAAAGTAAAAAAGATGCTAAATACTCTTGTTTGAAGGAATTTGCCTCCAGCCAGCTGCAAGACCTAGAGCATTCTAGATTCTAGATCATCAGAAATAGCTAAGAGAAAACCCAATCACACTCATCCATGGCTCAGAAATAACAAAAGGGACATCTTCCCATCATTTCAAGATCATTGACTAGAAATAAAAGACAGAAGGGAAAAAGATGAGGAGAATCAAATTAATCCAGTTTCCCAGCCAAGGACAAAGCACAAAAACTGACAGTCTCTGCAACTCTAGATCTCCTCTCATCATGGCATCCTGATCCACTTCTCTGCCCCTGGGGCAGAGGCTTTTTTTTCAGTTCTTCTGACCACAGTTGTCTCAGTCTCATGGTTCCATGAGATGGGTTGGTATTAGTCATGTTGTCTGTCTCTCCTGATGCAGTCATTAATTACCAACCCTCTCTTATGGAACACCAAGATGACAAAGTCAACTGAAGAATAATAGAAATTGAACAGTGGGAGCTATAGCATGCAGATTATCTTGATTTAGGTCACTTCCTAACCCCGAGCTCTCAGTCCAAGTAGAGTCAGGGCAATCATGCTCTCTCTGTCTCTCTTGTGGAGGTCTTCCAGGTCCTTAAAGTTCTCAAAAATTGAAAAAAAAAATGCATAGCCACTGATAATATTTCTCCCCTTAGCAAAAGAGGTCTCTAAGAAATTTACTTAATACACGGTTGAATATCTACAGCTATATGCCATTAGCATCATGATAAGCATCAACACTCAACACACCCAGGGTAATTATCCTAATATCCAAGGTTTAGATCACAGTGCCATTGTATAATGCTGTTTGCATGGCAGATGAGAGCAGGTAGGTAACTTAGTAAATAGAGTACATTTTTAACTGTGTGACCCTTTTTGTTGTTTAGTCATTTCAGTCATGTCCAACTCTTTATGACTCCATTTGAAGTTTTTTTTTTCTTTTTTCTTTTTGGAGGGCAATTGGGTTAAGTAACTTGCCCAAGGTCACACGGCTAGATTTTTGTTTGTGTGTGCGTTGTGTCTGCGGCCAGATCCAAACTCAGGTCCTTCTGACTCCAGGGCCAGTGCTCTATTCACTGCACCACCTAGCCACCCCTGAAATTTTTTTATCAAAGATACAAGAGTCATTTGCCATTTCCTTCTCCAACTCATTTTACAGATGAAGAAACTGAGGCAAATAGAGTTAAGTGACTTGCCCAGGGTCACATAGCTAGTAAGTATCTGAGGCCAGATTTGAACTTATGAAGTTGAGTTTTCCTGACTCTAGGCTAAGCACTCTGTCTACTTTGCCACTTAACTGTTCATGTGACCCTAGTCAAGGCATTTAACTTCTGCCTGCCTTAGTTTCCTTATATGTAAAATGGGGATCATAATAGCACCTAACTTCCAGGATTGTTGTGAGAATCAAATGAACCAATAATTGTAAAGCACTGGCTAAAAAAAATAGGAAGGTAGATCAATGGAACTGTCAGAAGGTCCCAAAGTGGGTGATACTGTCCCCTGGGGGTTGCTGGAAGAATTGGGGGTGGTGGTAGTAGCCTTGGTTACAAACATAGGGCATTGAATAAAAATAAGGGGAAGGTGGAAGCATAAGGAAAGAAGAGAAGACAATTTTGAAAAACCATCTGTATAGGTTCCATCTGTTGTATTACAGAGTGAAAGTTGTAGTGATTACATGATTTTCCAAATAAACACGCAAAATGCAAGTTGTAACAGTGATCAAGTCTGCCAACAGGTCTTAACAGGTAAGCATTTGCAGGCAAGAATGCAGTGAATTGTTGGGAAGTGCTATTGTTGGGAATCGTTGGGAAGTTCCAGTGTATATCAGCAGGAATATGTGTGTGTAATGATTTGTTTACAGTATGATACTATAGTTACATGACACAATATTACATCATCAAAAATTCAGTACAGGAAAAAAATCACAAATTTATAATAAACTATTAAATTTAAGATACATCATTTCAATATATATATATATATAATGATACAAATTTTAAAAACCTGTTAAAGAGTTAAAGAAAATAGATTTCCAGTAGGACACTGAGTAATTTTTTTATATATATATTTGAAACATTTAATTTTAAGACCTCGAATTTCAGATCCATTCCCTTCCTCCCTTGTCACCCATTCCCTCTGGGAAGATAAGTAATTCAGTATGTGTTGTACATATATAGCTATGCAAAATATTACCATAGTAGATATATTGTACAAGGCTGCTTATAATTCCCTCCCACCCATCCCAGTCCCCACCTGGTCCATTCCCTACTTGATTCTGTCCCTCTTCTATAGTGGGTACTTCTAACCTCCCCTCCCCCAAAGGATGCCCTCCCATCCATCATCCCTCCTCTCTTCTCCCTTCCCCCTATTCTGCTGTAGGTTGAGATATCCCATTTAGTATGTATGTCATTCTCTCCCTGAACCAAATTCAACGAGAATGTGGTTTTGCCTTTTTGCCCTCCTATTCTTCCCCTCCCCTGCAGCCACTTCCCCTTGCTTCTTTTACATGAGATCGTTTACCCTACCCTGTCTCTCCCCATCTCCTCTTGCCACTTTTCTCTCTCACCTCATAATTTCACCCCTTAAATATCATTCCTTCCCAACAAATTCAACCTATGCCCTCTCTCCATCTATAACTGTGAACATATATACACACATTCACATATGTATTCATATGACTATATATCCTTCTTCCATTATTTTCATACTGAGAAAGGTTTCATCAGTCACAGTTATTGTTTTTCCATGTAGGAATGTAAATAGTTCAACTTTGATAAGTTCCTTTTGATTTTTTTTCCCTGATTACCTTCTCAAGCATCTCTTGCTTCTTGTGTCTGAATGTCAAATTTTCTATTCAACTCTGGTTTTTCCCTCAAGAGTGCTTGAAAGTCCTCTATTCCACTGAATGACCATATTTTCCCCTGAAACAAAATACTCAGTTTTGCTGGGTAGGTGACCCTTGGGTTCATTCCCAGTTCTTTTGCCCTCTGGAATATCATATTCCATGCCCTTCGATCCCTCAGTGCAGAAGCTGCCAGGTCCTGGGCTATTCTGATTGTGTTTCCACAATATTGAAATTGTTTCTTCCTGGCTGCTTGTAGTATTTTCTCCTTGATCTGGGGATTCTGGAACCTGGCTATAATATTCCTGGGAGTTTTCTTTTTAGGATCTTTTTCAGGAGGTGATCTGTGGATTCTTCCTACCTCTATTTTGTCCTCTGGGTCTAAAACATCAGGGCAATTTTCCTTAAGAATTTCTTGAAGGGTGATTTCTAGGTTTTTTTCTTTGATCATAGTTTTCAGGTAGTCCAATAATTTTTAAATTGTCTCTCCTGGATCTATTTTCCAGGTCAGTGGTTTTTCCCATGAGATTTTTCACATTGCCTTCTATTCTTTCATTTGTTTGGATCTGCTTAACAGCATCTTGATTTCTCATAAAGTCATTAGCATCCATTTGCTCCAGTCTAACTCTGAAGGAATGAATCTCCTCAGTGAGCTTTTGAGATTCTTTTTCCATCTGGCAAATTCGACTTTTTAAGGCATTCTTCTCCTCATTGCCCTTTTGGGCCTCCTTTGCCATTTGGGTTAGTCTATTTTTTAAGGTGTTGCTTTCCTCAGTCAGGCTGTTGACCTTCATTTCATACTTTTCCTGCATCCTTCTCATTTCTCTTTCCAATTTTTCCTCCACTTCTCTTATTTGATTTTTAAAGTCCTTCTTAAGGTCCTCTATGGCCTGTAACCTGCTCATATTTTCCTTTGGGGCTTTTGGAGCAGGGTTTCTGACCTCACAGTCCTCTTCCTGTTCTATGCTTTGATCCTCTTTGCCCCCAAAATAGGAGACTAATGTTGCATTTTTCTATTTATTTTATTTCCTTTGCCTTGGCATGTTGCCACTTAATTACTTGACTTTTGGGCTTGTTGCCACATTAGGACTCTGCCACCAGACAGGGGAGCTTCTGTCCCGAATGTTGGGGTCTTCACAGCTTTCTGGCAAGCTGGATACCCACCCCACAACCTCCACCCCAGATCACAATCCAGATCCAGGGAGGTTAAAGCAAGAGCGATTACCCCCCAAGACTGATTGCTGGATCTCCCTACAGTTTGTAGGTCAGGAGCTGGAGCTGCCATTGGAAACTGCAAAATGGCGTGTCTCCTCAGCGGCTTCAAGCCCTTAGGGGAGGAAGCCAATGCATTCCCCAAATACTGGTCCCAAAGTCCATAGGGCACTAACCTCTCACTTTGTCCTAGGCCTGTCTGTGTTGATAATTCTGGAATCGCCGCAGCAGCTGGTGGTCTGGGGTCCCTCCAGCCAGCTGCTGGCCGGGCCGCCCTGGGGCTAAAACCCCGGCTCAAGCAGACCTGGGCTCAGCTCTCCACACGCTGAGGCGCTTCACTGCTGGCTCCCAGATCACTGAGCTGGTCCTTTATGCAGGGCTGCTAGGCTATTCACAGCGGGAAGTTAACTTCTCTGTGTCGTTCTGTGGGTGCTGGGTCTACAGAAGTTGTTCAGAGTCCCCTTTTACATAGTTTGGAGGTGATCTGGCAGGGAGAGTGCCTTGGAAGTGCTGTTTCTACTCTGCCATCTTGGCTCCACCCCCCCCCCCAAGTAATTTTTTTTTTAAAGAGGCCATAGGCCAAATAAGTTTCAGAGCCTCTGGAGTAGACATACAAGTTATGGCAGCAAATAAAGATAGTATCCTTTCATCTGACAAGTGTAAAAATCTTAGATTTGGGGATAAGAATTCATTATTTGGTTTAAAAAAATTGTTGGGAAAACTAGAAAGCAGTATAGCAGAAACTGAGCATGGATCAGTATCTTACACCATTTACTGAGAGGTCAAAATAGATACATGATTTACAGTTTCATGTGCGATCATCTTTTTTTATTATCTTGTGTTATGGGAATGCTTGTTTTATTCTATCAATTACAAATAAAATAATTTTTTTTTATCTTTTAGGAGGGGGGAAGGCAGGGCAGTTGGGGTTAAGTGACTTGCCCAAGGTCACACAGATAGTAAGTGTTAAGTGTCTGAGTCTGGATTTGAACTCAGGTCATCCTGGCTCCAGGGCCAGTGCTCTATTCACTGCGCCACCTAGCCACCCCTAAAATAAAATTTTTCAAAAAGGAAAGCACTTAGTACAGTACCTGATTCAAAGTAAGCACGATATAAATGTTAGATAATTATATGTAGAGTATACCACAGGTCAGCATTGAGGTATAATAATAATAAAATGATTTGTAAAGGGCTTTCAGGTTTGTAAAGTATACTTACAAGCATCATCTCATTTTATCCTCATAGAGGTGAAATCATTTGCCCAGGACTCACACAACAGATAAGTGTCAGAGGCTGTGTTTGAACTCTGGTCTTCCTGATTCCAGGGTTTTTAGTCCATTTACTGAACAACTTAGATGTGCGTATTAGGGGGAAAAAAGCCTATGTTACCTGTCCTGTGCATATATAGCAACAGGGAAAACATACCATGAGTGTAGAAACAACTAATATACATGATGAGAGAAAACATGTAATAATAGTTGGCACGTTCACCAATATATGCCAACATACACAATTCTATCCAAAGCATAAATTCAGTGAGCAATTGTTAACATTGTTGTCTGGTGAGGTGTGTAACCACTTCTCCTGAAAACCCCTAAGTTAGTCTGGTCATTCACTAGTTGGAAGTAAGGAGCTCTTCTGTGCCCTGTGGCAGGCTTTACTGCACTTATGTCTAAGCTAGTTGATGGTCTAGGCAGATGATCAGCATCCCCAGCCTATATGCCTATATTCCCAGTCCATTGTACTTAGGTGGCTCAAGATGCCTGTCAAGATGTTCAAGCATTACCTACCTCTTGACAGAGAGTTCATAGGCTCAAGGCAGAATAAGATGAGGATTTTTGAATGGAGCCAATGTGGGAATCTCTTTTGTTTGACTATGCATATTTGTCACAAAAGCTTTATTTTTCTGGGGGAGGGTTGGAGTGAGCCCGAGAGAGAGAGGAGAGGGTTAAGATTTTTTTTAAAGCAGAGACAAGTACAGAAAGGTCAGTTTTGAAAACTATAGGTCGAACTTATACTTAAAAAAGCAACATTCTACATAATAGAGATCTACTATTTCATACACGCTCCTCCTTTGCTGTTCATCTAGGCTGCTGGAAATGCTCATTTTATATGGTGTTTGTCAAGTTCAAAATAAAATTCATTAAAAAAATAGATTCTCAAGCTGTCTCTAGACCCCCACACCGCCCCCCCCCCCATCCCACCCAAGCCAAAACATCAGTCAGGTCTTTGTAGAAGGAGCCTTTCCTCCTTCTTTACCCATCCCCCTCCCACTCTTTTCTAAGGACCCCTGCAGCCCAAGGCTAAGTCATTAGCATACACATTGCTTTCTTCATCTGAAACATCACCTTCAGAGTTATACTCTATAGGCCAGGCCATCTCCCTTAGAGGCAGTTTCTTCTCTGAATCTGCTTAGTTGACAATCTATCACTTTTGCTCTCTCCTTCACTAGGGAGTCTATCTAACTAACTCCCCTGTGACTATGAGAGATTTTTGACGAATTGTCTTGTTATAGCCTCTGTGCTTTTCTCAAGAAATCTTGTAAACAAACAGATTTGCGAGGCTTTCTGATGGAGTAGCTTCTCCCCATTGATAAGCTACCTTGCTTGTTCCTGAATACCAAGATTTTCCAGAAAGATTGTCACCTTGCCAATGCTATTGGCAAATGAACTGGAAGCATTGTACTGTTATTTGTTTTTTGTTTCTTTTCAGAGCAGAAGTCATGGCTCTTTTAGCTGTAGGTCAGTCAAGACAGGTTTCTTTCCATTGATCCCTTAGTCACTAGATATGCTGGTTAAGAGTACTGATGTCATCTCTATCTCCTGAGTCTTTGAAGCACAAGGCAATGAGCAGATGTGGCCCTTGAGTCACCAAGTAGAGTGTATAAAAGGGTTTCTGAACCCTCAGGTCCATTAATTAAAAAAAGTAGGGGCAGTTAGGTGGTGTAGTGAATAGAGAACAGGCCGTGGAGTCAGGAGGACCTGAGTTCAAATCTGACTTCAGACACTCTGTGTTACCTTGGGCAAGTCACTTAACCCCAATTGCCTTGCCTTCTCCCCTCCCCCCAATTTTTTTTAATTTTGATACTGTAATTCAATATAATTGGTTTCCTTTATAATCCAATCTAAAATATTATTTTGAGAAGGGCACCGCAAGATTGACAAGGGGATTCATATAGCAGTGTTATACTGGAGTCAGTGATAGCTTTTAAGAGGTAAGAAATTGTTAAATTTTCAGGGTGAACATTTATACCTTACAAATAAGTAGGGGCAGCTAGGTGGCACAGGGAATAGAGCAATGGCCCTGAAGTCAGGAGGACCTGAGTTCAAATACAGCCTCAGATACTTGACACTTAATTAGCTGTGTGACCTTAGGCAAGTGGGCAAGTCACTTAACCCCAACTGCCTTGCCTTCCCAGACAGAAAGAAAGAAGGAAAGAAAGAAAGAAAGAAAGAAAGAAAGAAAGAAAGAAAGAAAGAAAGAAAGAAAGAAGCAAACAGGAGCAGTTAGGTGACAGAGCAGATAGAACTGCTGCCTTGGAATTGGGAGAACCTGAGTTGAAATCCAACCTCAGACATTTTACACTTACTAGCTGTGTGACCCTGGGCTAGTCACTTAATCCCAATTGCCTCCCACCCCCTCAAACCCCCCCCCCCAAAAAAAAGAAAGAAGCAAACAGTACAAAGTGGGGATTTTTTTTTATTATTATCAGTCATTCAAGGACAGATGAAGAAAACCGTTAAAAACAATTCAAAGGCACTGCTGACAGACTTTCTGGTGGAAGTCCCATATACTGTCATGCCTCTGATTGTGGCCCAGTTCCTTGGGTGTTAGAGGTAGCTTCTAATCTTCTGTCATCTTAGCTTCGGTGTGATTCTTCAGAATGAAGAATACACATTTATGTTAGTCTTCACTGGCCCAGAGTTGGCTCTGCCCCTCCCTTGCCTGGCAGCATCATTGTGCTCTTCTCCATTTAATGAGGAATGTCCTCTATGTAAGGAAAGAGAGGGAACAGACCTGACATCTCCTCAGACCCCTCCTCATTTTCCACCCAGGCTCTACTTCTTTTGGATGTTTTTGTTCTCCAGCCATGAACCCAGTAAACTCATCATTAGGAAATCTCATCTGGCAAGATCCAATAAGCCTTGTAACTCCCATTTCCTCAGTTCCCTCTGTCCCTCTCATTGGAGACTACAAAGATAAACTTCTTCATTTAAGGAAAGAGAGGGAACAGGACTGACATCTCAGATATCTCCTCAGATATCTCCTACATGACTGCACTCATTTTAGATTTGCTTGACTTCCCCAAAGAAGGGGAGTTGAGTGTAACAGTGGATAGAGCACTAGGACTGGGACCAGGAAGATCTGAGATCTGGTCTCAGACACTGAGTCTTACTATTACCCTGGGCAAATCACTTAAAATCTCTTTGCCTCAGTTTCCTCATCTGCAAAGTAGACATAGTAATAGCATCTGTCTCTAAGGGTTTTAATGAGTATCATTTGAGTCAATAATATTAAAATCCTTAATTCAGTGCCTGGCATACAGTAAATATTATTTTATTATATAAATAATAATTATTATAATAAATAATAATAGACTGGAAACCTTCCCCTTCAATCCCCCCCTACTATGCTTTAAAGTTTTCTTTTTTTTTTCATCCATTAGACTATAAGCTCCCTGAGGGCAAGGACTCTTTCTTTTTCATATTTGTATCCTCAGTGCTTAGCATAGTCCCTGGAAGAATGTAAGTGCCTACTAGATAGTTATTAACTATTAACTATTTAAATTACAGGTAAACAGATTGCTTTTCATCTACATTTGAAATTTAGTTCCATATATGTGCTCTTTGCATTCAATGAGAACACATTTAGAACCTAGAACTACTTATTGTATACATGACAAATCTCAAATCAAATAATCAAGTCAATAATCCTCTTTTGGCTAATGCTTATTGGTTTTCCAATAGCCTTGTCCATGGTGAGGCTGTCAGTCATATGTGTATGTGGGTGCGTATGCATACACATACATATATACATACACACACATATATACATACAGATGCACATATACATCCATACCTCCAAGGCAGGTAAACAAGGGTCCTTATCTCATGGCCACAGACTAAAAACCAATGAAATATTAATAATGACCAAATAATAACATTAATAATATAATTATTGTAATTATTGATGATAAATTAATAATATACTTAATAAGTATTATATCTAACATTTTTATAGCACTTACTAAGTGCCAGGCATTGTGCTAAGTGCTTTACAATGATTTCATCTGATCTTCACAATAATCTCAAGAGGTAGGTACTACTGAAGAACTTGGAGAAGACTACACAACTAGTGTCTCAAGAGAAATTTGAACCAGGGTCCTCGTCACTCCGGGTCCAGTGTTCAGTCTACTTTGGCACCACACCTGTCTAAATTTTAAAGTTTTACCTTGGTGTTTGAGTTTGCTGTTCTCCTTTTTTCATTAAGTAGATTGTTAATGATTAAGACACTTATATTTAGGATCATATAATCATTGAACTGGAAGGGACTCAGAGACCATTTTACAGATGAGGAGCCTGAGGCACAATGAGGTCATGTGATGGTCTATTAGGTTATGAGTTCCTTAAGGGTAGGGACTATTTTTACCTTTCTTTGTATCAACAGCTCTTAGCACAGTTTTGGCACAAAAAGCTTAATAAATGCTTATTGACTGACTCATTTGCCCGATATCATGCATTAATACATGTCTGAAGTAGGCTTTAACCCTAAGGCTCCTTGACTACAATTCCAGTGACCAATTTGTTACCCCATCTACTCATGTCTCTTACTTGAAACATAGACTTTTAGAGCTGTAAAAGAATTTAGAGGTCATCTAGTCCAATGTCCTCGTTTTTCTAGATCATGGATCAGCAAGGTTAAATGACTTGTCCAAAGTCACATAGAACTAGTTTCCCAAGTCACAGCTGCTTCTTCCCATGTCACCATTTTATTTCCTATCACCTTTCCCATCTTTATTGAATTTTGATTCTTTCCTGCTCTGCCAACCCACTTTTGAAGTGGCACAGGGCATGAAAGATGAAAAATGGCAAATAAACATCAAGGGTTATGAATATGCCTTCGATCAGCCAGGTAATTTACTTCCCAAGGTAGGTAAGAAACAAGATATTAGGGTCAAAAAATGAATTCTTATTTTATCTGAAAATCATTTGACTCACATACCCCCAATGTGCTGAAAATGCAGTTCTGCAATGGCCATGTAAAAATAGAGCCCTCTTCTCAGAGTTATATAAAGAGTGTCTGGCCTTTCCTCTCCCTACTGAGATAAGAGAAGTGAAGATGAGAAAATCCATAGTAGGTTAGCTGGGAATTCTGGAGAACCAATATCCTTAATTCTTACCTCAACTCTGTGTGTGTGTGTGTGTGTGTGTGTGTGTGTGTGTGTGTGTGTGTGTGTAAGTTAACTCTTCGTATAGACTTTAAAACAAATCTCCCTCCTTCTGGGCAGGGGAGGGGGGGAATGTAAAACAAAACAACCAGCCATGCAAGAGAATTCACTTAGCTTTCTCTAAGAGTACTTGACAATTTCCTCTCAAGAAACAAATTTTATATAAGCTTCTAGCTCAAAAATTTATATGTCTAATAATAAATGTGAGTAAAATATAAGAACACCTACCATTAATAATACAAATTAAAGTGTGTTCCACTGCAGAGGGAATAATATAAACTAGACTGGGATTCAAGATAAAAAGGGCTGAGGTGGGCAATGGACTTAATATAATTGGATAATGATTCTTTAATCTTCCAATCTCTGTCCTTTAGTTCTTAAGTTTCACCAGTTTATGCACAAAACCTACATCACATCACTTATTAATGTAGTAATCAAACTCCAACTTTTAATGACTCCACCTCTTAATATATTCTATGCCGTGAAGGGAATGGCAGAATGCACATCTGCAGGTGCAAAAATACTGAATCTTTTTTTGGGGGGGTAAGGGAGCAGAGGGAGAGAAAAGAGAGGAAGGAGAAAGGATGGAGCAAATTCCTTGATATTCAACTGCCTTTCCTGATCCCCTCTTCATCCCTAGGCACTCAAAAGTTGGCCACATTGCTCCCAGAGATATCTGATGAACCGGCATAATTTCCACTTGAGACCAAAGGAAAAGTGAATTCTAATGAATAAAAAAAATCAGCTTATTTCTGACAGAACCAAGAGCTCATTTTGTATCAGACACTCATCAGCCCATCTTTGCTATCAATCAAGCAAGGAAGCAATTAACAGGCACTGGAGATAAAAATACAATGAATGAGACAATCCCTTTGATCCTATGACAACACATTATTTTCTTCACCATTTTTTGCTTATCTGGAAATCAGTCACTGAAGTCTTCTGCAATGTTGGATTACCTATTAGTTGTACATTCAGAATCATTTCTTGGGTTTTTTTAATGTTCTTTTTTCACAATCTATTGCTTGTTGTACAGATGCTTAATCATATTATTGATTTTAGAGACACTATTAGATTTAACAAGATATTTATGCCACATGCAACGTTGCCCTGACCAATAAAATTTCACAATATCATAATTATGAAGTCCCAAATAACTGACCACTCAAGTATTCCATTTATAAACCTTGGGTCATGAATTACAAACTAGTTTGTTTTTACTACAATAAGAAATTGATTTATAAACAAACAAACATGATGAACTCATACGTGTATGGTGCCAGGGTATGGGAGGGAGCAATGAATTCAATAAAAGTATGCACCATCTAGAGAGTACTAGAAAATAAAGACTTTTTGGGAAGGGCTTCATACCATCCCTGTCCCTGTCCTTTACATGTTCACTAATGGGACACATGGGTTGTCCAATGTAACTGGCCTACATTCTTTTATGGTCTTAATTTCTCTGATGATATATTTCACATTGTTTCTCATATATATATATATATATATATTATTCATTTAAGATTTTTTGCTTACTTTCTTCTTCCTTATAAATGAATATAAATGTATCTATACTTTTAATTACCCTATTCAACTTCAGTTTAAAACAGCTTTTGTTTTTTCCATTTTAAAATTTAATTTCTATTTATATTTTTCAATTATATATAAACAAATATTTTAATATTCATCTTAAAAATTTGAGTTCCATATTCTTTCCTTCTCTCCCCCCTCCTTGAGAAGGTAAGCAATTTGATGTTGATTATACCTGTGTAATCATGCAAAATAATTCCATATTAGCCATGTTGCAAAAGAATACACAGAACAAAAACAAAGAAAATATAGATATAAACAAGAAAGTTTAAAAAGTATTCCTCAATCTACACTCAGACTCTATCATTTCTTTCTCTGGAGGTGAATAGAATTATTGAAATTGTCTTGGAACACTGTATTACTAAAAATAGCTAAGTCCTTCATAGTGCCCATTATACAATATTGCTGTTACTTTGTGCAATTTTTTCCTGGTTCTGCTCATCTCACTTTGCATCATTACATGTAAGTCTTCTAGGTTTTTCTGAAAGCATTTTGCTTGTCATTTCTTATAGCACAATATTATTACATCACAGTCATATCCCACAACTTGTTTGACCCCTCACCAATTGATGTGTATCTCCTGAATTTCCAATTCTTTGCCACTGTAAAAAAGATATTATCTAAGTATTTTGGTAGTTATAGATAATTTCCCCTTTTATTTTATCTCTTTGGGGTACAGATCTTGTAGTGGTATTGCTGGATCAGAAGGCATGCATCGTTTTATAGTCCTATTGACACAGTCCCATATTACACTCCTGAATGGTTAGATCAGTTCACAACTCCAACAGTGCATTGGTGTCTGTAAGTTTCTATATTCTCATCATTGTTTTTCCTCTTGAGTGATGCTATCCTCATATACTCCCATTTGTAAAGCAGGAGTGCAGGACTTGAAATCAGCGAGACTTGGGTTCAAATTCAGCTTCTTACATATGCCAACTGTGCATGACCATGGACAAATCTGTCACTCATCTTTACTGAATCTCAGTTGTTTCATCTGCAAAATGGGATAAGATAATCTGTGCTATGTAAATCACAGGATTGTTGCATTACTCAAGTAAGATAGTATATGTAAAATACTTTGCAAACTTCAAAGTGTTCTAAAAATGTCAATTTTTTTTCCTACAGATTCTAAGCTCCTTGAAGGCAGGAACAGCTTTTCATTTTATCTTTTATTCCTACCTCTAACTTACTGCTTTGAATTGAACAAATTCTTGTTGAATTGACTCCTTTTTTTTGACAAATGTAATGACATTTATTTTAATTTAAATATAATGCCTATAGTATAGGTATCAAAATGCAAATGCTAATGGAAATTACTTCATCTATACCATATATTTTGTGTGTATACGACTTATAGATCAGGACAAATTTGAGCCAATTTTCAGCAGAATTAAAAAAAAACAACACATTTGTAATTTTATTTATAAACAAACTATACTTGAGATTCTTTGAGCTTTCAGCCTTATTAAAACATTAATACACAGGCATGTAGGATCACAAATTAGATGAAAATATGTTTGCAATTTCTGAAGTATGTTTGAATTTCACAGGTTTTGAATGTCAGCAAATATTATCAGGTTCCATTTTGATAAAGATAGAAGCTCGTAATTAAATGTTGCCCATGTGAGCTCTGAACATCCTCATTCCAATTACCATCTTTACAAATGAGTTGGATCTCCTGACTTTGGCTACATTTCTCCTTCAGGTTTCTAGGGGTACCGCTGAGGGGTCAGGGTTAATCATCTAATGCCTAAAGCTTGAGCACCTAACAAGACCCATCCCCTCAGATTATCATTGAATTAACCAGTTTAAGTAATTTAGAAAGAAGTATACTTATTAACTAAGGCAGTACAATAAAGACAGTTGGAACAAAAGACAATCTCCCTCCCCATCCCACCCCCCAAGAACCTCCAAAACCTGAGCCACAAGCAAACAGAATTCACTAGGAGAGGAAAATGCAAAAATAACTCCTTTTAATAGATTCATTAACTGGTCTCGCCTTTGCTGGTATCCAGTATTTGGGCTTTAGTTTTCCTGTTTTTACTTTTTACATTTTCCATGCCTGAGAAAAAAGTTATGAAAATCTGTGTTTTTATTATTTAAAACTTAGAGTAAGGAAGTGAATACTACCCAGAGGTTCAAAGAGATAAACCTAAGGTCAACTGAAAGCAAATTGGAGATTCAGGATTCAAAGTCATGTGATTGATTCCAAACTCAGTCTTGCTGGTTTAAATCCTACCCTCACCACCCTGCCCCTTCCCTCCCCACCCCCTCCACATACACAATACCTCATATCTTCTACTCAGTCCATTCTCTTATTTGTTCAGCCTGCCTGCTAATTTGTTCACACATAAAGGGCTGAGCTGTACGGCTGGATCCCCATGCTTTATGTTTTGCATTCAGAGTTAGTCAGCTGTTTTTGTACTATCTCCAGTCAATGTGGGCCTGACATGATGCTGGATAGCCATTTTGCATTGGCAAAGAAGGTAAGGTGCAAGACTCTTGTGTTTAGTTTGTATGGGACATCCATGAAACGTGGCATTTGTTTAGAGACTGTGGTAGAGTCTGGGACTTATAATTTCATTGACGTAGGGTACTCCCAGAAGAGGAAACTGCCTCTACCAATGCAGATTAATACCTTCTGTATAGTTTATATTTTTAAAAGGTTGCTGCGGTTTTGAAGGGATTAAGTCACTTTTCTAGGGACATACAGAGAGTGGGTATCCCAGGCAGAACATGAACCTAACTCTGCAGACAGCCCTATTTATTATACCATTTATTGTATTGTATTGTATTGTATTGTATTGTATTGTATTGTATTGTATTGTATTGTATTGTATTGTATTGTATTTGTATTGTATTACATTACATTATATTGTATTGTATTGTATTGTATTATACTATGCTGTCTCTTGTTGGATAGGGATAAGGATAAGAATTAGGACTAGAACTATGATATTATTGTATTATGGAACTAGCAGGTGATAAAAAATTCTGGTAGAAATGCATTCCAATACTTTCTCTTCAAATTACGGTTTTCTAGAACTGCCTAGTGCACTGGGAGGTTAAGTGATTTGCCCAGGATCACACAACCAGTATGTCTCAGAGAAATGACTTAAACTCAGATCTCCCTCGCTAGGAGGCCAACTTTCTATTCATTTCACCATACTCTCTCTCATTGTATGTCATGGAGAAATGTAGAGTTAGTGTTGGTGTGTGAGATTTAGATAGGTATTGACAAAAGGGTCAGGCATCAAATGGGTCATTAGCAGGGTAAATTAAACCAAACAAATTGGCCTGAACATACCTTAATCTACAATGCATGACTCCAATCTACTGATGCACTGACAGTTTTTAGACTACTGACAATTATTTCAAACTGTTTATCCCAAATACAAGCTTCTGAATCTTTTCTTCTCTATCCCTAGAAAATCTAATCCTTGACCTCTCTACCAATTTAGCTCAGTACCTTTTCTGCCAGAGTATAGTCTTATAGGGTTGCTTAGGAAACTAAAAGTTTAGGTGACATGTCCAGGGACATGCAGTCAATATGTGTCAGAAAGGGAACTTGAATCCAGGCTTTCCAGGTCTTGAGGTCACCTCTTTATCCACTCTACACCATTAGCTTCCATTTTATAAAATGTAAAAATGGTGTCAGGATGGCATGTGAGATGTAGCCAGATGCTAACCAACTACCTTCCAATGGGGTAAATAGACCAAGAAGATAGGTGCTCTTTTCCATAGTAGGCTACTTCAAACTGAATGATAGTATTCAGATCACTGAAATTATTTTACTCCATCTTCTTCTCCTGAATAAAAGATTCTGGTTCCTTTCCTGTATATCCTAGTATATCCTGATCCATTTGCCTCTCTCCTAGCAAGGGGATGGGGTAGGCATAGGGGAGGGGATCCCACACATGTATTTATGCTTAATATGAAAATATTCATCAGGCCACCCACACACACTCCCCAAGAGTCAAATGTTTATGAAAGTGTTCACAGATTTTTTCCGAGTATCTATGAAATCATTATAGTGTGCCCAGAATCATCCTAATTACCAGGTATTCACAACCCGCCTACAGATCCTTCTACGAGCATGTTGTATGGCACGTCAGTGAATGTGTCAGCATGCTTCTGTCCATCTGCCATCCAGATGCACAGAGAAGTTCCCGTGATAACATATGTAGGCTTTTCTCCGGGGGGGGGGGAGCAAAAAGGGATGTTAGTGTAGTAAAAAGCTATCCTGAGATGCCACAGAAGACCAGTGAGCCTTCCTCTTTGCCAGCTTGAACTATTAGAACAGACAGGTAATAAAAGTTCCTTTTACAATTCAAAAGGTTTTTTTTTTAAATCCTTCTCATGTACCTGACACTATATTAGATTGGAGATACATCAACAACAACAAAAAAATAAAGTAATATTTGTCTTCAAGGACTTGCATTATGTCAGGGAGGAATGCAACATGTAGATAAATTAAATTAAATATAAAATAATTTCCAAGTGCAGTGAATAGAGTTAGGAAGATCTGAATTCAAAGCCAGCTTCATGATACTTACTACAGTCAAAGGTTCTGAGTTTGAATCCTAGCTCTGCCACATAATACCTGCGTTACCATGGGCAAGTAATTTCCTTTTGTATTTCTTAGTTTACTTAGCTAAAAGATAAGATGATTGAATCTGATGATATCTGAGGTGCATGCCAGTTCTAGACTTATGATCTTCTGATCATATAATGCCATTCAAAGTCCTTAATAAATGCCTATTGAATGAATGTAAGGTATTTACCAAGCAGATTTAGACTTTTGATGTTTTTGAAAAATTAGTGAATATTTTGGTTAAAATATTGGATGAATATTTTAATTATGTGTGAAGATACTTTTCCATATTTAATTTCTTTTTCTTCCTTCAGTATCCTGTTTATTAGCTTATCTATATTGAAAGTTGTTCCCAGGGTTATTTAAGGAATGCAAGACAAAACTAACAATACAAGTATTGCCACCTGCAGGAGTAAAATGTATTGCATCTATATGTATATAAAACATACCACACATATCTGCATATATAAACACATCTGTATACATATTATATATGTGCGTGTGTGTATATATGTATATAAAGTGAAAGAGAGAGAGAGAGAGAGATTATCACAAACTCCTTATTCCCCATCAGAGAAACATCATGATAGAGTAACAGTCTTAGACTCAGATTGACTTAAATTGAAATTTTGTCTCTCAGACATATTAGTTAGACAATTGGCAAGTTACTTAACCTCCTAATATTTCAGACAATTCTCTAAGAGGATAAGTTATAGAGGAGTTGCTTATCTGCATAGTAAAGCAAATCTATATACCAGGAGTTTCTCATATATTTTAAATCATAAGATGGGTCCAATTTACATTCATACTTAGTAGATCATATTACCTTATTCATCCTCATAGAATTTCTTTTTAAATCAAGTTATTAAGAACCTAAGTGGGGGTGGCTAGGTGGCGCAGTGAGTAGAGCGTCAGCCCTGGAGTCAAAAGGCCCTGAATTCGGATCTGGCCTCAGACACTTAACGCACACAAACAAAAACCTAGCCATGTGACCTTGGGCAAGTTACTTAACCCCAATTGCCCTCCAAAAAGCAAAAAAAAAAAAAAAGTACCTAAGGAGGTAATTTAGTCCAATCCAAACCTGAATAACACCCTTTATAATCTCCCTGACAAGGAGTCATCTATCTCCTGTTTGAAATTCTTCAGAAGTAGAGCAATCTAGATACCTAGTGAATTAGTATGTGAATGAATGAATCAACAAATGAATCATTTATTAAGTGCTTACTATGTGTAAAGCATTTTCCTAAACTCTGGGTACAAAAATAGAAGCGTAAGATAGTCCCTGTTCTCAAGGAGCTCACAGTCTAATAGGAGAGACAACATATATAGAAGGCTTCAAATGTGAGTCAGATGGAAAAACTCCATGATCTTAAGGACATAGTGGCAAAGACAATGGTAAGGCTTCTTCCTTAATGTCATTTCCACTGATTAAATCATCAGTTCATTATACTGGACAGTGTGATAGTACTAAGGACTTTGAAGGAAAGAGTTTTATTTTGGGGGTCTTAAGTAGCTGTGGCTGGAGCACCTGCAGGAGCTGTTGGCAGGCTTCCAAATACTTCCAAAGGGTATCTTCTCAGGACAATGCCTATGCACACTTGAAAGGAAGCATTGCTGCTCCAAAGACTCTTGGATTCCATGTCCTTGTCTGCCTCCATCAGGTTCTGAGAAAAGATTGTGGTCAAGATGGTAGTGGTGGTGGTTCTATTTTCAACAACCCTAACAGTTAGGAAGTATTAAATCTAAATACATTCATCATTATTGGATTTCACATGTCTCTTACAAAGATCATTAGCTAGGTATGGTTTGGTTGGCCAAGATTTCAATGGATGTCATTAATGTGAGTACTACAGACCAAAGTCTTACCTTGTTCATTCTCATCCTGTACTGTTCTTGTCTATGTATTCCTTTAAATCCTTCAAAGAACTTTTGCAAAACTAATTCCAAGACCAGCTAAAGCAGACTTCAAAAGGGTCAATCACCAGCAGCTGTGGTGGTTTCCAGACTTGTCAACGCATATATGCCAAAGACAAAGTAAAAGGTCAGTAGGGAACTCTGTTGGAACTGGGTGAGAGAAGAGCATAGTCCAGCCCCTGTCCCTGGGGCAGTGAAGGTGACTGCATCTGCAACTGCTGCTGCTGCTGCTACTTCTAACTCCTGGCCTACAGAGTATAAGGGGATCATGCAAGGATTCAGAGGGTTATTGCTCTTGCTTTGACCTGCTTGGATCTAGGTTGCAGTCTTGGGTGGTGGTCCTGGAGTGAGGAACACCAGTGTGCCAGAGCTTGTGGTGGCTGCAGAGGGGGCAGCCTCCTCAAAGCTCTGACAACAGCTCTGACAACTGCGAAAACCCCAACAATTTGGGACACAGCTCTCTCCACTCTGGAAGCAGAGATCTACCATGGCAAAGAGCTCAAAGGTCAAGTAATTGGCTGTCAAGATGAGCAAACAGAAGAAGTTAATTAGACCATATAATAGTTTTTTCAGGGACAAAAAATTAAAACATGGAACCAGAAGAAGATATCAAAGTCAAAACTCCTGCATCAAAAGCTTCCAAGAAAAATATGAATTGGTTGCAGGCCATGGAGGAGCTCAAGAAGGATTTTAAAAATCAAATAAGAGAAGGAAAGGAAAATTTGGGAATAGAAATGAGAATGATGCAAGAAAATCATGAAAAATTAGTCAACAGAATGAATGAAGAAAACGACACCTTAAAAAACAGACTAACTCAAATGGCAAAAGAGAGCCAAAAAGCCAATGAGGAGAAGAATGACTTAAAAAGCCAAATTTGCCAGATGGGAAAAGAATTTCAAAAACTCACTGAAGAGAATAATTCCATCAAAATTAGATTGGAGCAAATGGAAGCTAATGACTTTATGAGAAATCAAGATACTATAAAACAAATCCAAACAAATGGGAAAAAATAGAAGGCAATATGAAATATCTCATTGGAAAAAATCACTGACCTGGAAAATAGATCCAGGGGAGATAATTTAAAAATTATTGGACTACCTGAAAGCCACAATTTAAAAAAGAGCCTAGAAATCATCCTTAAAGGAATTCTAAAGGAAAATTGCCTTGATATTCTAGAACTAGAGGGCAAAATAGAAATGGAAAGAATTCACCAATTGCCTCTTGAAAAGGATCCCAAACAGAAAATTCCTAGGAATATTATAGCCAAATTCCAAAGTTCCCAGCTCAAGCAGAAAATATTACAAGCAGTCAGGGAGAAACAATTTGAGAATTGTGGAAAAACAATCAGAATAACACAAGATCTAGCAGCTTCTACACTAAAGGATGGAAGGACTTGGGATATAATATTCTGGAGATCAAAGGAACTAGGATTAAAATCAAGAATCAGCTACCCATCAAAACTGAGTATAATATTTCAGGGGAAAATATGGTCATTCAAATAAATAGAGGACTTTCAAGCATTCTTTTTTAAATTAAAATTTGTGTTTATTTTTAGTTTACATCATTTCCACAAGATTTTGAGTTACAAATTTTCTCCCTGTCTTTCCCCCACTCACCACCCCAAAAACAGTGATCCCACTGTATACCTCCTCCCCAATCTGCTTTCTCCTATATCCTTCCCCTTTCCCCCTCTGACTTTCCAGTAGGGCAAGATGGATCTCTATACCCCAGTGCCCATATATCTTATTACCCAGTTGCATGTAAAATAATAATAATAATAATGTTTTTGAAACATTTGATTTTAAAACTTTGAATTGCTGATTCTTTCCCTTCCTCCCTCATCACCCACCCTTAATGGGAAGATAAGCAATTCAATATAGGTTGTACGTGTGTAGTTGCAAAAATCATTTCCATAGTGGATATATTGTGAAAGACTGACTATATTTCCCTCTGTCTTATCCTGACCCCCACTTGTTCTATTCTCTACTTTGACCCTGTCCCTTTTCAAAAGTGTGTGCTTCCAACTTCTCTCCCTCCCCAACCTGCCCTCCCTTCCATCATCCCCCTCTTATTCCCTTCCCCCCTACTCTCCTGTAGAGTGAGATACCCTATTTAGTGTATATGTCATTCCCTCCTTAAGCCAAATTCAATGAGAGTAAGGTTGACTCATTCCCTTTTGCCTTCCTGTTCTTCCCCTCCATTGTATCTCTATATGAGATAATTTACTACATTCTGTCTCTCTGCATCTCCTCTCATTATAGTCCTCTCTCGCCTTTCAATTCTACCTTTTAAATATCCCTTCCTATTCAATTTGTCCTGTGCCATATATAGACACACTCACATATGTATTCATATGCCTGTATACTCTCCTATATAGACATATATATGTATGTATACATGCATATATATATATATACATTTATATTCCCTTCAACTATTCTCATACTGAAAAAAGTTTCATAAGTTACAATTGTTGCTTTTCTATGTAAGAATGTAAATAGTTCAACTTTTATAAGTTCCTTATGATTTCTTTTCCCTGTTTAACTTCTCATGCTTCTCTTGCTTCTTGTTTCTGAATGTCAAATTTTCTATTCAACTCTGGTTTTTTCATCAAGAATGCTTGAAAGTCCTCTATTCCACTGAAAGACAATATTTTCCCCTGAAACATGATACTTTGTTTTGCTGGGTAGGTGATTCTTGGTTTTAATCCTAGCTCCTTTGACCTCTGGAATATCATATTCCAGTACACTGTGATGGACCCTTTCTGCTGCCTGCAGGGCTATCTTTAGGAGGAGGTTTGTTTCTCTCTGTCACTTTGTGGGTTCTGTAGCCCTAAAGTTTTTTAGAGTCATTTTATAGGTATCTGAGATGGTTATGGAGGGGCATATGTCGTTTTCCTGCTTCTATGCCACCATCTTGGCTCCCCTCCCCTTTCAAGCATTTTTGATGAAAAAAAAAACAAAATTGAACAGAAAATTTGACTTTCAAATACAAGAAGCAAGAGAAGCATTAGAAGGTAAACAGGAAAATGAAATCATAAGAAACTTATTAAAGTTGAACTATTTACATTCCTATATGGAAAAACAATAATTGTAACTCATGAGACTTTTCTCAGTATGAAGATAATTGAAGGGAATATATACACATATACACACATATGTACACATACATATATATGTATATATATTTATACATACATATATAGGAGGGTGTAAGTGTGTATATATATATATATCTGTGTGTATGTGTGGTGTGTGCATATATGTGTGCACATGTATACATAGAGGGCACAGGATGAAGGGAATATGAAGGGATGATATCTAAAAATAAAATTAAGAGGTGAGAGAGGAACATATTGGGAAAAGGAGAAAGGGAGAGATAGAATAGGATAAATTATCTCATATAAAAGAGGCAAGAGAAAACTTACAATGGAGGAGAAGAGCAGGAAGGTGAAAGGGAATGGGTCAACTTTACTCTCATTGAATTTGGCTTAAGGAGGGAATAATATGTACACTCAGGTGGGTATCTTACCCTACAGGAAAGTAGGGGAGAAGGGATAAGAGGTGGGGTGATAGAAGGGAGGACAGATTGGGGGAGAGGGTAGTTAGAAGCAAACACTCTTGAAAAGGGACAGGGTCAAAATAGAATAAGTTGGGGACAGGATAGGATGGAGGGGAAATATTGTTAGTCTTTTACAATATAACTACTATGGAAACATTTTGTGCAACTACACATGTGCATCCTATATTGAATTGCTTGTCTTCCCAGTGGGGGTGGGTGATGAGGGAAGAAGGAAAAGAATCTGGAAATCAAAGTTTTAAAAACAACTTTTTAAAAAAAGTTGTTGTTTTTTTTTTACATACAACTGGGAAATAAGATATACAGGCACTGGGGTATAGAAATCCATCTTGCCCTCCTAGAAAGTTAGGGGAAGATGGGGGAGGATATAAGAGAAAACAGATTGGGGGAAAGGGTATTCAGTAGATGTAGTGGGGGATAGGGGAAAGACAGGGAGAAAATTTGTAACTCAAAATCTTGTGGAAATGAATGTTGGAAACTAAAAATCAATCAATAAATTGGAAAACAGAGAACTAATTCCACAAGGTCTTTTACCATTCTGTAGGTCCCGCTTTAGCACTCAGGTTGCATCTGTTACTACTTGCTATTGATAAATACTCACCCTTTCTCATTTTTTAATTGTACACTCTCTAGAAGTTATTTTTGTTTCCTTCCTATTTTATACTTTGTTCAAATACATCATATTGATATCTTCACTACATCAAAATAATGATAAGATGGCACCCACCATCTTGGTTAGACTTTCTGTGGTAGACTAATGGGAAGACATGTGAAAGAATTGCATAGGATGAATGTTGATAGGTAAGTTGCAATCCTATTTTATGCCAAATATAGATGGTGTACTATAGCCTATTTATGCCCACCATATTTTTCTCCTTGGCTATAAGAACGACCTGAAATTTTGATTCTTCAGATGCTATGCAATTCTAAGTTTCAATTTCACAGTAAGCATTTAATACAAAGAATACTGAAAGATCTATGATTTCATCAGAGTAAGAGACTTAGGTCCTGTGTTTGTCCTCCTCCTCTTTCTTTTCCTTCTCCTCCTCCTCCTCCTCTTCCTCCTCCTCCTCCTCCTCCTCCTCCTCCTCCTCCTCCATTTATATGGCACTATGAGGTTGGCAAAGAACTTTACAAATATTATCTTATTTTCTTCTTACAAATAACCCTGAGAGGTAGGGAAGGAAAACAAGGGGAACAAGAGAATAATAATTTATTTTGCTCCTATTATGTTCTAGGCATTGTGCTAATAACTTAAAAGATATCTTATATGATCTTCATAATAACCTTGGGAAGTAGGAGCTATTATTATCCTCACTTTACAGTAGAGAAAACCAAGGCAGATACATGTTTAGTTACTTGCCTCAGGTCATACTATTAAGTATCTAAGGCAAGATTTTAACTCAAGTCTTGCTAACTCCAGGTCCAATGCTCTATGCACTGAGCCATCCAGTAACTCTAAGACCAATGAATATCTATGACTTTAAATAAGTCCTAGGCACACAGTTAAATTACTTTTCTTGGTTCACATAAAGATTAAAAGTTAAATGCAACAAATGAACCCAGGTTTCCTTGGCTATAAGCCTAACACTATATACTATATCCATGCCGCCTTTAGCAGAATGATAACCAGCAGAATATCAATATTTTGTTTTAAGAGAAAGATGAAAATTATTGGAAGAGGACTATGTAATTTCCTAAATGCAATCTAGACTGCTTTCTTTCTTCTACTGTTTTCTGGACCTGACTCATTCCCCATTTGCAACATTTGTCCAAAATGGACTGATCGGCCACCTCAAGTGGCTCTTCATTCAATGCCATAGCAAAGTCTGGATGATCGATATTCTTTGTACACTTAGGTTTTCAGATGTGGATTGTTAGGTCAAATTACTCTGAATTATCAGACATACCCTACTACATAAATGTGATATTTGTGATGTGATAATGTGATACAAAATTTTGTATTAAATTCATTTTGGAGTCATGATAAAAGGTAAAATATTTTATACCTTCAAAAATTTGGAAAATCCTTCTTTGCCTTTGCCCTGGGATGCAAGTGAGTCAATATAAAGAGCTACCATTTAGCTTTCATATAAGGAGCTGCCCATGCTGCCTGCAAATTTAATGGAAAATTATGGTTAACTGCTTGAGTGAAACATGCTCCCTCTGAAAAAAGTGTTATGTATCATACACTCATATAGAGATATGGTAATATTGATATAAAGTCTAAACCTTATTTACCTCCTACTGTTCAGCTCTGTCCTGCTCACCAACTTTCCCTTTGCTAATGGAGTGAAATTCTGACATGCTGAGCACTTTGCCATATTGGAAATACTAGACTTTCCCTGGCTGTAGAATACTCAGCTTTTCACATATCAATAATGACATGGTGAGAGTTGCCTTGTTTTGAGATAAAGGCTTTTATTAAGAGCTGCCTATGTGCCAAGCACTGTGCTAAGAGCTGGGGACACAACTAGATGTAAAAACATTGCTGCCTTCCAAGACCTTACATTCTAGTAGGGGAAGATAACACATAAAGGAAATCTGGGAAGAATGCAGAGGTGGGAGGAGGGGTAAGGCTGCTGGGGAGGAGGTAAATGGTTTAGAGAATAGATTGAGCTAGGAGTGTAATGATTATAACTGGGGACCCTCATGCAATGACAGGGACTCACCAATCAGGAGAATTATCTCTCTCTGTCACTTAACCCTTTCTTTTCAGTCAAGCAACCTGGAGGGCGAGGAAAGATGATGCAAAATTATTATTAGGAACTACTCAAGACAGTAAAATAATTCCATTGCAATAGAACTTTATTTAAATGGATAATGAGCTGGGGCTAGAATTAAACCAAGAGAGGAAAATGATCTGAATTGCCTATGGGAAATGGAAGAAGTCTTTTAATAACTCCAAACTTTTTCTTGAAATGAAGTCCATCTTGGTAATACCAATATTCTACCAATGTTCTAGGGCTACGAGTAATAAAAAAAGTTCTCTAGAAAATTAAAATTACTCAGAAGAGTTCGAAGAGGTACGTAGTAGGTATGATCAGGCTGAAGCACATGACAAATAAGAAACGACAAGAAAAGCACTGGGGCAAAAGATATAAAAAAGGATTGGTGCTGTGCCAATAATAAAGGATGTCCTTGGGTGGTCTGTATGGTTTACTGGCATCCTGTTTTTGGAGGGCAATTGGGGTTAAGTGACTTGCCCAAAGTCACATGACTAGTAAGTATGTCAAGTGTCTGAGGCCAGATTTGAACTCAGGTCCTCCTGACTCCAGGGCTGGTGCTCTATTCACAGTACCACCTAGCCGCCCCTCTACTGGCATTCTTAGGGTAACAAGGAGAATGCATGAAGGGATCACCTAATTAAAAAGCATATATTAAATGCTTACTATGTGCCAAGTACTATGAGAACTGAGGATAAGGAAAGAATAGCCCCTGCCCTCAAGAAGCCTGCATTCTATTAGGGGGAAATAACAACTATCTGTGATTAGGGATGGATCTTTTGGTTTAGAGAGTTATAAGGATAGCATATCACAGGAGAACAGACTGGCACACTCTTCTCAGGAGCAATAACAGGGTTAACTTGGACATGATTCCAAATCTAGAACGGTGATGGGAAGGAAGTTTGTGCTGGGATATACAGCAACTGAAGAGAAGTACAGGTAGTGAACTGAAGTGATACTTGAACCTGGGCCAGCACATGATGGGTGGCCAAGGAACTCATGGATAAAGAAAATAGAATCCCAGGGGATCTCAGGGCCAGAGTTTCATGTATGAAAGAATTTAAATAATCCAGGACCAGGAGGCATGGTAGCTTTTAAGGAGACACCTGAGGAATCCCAGAGCGTGTCATGTTGACCCCTTCTGGCACATTTATGTGAGGGTATAGATAAGTTGCAAGGCATGGATGGCTCGTGATTCTCAGCTTCGAATAATTGGAGGGAACATCCATATGGAGGAAAATACAGATCAATTTGAATTGACCACACTGTTAGAAATGCTTTTACAACTATAAAGCAGAATGTAGATGTGAGTTATTATTATAGTAAAATTATTCTTCGCATCCTGCTTAATGGAATTCTAATAGAAATGGTCCAAGATAAATCACTACCTCCAACGTTATTCTTTTATATTTAATGTTTTGTGGACTATTACACAGGTAGATAAAGTTTTTGTAGCTGAATAAAACTATTTATTAGTATGTAAGATGGTCTTCTGTAGGCATGCTAAAAGCATGCTCAGCACAAATCTTGTGGCAGACTGGATGATGAGGATGAAATGTACTTGACCCTGTTCCCATATGATTGTGATCTCTTCTGCTAGATTTCTGTACTTTGAAAGCTTTTTATTCCATGAAGCCTGGAAATTGTGGGTATTTTGGTATGGTGACATTTATTAAAACACTGTTCTTACATTTTTATGAACCAGTGCAATATCTGGACAATTGTGAGTAATAGTTCATTTTGTGATAATGTGCCAGTTCTGGTATAATGTATTGATTTAGTTTGCAAGGATATTTTGAGAAATGCCTTTGTAGCATGGGGATTTTGTCACCTGTAGTCAATGGAAGATAACGAGCTTCTTCTGGAGTATAATTCTTACCAGTAGTCTATTTCTAAGTACTAGATAGGTGCTAAATATTTGCATCCCACAATGAGATCTTACTCAGTTACTTGTTTCTCTTTACTCGGTTTCTCTTGTTTCTTTTCATAATTTGTATTGATCACTATTTCTGGTATCCTTAAGGAAAATCCTCCTGTAATTTCCAGCTGTAATGATCTGGGACTTAATTGCTATCATCATAAATGTCTATCCACATGGAAACCATTTGTTGGGTTCTATTTTGTTGACATATTGATGGCTGAGCTCATATGGAAGACTTTGAGACTTTTTGCTTCTTTTCTTGGATCTTATCTATTCTCTAGTCTCTGTGCAAAGATATGCCTTTTTTGGTACTTGTTGTGAGCCCTTATTATTAGTAGGTGAAATTATGTCTACTTATTCCAGAAGTATTTATGTAGTTTTTCTTTAGTCTTTTTTTCCTATTTACCATGTACCTTGAAAATGTTTTTCAATCCTCTTCTCCCTCTTTGATGAGAAAGCATTAATCTTTCTACATCTGCCTTATGGTAAATAAGACTTGGTTTTTGTTAGTAATGAATGGGTTTTTGCCTACATTGCTTCCCAGATCTACTGTTGTCCACTTTATGGTCCTGAAAATGTATATTAAAATTGGGATTGCATAAACTAATTCTTCTTCCCTTTGAGCTTTGATTTCAAGATGTTAGTAATCAGATTCATCTTTCTCTCTGAGTGTTTGATGTCTGATGTGTCTTGCCTGATGATGACAAAGGTATGTGTAAGGGTCACCTTTGTCCATTGGTCTATTTTGACCTCTGGATTCTTGCTCAAAGCCTTTAGTTCCTTTGGTGTACATTAAGGATTTTTTTTTTATTTTTCAATTCCAAATGACATTTTGAAATAATTGGAGAAAAATATATGTGGGAGGAAACATTTTAATCTATGATCTTCAATTCTCAGAGAAGAAAGAGACTGATAGGCAGCCTCTCCATAAAAAGCACCTCATAATTATACAGAACTTGAAGTTTTTGCAATATGTTTTATGTAGATTATGTAATTTGGTGAAGAAGTCTTTGAGGGAAAGGAAGGTTTTATTTTTGTCTTTGCATCCCTAGTATCTGGTCTAGTGCCTGGCATACAGTAGGTGCTTAATAAATATTTATTAAATGATTAATAACCACAAAAATTCAGTAAGGTCAGATATATTAGCCCCATTTTAAAGATGACAACATTTTTATTAAAAATGTAACACAACCAGAGGGCAAAATAGAGGTCGAAAGAATCCACTGATCACCTCCTGAAAAAGATCCCAAAAAGAAAACTCCCAGGAATATTATAGCCAGGTTCCAGAATCCCCAGATCAAGGAGAAAATACTACAAGCAGCCAGGAAGAAACAATTTCAATATTGTGGAAACACAATCAGAATAGCACAGGACCTGGCAGCTTCTACACTGAGGGATCGAAGGGCATGGAATATGATATTCCAGAGGGCAAAAGAGCTGGGAATGAACCCAAGGGTCACCTACCCAGCAAAACTGAGTATTTTGTTTCAGGGGAAAATATGGTCATTCAGTGGAATAGAGGACTTTCAAGCATTCTTGAGGAAAAAACCAGAATTGAATAGAAAATTTGACATCCAGACACAAGAAGCAAGAGATGCCTGAGAAGGTAATCAGGGAAAAGAAATCAAAAGGAACTTATCAAAGTTGAGCTATTTACATTCCTATATGGAAAAACAATAACTGTGACTGAGGAAATCTTTCTCAGTATGAAAATAATGGAAGAAGGATATATGGTCATATGAATACATATGTGAATGTGTGTATATATGTTTACAGTTATATATGGATAGAGGGCATAGGTTGAATTTGTTGGGAAGGGAGGATACTCAAGGGGTGAAATTATGAGGTGAGAGAGGAAAGTGGCAAGAGGAGATGGGGAGAGACAGGGTAGGGTAAACTATCTCATGTAGAAGAGGCAAGGGGAAGTGGTTATAGGGGAGGGGAAAAACAGGAAGGCAAAAAGGCAAAACCACATTCTCATTGAATTTGGTTCAGGGAGAGAATGACATACATACTAAATGGGATATCTCAACCTACAGCAGAATAGGGGGAAGGGGTATGAGAGAAGGGATGATGGATGGGAGGGCATCCTTGGGGGGAGGGGAGATTGGAAGTACCCACTATAAAAGAGGGATAGGATCATGTAGGGAATGGACCAGGTGGGGGGTGGGATGAGTGGGAGGGAATTTTAAGCATCCTTGTACAATATATCTACTAAGGTAATGTTTTGCATAGCTAGACATGTACAACATATACTGAATTACTTATCTTCCCAGAGGGAATGGGTGACAAGGGAGGAAGGGAATGGATCTGAAATTCGAGGTCTTAAGATTAAATGTTTCAAATATATATATAAATACCATTATTAATACCCTTTTGCTTGTAATTGGGAGATAAGATGTGCAGGCATTGGGACACAGAGATTCACCTTCCTGTAATGGAAAAGTCGAAGGGGGTATGGGAGAATATATGGGAGAGAGCAGATTGGAGGAAGCGATATCTTGTGGGACTGCTATTCTGGAAGGGTGGGCAGGGGAAAAACAGGGCGGGAAATAATTGTAACTCAAAATCTGGCGGAAATAAACGATGTAAAACAGAAGTTAATAAAGCATTTGTTTAAAAAAAAATATAACACAACCAGTAAGAGTCAGAGGCTGGATTCAAACTCAAGTCCTGATTCCAAGTTGGGCCCCTTTTCTACTATGACACTATACTTCTCTCCAATCCTTTTCTAATACTGAAGTGAGTTAGAAAATTAAGAAGCACTCAGGTCCCATTAAAGAAGGAAGAAAGCACACATATAAAGTACCGACTTCTTTTCTATTCATATTTCCAGGATCATTTTTCAGTTGTTTTGTTCTCGTGGGTAAAGTATGAAATTAATTTACCCAATAATAAAATACCCAAAAGAAGTATAAACCATTTAGACATAGATTATTTGACCTTTCTTCCTTCCTCAAAATACTCAGGTTATATAGTTGAGTTTTTTGCTTAAAGAGAAAATTATTTACATGGACCAGCAAAAATCATCCAACCCTTACATTGCAAAAAGGGGAAAATTTATAAACTCTATCAATAAAACTAAATGTATCTTGTTAGAGGGGTATCTGATTATAAACCACATTAAATAATGTTTTTCTAGTCTCATTAATGTGAAAGAATTGATGATGGTGATGGGAGTGTGTGAGAGAGGTGGATAAGTTGATTCTAGATTCTTAGGCTCTAGATGGACCTTTAAATAAGAAAAAAATAAAAATGCACTTTGTACAGCATATCAGAAGGCTTGGAATGGACCCAAATTTTCCAGTTGCCACTTTCTCATTGCAGCCACTTGTTCTCTGATTGAGCTCTGAGACCAAGGAGCTGGGGCATCAGAAAAGCTATTTCTCCTTCTGCTGTATTCAGTATTAATGGCATGAAATCCCATTTGTACACTCTAGAGGTTCATTTTAATACAGACAATGGCATCTGAATCAACCTGCCATGGATAATCATCTTACAATAGAAAAATTATACAATCAACAGTTCAATGCAAGAGTAGAAAAGGCGGTTCTATGAGATCATACAATCAGATTCCCATATCTCTTCCCCATATCATTTTTTATAGAATTTTTTGGGGAAAGAAAATTATACCTTTGGGCTAAGGTGTCACAGTTCTATTCTGTTGCCATCATTGTATTCCTTTGGATGGGCCAGAAAAGATCATTTCTACATTTTTTTGAAAATTGAAAATTAAGTTAAAAGCAGCTTGAGATTCTTCCCCATTGCCTCTCCTGGCTTATAGGAAGGTAACTCTTACCATGTCTTCTACTTTAGTGACCTCATCCATTCCAAGAATCAGCTATCACCTCTGAGAAGCAGTGTTCAAACTTCTATCTTCAGCCACATCTTCTCTCCCAATTCCAGTTCTCCCCAGGGCAAAACATTGAAAACTCAAATTTAGCATCTGTCTCTACATTATCAAGTCTCTGTTTTAGAGAATGATATCACCTTTCTCCTGACTGCAGGACTTTGAAAATATGGAGGCATTCAGTGTAGATTCATTTAGCAGGTATTACTAAGAATTATTAAAATGTCCAGTGAACAGTGTCAGGTCCTGGGGGATGCATAGATGAAGACACATCCTTAAGGTGTGTATAGTTGGAGGAACATGCCATGGACACAGATGGTGACACTGTAAAGCAGCTAGTCTGTTAGCTAGATCCCCTCAGAAGTGTCAATTGCCTCCTCTTCTATAATGCCTTTTCTGACACCCTGTATTGTTAATATCTGCTCCTTAAAACTAATTTGCACTTATTTTATATATTTCACATTTATTTTTTTACCCATATTATTTCTTCCCAGTAGAATGTAATCTTCTTGAGGACAAGGGCAATTTTGATTATTTTTTTAAATAAGAATCAAGGGGTGGCTAGGTGGCACAGTGAGTAAGAGCACTATCCCTGAAGTCAGGAGGACCCAGGATCCATTCTGGCCTCAGTACTTAGCACCCACACATAAATAACTAGCCATGTAACTTTGAGAAACTCACTTAACCCCAATTGCTTTTTAAAAAAAGAATCAAGGAGATGTGGGTAAAAGATATGAGAAACATGAGAAGGGAGATATTACTTTGAGCTAGAGAGATAGAAGACAATAAAGTAGGTAGCAAACAAACTGAAAATTGAAGAAAGGGAGAGATTTAAGTAGCAAGAGATGTTGTGGGAGGAGGAACAGAAAGTTGGGAGAGAAGTCAAAATTTAATTTTTAAAAATTAATATTTAAAATAAGTAAATTTTTGAAAAAGAAAAAAAATATGTTGAACAGAGGAATTCAATTCCATTTCCTCCCCTTGTGGACCCACTAGTGTACCAGATCCCTTCTGAGCAGGTTAGGTAGGAAGAACCAGCAGGGGTAGAAGCAGCACTTCCACTGAGCTCCAACCCACACCACTTCAAAATTATGTAAAAGGGGGACTCTGAATGACCTCTGGAGTTCAAGAACCCACAAAATGACACAGAGAGGCTAACCTCCTGCTGGGAACAGCCCAGCAGCCCAGCAGGGAGCAGCCAGCACAGCACTCTGGGAGCCACCAGCACTCTGGGAGCTGAGCCCAGACCCGCATGAGTCATGGTTTTAGCCTGAGGGCGGCCAGACCAGCAGCTGGCTGGAGGGACCCGAGAACACCAGGAGCTGTGGAATTTCCAGAATTATCAACATATAGATGCCTAGGACAAAGTGAGAGGTTAGTGCCCTATGGACTTTGGGACTGGTTGGGAGAATGTGTCAGTTTCTTCCCCTGGGGGCGAGAAGCTGCTGAGGAGCAGGCTTAGTTTGTGCCACATTGCCATGCTGCAGATTCAGCTCTTGGCCTGCAAACTGTAGGGGGATCCGGCGATCAGTCTGGGGAGTAAGTGCTCTTGCTTTACCCTTCTTGGATCTGGATTGAAGTCTGGGGTGGAGGTCTTGGGGTGTGTGACCAGCTTGCCAAAATGTGTGGAGGCTTCACAGAGACCACCCAACTAATACCTCAGGCAGTTGAGAAAACCCCAACGTTTGGGACACAAATTCCCCTAGCTGGTGGCAAAGTCCTACTGTGGCAACAAGCCCAAAAGTCAAGTAATTGAGTAGCAACATGCCTAGGCAAAGGAAACAAAATAAACAGAAAAATGCAACATTAGACTCCTTTTGGGGGACAAAGAGGATCAAAGTATGGAACAGGGGGAGGACTGGGAGGTCAGAAATCCTGCACCAAAAGCCCCAAATGAAAATATGAGCGGGTTACAGGCCATAGAGGACCTTGAGAAGCAGATAAGACAAGTGGAGAAAAATTGGGAAGAGAAATGAGAAAGATGCAAGAAAAGTATGAAATGAGAGTCAACAGCCTGACTGAGGAAAATAACACCTTAAAAAATAGACTAACTCAAATGGCAAAAGAGGCTCAGAAAGGCAATGAGGAGAAGAATGCCTTAAAAAGCCCAATATGCCAGATGGAAAAAGAATCTCAAAAGCTCACTGAGGAGATTCATTTCTTCAGAATTATACTGGAGCAAATGGAAGCTAGTGACTTTATGAGAAATCAAGATGCTATTAAGCAGATCCAAACAAATGAAAGAATAGAAAGCAATGTGAAATATTTCGTGGGAAAAACTACTGACCTGGAAAATAGATCCAGGAGAAACAATCTAAAAATTATTGTACTACCTGAAAGCCATGATCAAAGAAAGAATCTAGAAATCATCCTTCAAGAAATTCTCAAGGAAAATTGCCCAGATATTTTAGAACCAGAGGGCAAAATAGGGGTTGAAAGAATCTATCGATTGCCTTCTGAAAAAGATCCCAAAAAGAAAACTCCTTTGAATATTGTAGCCATATTCCAGAATTCCCAGATCAAGGAGAGAATATTACAAGCAGCCAGGAAGAAGCAATTTTGTTTTGTTTTTAATTTTTGGAGGGCAATTGGGGTTAAGTAACTTGCCCAAGGTTACACAGCTAGGTTTTTGTTTGTGTGTGTTAAGTGTCTGAGGCCGGATCCGAACTCAGGTCCTTCTGACTCCAGGGCCAGCACTCTACTCACTGTGCCACCTAGCCACCTGAAACAATTTCAATATTGTGGAAACAAAACCAGGATAACACAGGATCCAGAAGCTTCTACACTGGGGGATGGAATATGATATTCCACAGGTCAAAGGACCTGGGATTAAAACCAAGAATCACCTACCCAGCAAAACTGAGTATTATGTTTCAGGGGAAAATTTGGTCATTCAGTGGAATAGAGGACTTTCAAGCATTCTTGAGGAAAAAACCAGAGTTGAATAGAAAATTTGACATTCAGATACAAGAAGCAAGAGATGCTTGAGAAGGTAAACAGGGAAAAGAAATCACTATGAACTTATCAAAGTTGAACTATTTACATTCCTACAGGGAAAAAACAATAACTGTAACTGATGAATCTTTTATCAGTATGAAAATAGTTGAAGAAGGGTATATGGGCATATGAATACATTTGTGAATGTGTGTATATATGTTTTCAGGTATACATAGATAGAGGGCAGAGGTCAAATTTAATAGGAAGGGATGATACTTAAAAGGTGAGGTTAAGAGGTGAGAGAGTAATGTGGTGAGGGGGAATGGGGAGAGACAATGGGGTGAACTGTCTCGTGTTGAGGATGCAGGGGAAGGTGGTTGCAGGGGAGGGGAAGAACAGGAAGGCAAAAAGGCGAAACCTTATTCTCATTGAATTTGGACCAGGGAGAGAATGACATGCATACTAAATAGGGTGTTCCACCCTACAGGAGTGTGGGGGGGGTATGAGGGAAGGTGGTGGAGGGGAGGGAGAGGTGGTGGGGGAGGGATGTTGGAAGCACCCACTTTTGAAAAGGGACAGGATCAAGGTGGGGAGTGGACCAGGTGGAAGGTGGGATGGGAGGGAGGGAAATATAGTCAGTCTTTTATAACATATCTACTATGGTAATGTTTTGCATAGTTACACATGTACAGCATATACTGAGTTGCTTATCTTCCTTTTAAAATCAATTTTTAAAAAAATATATAAATACTATGATTAATACTATTTTGCATATAATTGGAACATAAGATGTGCAGACAATGGGGCTTGGGGATTAACCTTGCCCTATTGGAAAAGTCTAAGGGGGTATGGGAGAAGAGATGGGAGAGAGCAGATTGGATGAGGGGATATCCTGTATGACTGTTATTCTGGGGTGGTGGGTAGGGGAAAGATGGGGAAAAGATTGTAACTCAAAATCTTATGGAAATGAATGATGTAAACCAGAAGTTAATAAAACATTTGGGGAAAAATAAAAAAAAAAAGTTTTTATGAAAATAAAAGAACCAGCAGGAGAAGAGTACCCTCACCCCTTGCCTTTACTTGCATATTACAGGTTTTCTATTTGGCCCATTATTTTTGCTACATAGAACATAAATTCTGCTTTCATAATTCTCATTTCTCTTTTAACCAAGGAGGAATAGCATGTTGTGGTTCTATATTCTCCTCCCATTACACAGGATCTTCTATCTCATCCAGTATTAGACCATTTTTCTTTGCTTCGTTATATTTATTCATATATGCCTGACTGAACTAATTTACTAGCTCTGGAGGACATATTTCCTTTTGTTGTCAATGTTTTCCCTATTGATTTATCTGCTTATATTCAAGGTCTTTGAGTTTTCTTCCTGAGATCTTTGGTAATTTCAGTCTTTTTTCAACCTTGATTTTCCCCTAATTATATTCTGATTCCTTCCCCTTGATGGTGGTTTTCTTAGAAAGTGTATCTCAAAGTATCTTAGTTCACCAGTTTAGATATCCACCCACCTGTGCATGCACAATCTAACTGGCATTTATTGATAAGCAGTTTGCTAGGTACTAGTTAATAAAAGAAAAAAAAATCAAAATTGCCCTTGTCCTCAAGGAGATTACACTCTACTTGGAAGAAAGAATATGAGTAAAGAAAAATAAATGTGGAATAAATAAAAATAAATGCAAAATGATTTAAGGGGAAGATATTAACAATAGAGAGTATCAGAAAAGTCCTTATATAAGAGGTGGCCAGTGACACTTCACCTGAACAGATCTACCTAGCAAACTAGTTTGCCTGGAATGTAGTACTCATAGAGGAGAATTAAAAGATGGGAGCCCTATTGGGGAGGACTTTAAACAACAGGGTGATGATTTTGTAATTTCACCCTAGGGAGAATATAAAGTCACTAAAGATTTTCTCTTTTAAGTACATCTGTTTGGCAGATAGGTGGATTAGTTGGGATGGACACTAGAAAGTAGGGAGACCAATTAGGCCATTTCTATCATTCTGGTGACAAGTGAGAAGGGCTTGAACAAGGAGAAAGGCCACATAAATGGAGCAAAGGGGATAGATAGAGAGAAGTAATTGAAGTAGAACTTATAAGATTTGACATTTAATTAGATATGAGGGGTAAAAAAAGGGAAGTCATTGGTGACCCTAGTGTTGTGAACCTGAGTGATTAGAAAGATAATGATAACCTTTAAAGAAATAGAGAAGTTTGGAGGAGGGATAGGTTTTAGGGGAAAGATAGGAGTTCTATTTCAAAATGAGATGTCTGTGGGACAGCTAGATAAGGATATCCAAAGAGTCGTTGGCAAGGCAAGACTACTTCATGTCTGACATCTAATTTCTTGCCTTTATGGAACCTCGATGATTCTCATTCCACCAAAACAAAATTCTCAATGACCATAAAAACATAGCATTGGGTCATCATTTGGAAAATGTCTCCAAATAATAAAATCTTTATAGCATTATGGATTTAGAGTGGGAAGAGCCATCACGCTCAGACCTTTTATTTTACAGATAATGACATTGAGGCTGAAATGGTTAAAGTAGTATAGACAGTAAGTATTTGATTCAAAATTTGAACTCACTTCTTTCTGACTCTAAATCTAGTATTCTATCCACTGCACTATATAAAACAAAAGTATAGAAATTGTTTTTTCTTCTTCTGAATTGAGCCATTATCTCCAGCTTAATCTCTCTTCATAGGCCATAGTAGCTGTTTTTCAGGGACTACGCTATAAAGATCTACTCTTGAACTAACTTCAGGACCCCAGAGACTTTCATTCCTTCAAAAGTAGGAATTAGGAAGAATTCCTAATCGTTCTGTGGTCTGGGAGCAAGGAGCTATAAACTCGCCGAGGTTTACAAAAGAACAAATCAACCAGATCTATAAGGGGAGTGAAAGGGAGGTTAATATTCTATTTAAGGTTTCTAGCCTCAATTTTTCCATTTCCCTTGTCTTTTCCTGGCATAAAACTAATCTTTCCAAACATTCAAAGACCTAGGGATTTCAGAAGTCATCTTACCCAGTTTATCTTTGTTTTTTCACATGAGGAAACTGAGACACATGGAAGTAAAGCCCCTTGGGGAACAGGGGAGATCACACAGATAGAAGTTTTACAATTTGAAGCCAGATGCTGTGACTACAGTGCCCATACTTTTCCCACTTAACCACACATCCTCCCTTAGACTATCTCTTCCTTAAAGGTTTTAAGGTCAAGTTGGCCTGGTTGTTAATCACACAAATTAAGTTTAATTCAAATACCTCTAATCTTTCTTCCTACTCTTTGTGGATTTTCCCTTTCTGAACTCCTCACAGTGTACACACATCTTCCTGGGCCTGAGGATAATGGAGCACAATTCCCCAGATGCATATCCTACCAGTGTTGTGGTGAAAAGATGTTCCAGTCCTGTGGTGCAATGTAGCTGGAAATAGCAGCAGCCGTTGCTGAGAGCCAACTCATACTGCGTTTGCTGCCCACTCTCCTCTTTAGTCTCTCATTATAATTGTGGCTTGGTTTCCTCCTGTTCATTGAATGTGTTTGCTTTGTATATTTTTTTCCCCAGATGACTTACTCTTCATTGATTCAAACTGTATTTCATTTTGTATTCCATTCTCTCCTTATTTTCATAGACCCTGTTTTGGGCCACAGAACAATTTCATCCTCTCTCTTATCTTGTGTGTTAGGAAAACATGCTGGATTGTTTGCTCCAAATGTTCAGACCCTGCCTCACCCTGCCAGGTTTGCAGTCTGCTTTCTGGGCCAGTTTTGAAGCTGTTGTTGGCATCTTTCCTGTTTCAGCAGAGCCTGCCTCAGGAAGAAGTCTCCTTCCCTTACAGAACTTTCACCAATCCTCTAAATCCTCATTACTTTCAGTACTTTCCTTTCAAACTCACCTGTAATTCATCAGTTCAAATGCCTTGGTTTGTGGAATTGCCTCTTTTTTCTTCTTGATTTTTCCTTCATTCTAGAGAAACCTTGTGGGAAATCCCCTTTATCACCCCAGCTTTTCATTTATGCACTTAGGGTTGGACAAAATCATGCTTTTACTTTCAGTAATTCTAAGTGCTTTCCAAATCTCCCTGAAGTCGAATTTGGTCACATCCATTATAACCACTAACTCAACCACTTTTTCTGCTGATTCAGTTTGGGGTCATGCTAAAGGTGACAGCTCATTAGAAACTAGTGTGCTATGAGTGAATGCTAAGGCCCTGACAAAAATAAGACTGCCATTTCCCAATCTAATTACTTTCATTTTGTAGCACCTGGGCTTCCATCTACATGTACCTCCTCACCCCCTAAAAAAACAAAACTAACCCAGGCTCAGAGCTCTTTGTAGGTCTGCATTGATGCAGAGTCATACATTATAAGCCCCCATGAAGCTTTAATTCTCATCTTCCTCAGTTTTATAGCTAAAATTCTCCAGGATCTCCCACTGAATTCAGGGCCACCACTAGTCTTCCTGACTTTTGTCTTGCCCCTGGTTCCCAATGACTCTGGAGGGTGAGACTGGTGACTTTGTCCAGCCCTCCTTGACTTAAATCCAATTCACCTGCAAGTCAAGACATCCTCCTCCTTATGTCATTTGTCTTCTTTGAGAACAAAGGAAGAACAATAGCCAAACTTCTCCAAAAAGTTATCACTTGGTGCTTCTATTTCATTATTTTCCACTAATTTTACCCCTAAAAACCATTCTATCCTCATCACTTGACTTACTAATTTCTTCAATGTTATCAAAATTCCCTTACTTGGCAAATTCACTGACCTTTTCTTAGTCCTCTTAAAACTAACAAACAGACAAAACACCCTCTCTACAAAGTTTGGCATTATTGGCCATGCTCACCTCCTGATTATTCTTTTCCCTGGGTTTTTTATGACTAAAAAATCTTGCCATCTGTCTTCCTACTGAGCACTTTCAGCACATGTGAATCAACTCTCTGGATCTGATCTATCCCTCTTCCTAATAGGATCAATCTATTCAGTTGTGTAACATTTGCTAGGGACTAAGCTGTCTTGATTCCTGATGGAATGAATGTAAATTAATTTGACCCATGATAAGGTGCCAGCCTTAGAACATGCTTCACATCTCATCCAGTGATGCACAAGGAATCAGGGTCTGCGTAGGCATCTTTTCATCCAACCTACTGCTAGATATGACTGATTGTCCTAAGACTCTACTCATAATCCCTGAGACTTCCTGGATGGAATTTCCCTTTCCTGGTCACCACTTCCCTGAATCCTTTAATTTTCAAAGCCCTTCATAGCCTAGCCCCTTCCTACCTTTCCAGTCGTATAATTTCTCATCTGCACATACTCTAAGATCCAGTAATATTGGCCTTTTTACTATTCACTACACAAGACATTCCATGTCTGGACTCCATGCATTTTCTTTTTTTTTTATTAAACAAATGCTTTATTAACCTCTGTTTTACATCACTCATTTCCGCCAGATTTTGAGTTACAATCATTTTCTCCCCGTTATTCCCCTACCCAACCTCCCAGAATAGCAGTCCCACAAGATATCGCTTCCTCCAATCTGCTCTCTCCCATACCTTCTCCCATACCCCCTTCGACTTTTCCATTAGAGGAAGGTGAATCTTTGTGTCCCAATGCCTGCACATCTTATCTCCCAATTATAAGCAAAAGAGTATTAATAATAGTATTTATATATATTTGAAACATTTAATGTTAAGACCTCGACTTTCAGATCCATTTCCTTCCTCCCTTGTCACCCATTCCCTCTGGGGAGATAAGTAATTCAGTATATGTTGTACATGTCTAGCTATGCAAAACATTATCATAGTAGATATATTGTACAAGGCTGCTTACAATTCCCTCCCACTCATCCCACCCCCCACCTGGTCCATTCCCCACATGATCCTGTCCCTCTTCTATAGTGGGTACTTCCAACCACCCCTCCCCCCAAGGATGCCCTCCCATCCATCTTCCCTCCTCTCATCCCCCTTCCCCCTATTCTGCTGCAGGTTGAGATATCCCATTTAGCATGTATGTCATTCTCTCCCTGAACCAAATTCAATGAGAATGTAGTTTTGCCTTTTTGCCTTCCTATTCTTCCCCCCCTTACAACCACTTCCCCTTGCTTCTTCTACATAAGATAGTTTATCCTATACCCTACCCTGTCTCTCCCCATCTCCTCTTGCCACTTTCCTCTCTCACCTCATAATTTCATCCCTTGAGTATTCTCCCTTCCCAACAAATTCAACCTATGCCCTCTATCCATATATAACTGTAACCATCTACACACACATTCACATATGTACTCATATGACCACACACCCTTCTTCCATTATTTTCATAGTGAGAAAGATATCATCAGTCACCGTTATTGCTTTTCCATATAGGAATGTAAATAGTTCAACTTTGATAAGTTCCTTTTGATTTCTTTTCACTGATTACCTTCTCAGGCATCTCTTCCTTCTTGTGTCTGGATGTCAAATTTTCTATTCAACTCTGGTTTTTTCCTCAAGAATGCTTGAAAGTCCTCTATTCCACTGAATGACCATATTTTCCCCTGAAACAAAATACTCAGTTTTGCTGGGTAGGTGACCCTTGGGTTCATTCCCAGTTCTTTTGCCCTCTGGAATATCATATTCCATGCCCTTCGATCCCTCAGTGTAGAAGCTGCCAGGTCCTGGGCTATTCTGATTGTGTTTCCACAATATTGAAATTGTTTCTTCCTGGCTGCTTGTAGTATTTTCTCCTTGATCTGGGGATTCTGGAACCTGGCTATAATATTCCTGGGAGTTTTCTTTTTGGGATCTTTTTCAGGAGGTGATCGGTGGATTCTTTCAACCTCTATTTTGCCCTCTGGATCTAAAACATCAGGGCAGTTTTCCTTGAGAATTTCTTGAAGGGTGATTTCTAGGTTCTTTCCTTGATCATGGCTTTCAGGTAGTCCAATAATTTTTAAATTGTCTCTCCTGGATCTATTCTCCAGGTCAGTGGTTTTTCCCATGAGATATTTCACATTGCCTTCTAATCTTTCGTTTGTTTGGATCTGCTTAACAGCATCTTGATTTCTCATAAAGTCACTAGCTTCCATTTGCTCCAGTCTAACTCTGAAGGAATGAATCTCCTCAGTGAACTTTTGAGATTCTTTTTCCATCTGGCAAATTCGACTTTTTAAGGCATTCTTCTCCTCATTGCCCTTTTGGGCCTCCTTTGCCATTTGAGTCAGTCTATTTTTTAAGGTGTTGTTTTCCTCAGTCAGGCTGTTGACCCTCATTTCATACTTTTCCTGCATCCTTCTCATTTCTCTTTCCAATTTTTCCTCCACTTCTCTTATTTGATTTTTAAAGTCCTTCTTAAGGTCCTCTATGGCCTGCAACCCGCTCATGTTTTCCCCTGGGGCTTTTGGAGCAGGACTTCTGACCTCACAGTCCTTTTCCCGCTCTATGCCCCCAAAATAGGAGTCTAGGGTTGCATTTTTCTGTTTCCTTTGCCTTGGCATGTTGCCACTTAATTACTTGACTTTTGGGCTTGTTGCCACACTATGGCTTTAAGGCCAGACAGAGGAATTTTCGTCCCGAACGTGTGGGGGGCAACTTCCGTTTCTGGCAAGCTGTAAACCCACCCACGACTTCCACCCTAGATCACAATCCAGATTCAGAGAGGTTAAAGCAAGAGCGATTACCCCCCCAAGACTGATCGCTGGATCTCCCTACAATTAATTGCAGGCTGGGAGCTGGAGCTGCCTCTGAAAACTACAAAATGGAGTGTCTCCTCAGCGGCTTCTAGCCCCCAGGGGAGGAAGCTGACGCATTCCCCAAATACAGGTCCCAAAGTCCATAGGACACTAACCTCTTACTTTGTCCTAGGCATGTCTATGTTGATAATTCTGGAGTCGCCACAGCTACTGGTGTTCTGGGGTTCCTCCAGCCAGCTGTTGGCCCTGGTGCCCTGGGGCTAAAACCTCAGCTCACTGGGACCTCAGCTCTGGCTCAGCTCGGCTTCCCGCGCTCTGCACGCTGTGCACTGCCAGCTCCCAGACCGCTTTGCTGGTCCTTCCTGCAGGGCTGCTGGGCTGTCCTCAGTGGGAGGTTAGCTTCTCTGTGTCGTTCTGTGGGTGCTGGGGCTCCATAAGTTATTCAGAGTCCCCTTTTACATAGTTTGGGGGGACTCTGGGGGCAGAGTGGCTTGGATGGGCTGTTTCTACTCCGCCATCTTGGCTCCGCCCAACTCCATGCATTTTCAATGGTTGCTTCCACATGATTAAAATTCTCCTCTCTTAGTAAAGTAAGCAGAACCAGGAGAACATTGTGCATGGTAATAGCAACATTGTGCAATGATCAACTATGATTATCTTAGCTCTTTTTAGCAATGTGATGATACAAAAGACTCATGATGGAAAATGCAATTAACATCCATAGAAAGAACTATGGAGTCTGAATGCAGATCAAAGAATACTATTTTCCTTTTTTCTTGTTTTTTCATTTCTTGTTGTTTTTTCCTTTTGTTCTGTTTCTTCTTTTACAACATGACTAATGTGGAAATATGTTTATGTGATTGCACATGTATAACATATCATATTGCTTATTGTCTTGGGGGAAGGAGGAGAAGAAAAAAATTAGAACTAAAAATTTTATAAGAATGAATATTGAAAACTATCTTTACATGTAATTTGAAAAAATAAAATATTATTTCACAAAATAAATCCTCTTCTCTATCCCCATCTCCTTTTTTCTCTGACTTCCTTCAAGTCTCAGTTAAAATCCCATCTTTTGGGGCGGCTAGGTGGTGCAGTGAGTAGAGCATTGGCCCTGGAGTCAGAAGGACCTGAGTTCAGATGTGGCCTCAGACACTTAAGGCACACACAAACAAAAACCTAGCCGTGTGACCTTGGGCAAGTTACTTAACCCCAATTGCCCTCCAAAAAGCAAAAAACAAAACAAAATCCCATCTTTTGCAGGGAGCCTTTACTAGTCCCTCTTGATGTTAATGTCTTCTCTTTGAGATTATCTCCAATTTGTCCTGTATAATCTCCTATTATCTTATTTGTCCTATTATCTCCTATTTATCCTGTTTATAAAGAGTTGTTTGAATATTTTCTCATCTATTAGATTCTGAACTCCTTAAGAGCAAAGTATTGTTTTTACTTTTCTTTGTGTCATCAGGGCTTAGCTGATTGCTTGCCACATAGTAGGCATTTAATAAGTATTTATTGACTTGATTGGACTAATTCTATTGGAATTCAAAACTCTTGAGGGAAGAGACTATTTCATTTTTGTAAAGTAATAATTATAGGTTTCTACTGAGATCCAGTCCCCAAGGAAGTTTAACTAAGCATTTGGAGCTAGAATATCTTTGAGATGGATGATTCAAACATCCTTTCTCTTGTGTCAATAAAGAACAGAATTTACCTGAAGTCTTCTGAGCTCTTTCAGGCTAAAATCTATATCTTTGGACCAAAGACCTCCTTTACTTATCTGGAAATGTAGAGTCATTCTGAAAGAAAAAAGCTATCTATTTCAGGATTGAACATTGCCATCCTGCTCATGAGTGCTTGTCATGTACACTTCCCATCTTCATGAAATTGGCCAATTCCTCCCTATGGGCTTCTCTGGTGTCTTTGGACTTGGTCCCTTGCCTGTCTAGATGGGCACTATCCTGACTGCCTACTTAGAATTCTGATCTTGGACAGCCCTATCCTATTCAACCCTCATGATGAGATGATGAAAATTAATCATTAAATGTAAATTATGCTGTTTGACTTTTAAAATCCTGTACAATGACATCTATATCTGTCTTTCCAACCTTGTTAGACATTGTTTTCCTTTCCAAATCCGCAAACTGGTCAAACTGTTCTTCTCTTTATTTTCTTCCCACATGACACCCCATATTTAGCCTTTTGAATGTAGTGGCCAAAAGTTTTAGATTGTGCTCCTTCCTTACCTCTACTTCAGAGAGTTCTTCTCTTCCTTTAAGAAACAGCATCTTCATAAATTCTTCCCTAGTCCAACCCACCTTCCCTTCTATACTATCTTATATGTAATTATTTTTAATTTATTTATATTTATTCACTTTATACTTATGCTATGCATATGTGTATACTTCTCTCCCATTAGAATGTAAGCTCCTTGTGAATAGGACTCATTCCTTTGCAGTTGTAACCCCAGTGCCTGGTACAAAAGCCTGGCATATAGTAGGCAGTTATTGGTTTCTTGTTGGTTTAAAAAAACTTATTGGTTTATTGTTCAAGAGCCTTTAGTTTTTCTGACTCATTCCACTGCTCCAATGCAACCAGTTCCCTCTCAAACATATAGTTTCTCTCTAAGCTCCCTGTTATTTTAAGCCAGCCCTACAGGAATTTTGCTTATATAATGTTTTCCTTCTACACTCTTCTAATACATTAAAGACAACAAAATTCCCATTTACATATTCTGTGTTTAAAAGAGCAGTCTTGATTGCTTCTGGGTGCTATGTGCCCTTTATATAATGGCTGTGGTTCCCTGCTGGCTAAGTGTATGCCTCTTGGGATTTTCCTACCTTTCCTCTAGGTCTACTTTCTGCAGTGAAAGAAAAATCTATAAAAAGACTCATGCAAAGTATCCTCCAAATCCTCTGCTTTTAATGGAAAAATCAGGGAAGAAAATCTGCAAAACACTAGACCCTTTATCCCATAAATTAGAAATCAGAATTTAATAGATTATAACTTCCCTCAGGAGGATAATTAACTGCACCTGTTGAAAAAAAAAAAGCAAAGGCAGAAAAGATGCTATAAATTACTGAGTAAGTCTCCTTCCTGAATTAGAAGGTCAGGGAGAAAGAAGATGGAAAAACCTCCCTTTTCAGTAGAGAAGCTAACATTTTGCCACTTGGTAAATCCTATTTTTTTTTAAAGTTTCTTTTTAACTAAAGTTTAACTTTTTAACATAACCTGTGATTTCATTAATATCAAGAACTCCCTACACCAAAGCAGGTCAGTACCTCAAAAAGTTCCCTAAAGCACTGAGTAGTTACTGGTTAGGCAGCTTTCCTGGGGTCATGCAAGCAGTATTTTTTCAGTCAGGATTTTAATCCAGTTCTTACCTCCAAGACCAATACCCTATCTTTGGCACCCCACTGTCTCTTTTTTAGATGTGATCATTATCAATGCCAAGGACCTGTTATTTCATCTGTAATTTATAGAGTTACTGGAGGCTCTGAAAGGTGGAATGACTAAGTCCATTGTCTCACAGCAAGTAAGTGTCAGAAGGTGGAATTTGAACTTTGGTCTTTCCGACTTCCAGCCCAGCACACTCTCCACTTTTGCCCTGCTACCTTGCATCATTGCTAACTAGAAAGGGGGATTCTTTTCTTTATTTCTAGTTTTGAGATACTCTCTATTTCATAGATTATGAATAAGAAGTGCTTGATTGCTAAGTTATTTGTTATGAATCAGGAATTATATTTGATTTTAATAATCTTTAATTTGTAATATCAAGGTCAAGGTTTCTGAGGCAGAGTACTGATGTGCTAGTCAGCTTAAAGGCCCATCTCTGCCTGAATTACACATATAATTTGATTCACGTTGCTAGAAAATATTGATGAAATAATTAATTATATTTTTCATAATGTTTCTCGGTCAAAATACACTTTCTTAGTGGATTTTTGTGACTAAGTGATATTGTAACAGGCTTCTAGGCATACAAGGACCTAACTCTAACTTTAAAATAGCTTGTTAAGTTTTTAAATCAGGACTGGAAAATACATTTCTTCCCATCAATGACAACTTACAGAAAACAGTATCAAAGACAAATTCTAAGTTCAAATATATATATATATATATATACATATATATATATTTGATATATAAACATATATACAAATGTGTACATATATAATAGCAGACATATAGGTTGAAATACTGTTTTCTTTCCTTCAGTTAATTCAGAACAAACACATACATGATCTGTATGACAATAATTGAAATCAAAAAGAAAATTTAATTTCCAGATTAACAAAATTTTATTCATATGTATAACAAAGAATGAAGCTATAGATTATTGCAAATAAAAGGAAAAAGAGAGACTTCATAGCAAAAGAAACAAGTGCATAGAGACAGAGGGATAAATAGAATATTTTTCAGTAAAAGTCCCAAGTGTCATTCCTTGCTTTTGTGTATGAACCAAAAATCTCAGCATGAGTTGGGACCCTAACTCAGTGACATCACAAGTCAACTATCACCCAGTGACATTGCCTTGAATGAGAACATTTTCTATGTGCCTTTGCCTGTTTTGTTATTTAATTTTTCCAGTTCACTATGTCTTCACATTATGTGGTTTTATAAATAAGGTGAAATATTTATTATCCTTTGTTCCATTCAGTAGAACAAGATGAGGGAATTCTGATCTGTTCCAAACATGGTGTGTGAACATGCTTAGAAGATTATCTGATATTAATATATAATTTAAGCTCAGCAACTGGACCTGATGCACAAATGGCCCAAGAAAAAGTTCAGGAGTATATGAAAATGTTGTGCCCATCTGGAATGTCTGATACTCTGAAAGATGTGCCCACAGAGTACTTGGCAATCTTTCCCCACCTTTTGCAGAACTGTCCAGTCACAGCTGACTGACTGGTGCTTATTGACAGCTCCCTAATAAAGGCAGCTCAATGTAATTCTCCTCCCTACTCCACACCACTCCCAACACATATTCAACACAGGGATAGGGGTCCCCATAGTAAAGAGGAGATACACTATCTGTTGATATTCTGGATAGAATGCTCCAGTGTCTCTCAATTCCCACTGTATTTGGCTAGTTTCCTGGTGGGGCCCTGGAATCACCAAATATGGCAAAGCTCCCAAATTTACTAGTTGTTATGATGGATCTGTTAAATCTAATAAATTTGGGGGAAATAATATATTTTCCTAAAACAGAAAGTGGGATGCTTCCAAAATCCACAGAAATGACAGCTGTCTATATTTATATATCTTTAGCTATATTCACACATACATCTATGTATGTATAGAAACATAAAAACCTAGAGGTTTTTCTGAAAAATAATAAGGACATTATCGCCACCTGCTGTCTCATTTCTTTCCTTGTCCCTTGTTCTCAGCAACCTCTGTATTTTTAACCTGCTTTCCCTTTTCTTGACATCAAACCAAGCCTTTTCTTTTCCCCATCCCAACACAATATAATGGGACTCAGATTATAGGATCATAGACCCATGTAAAGGCCTCAGAGGCCATTTAGTCCACACTCTTCATTTCATAGGTGAGGAAACTGATGCCACAAGGGGGAAAGAGATTTGCCTTAGGTCTCAGTCTGTCAGTGGCAGAGCAAGGATTTAATGCTGGTTCCTTTAAGTTCAAATCCATCTCTTCTTCACAATACTGGGCCATGATTCCGTTCACTCTGTATCACTATGCCTGAGACTCTGACCAAACATAAGCCCTTTCATACTTCCTGGAACCGATACCATTTAATTATATAACAATAGTTTACATTTATAAAGTGATTTAAGGTTTGAAAATTAATTTAGGTGTATTATTTCATTTGATCATCTGTAAGGTAGATGCTATGATTATCCCCATTTTACAAATGAGGCAACGGAGGCCGAATAATTGCCTGGTGGTATACAGCTAAGTAAGTATCAGAGGCAGGATTTGAATTCAGATCTTCTTCACTTAAATTTCAGCACCCTATCCACTGTGCCATCTAGCTTCCTCCTTTTTTATACATGGATATGGTGAGAAGAAATGCAATTTATGTGTGGGGGGGTGTTGAACCTCTAAGATGATTTAGCTTGCACATGTTTGTGCAAATCCTTCCTCCTGAAATAATTCTTAATTGTAAATCAATAACTATGCACAGGTCAAAGAGTGGAGAACAAGATAAATGGGGACTGGGATCAAGGACAGGAAGACTTGGGTTTGAATTCTTACTATGCCACTCACTTCCTCTGTGACATCAGACAAGTCCCTGAGCCTCTGTGGGACACACTTCTGTGTAAAATATGGGGTTGGAGCTAGATAAGGATAAGCAGAATGAATAGCAGAAAGCACAAAGGGCTTGGAATTAAGAGCCTGAGTTATATTCAACTCTAAACTGTGACATTTACTGCATGACCATGAGAAAAGCATTCTATCCCTGTGAGTCTGCCTCTTCACTTGAAATATGAGGAAACTGATAAACTTTATCTTTCAGTTTTCATAAAATTATAGCTTTAGAAGTGGAAAAGACCTTGGAGGTCATCAAGCCCACCTCCTCTTATTACACATGAGAAAACAGTTCCATTTGGCAATGACTCATCCAAGAGCTACAGGCAGTGAGCCTGTCTGTACCTGTCAAAGAACCAGAGTCTGAACCCTGGTTCTTTGTATCTAAATCCAGTAATCTTCTGTGAAAAGTGCTTTTTGCACCTTAATGGGTTGTATAAATGTGAACCCTTTGTGATGTGATGTAGAAGGTCTCTTTCATTTTTAAAGCCTATGAATAAACTCAGTCTTACTTTTTTGCCTTTCCTTCCCTAATCATAGAGAAGTTGACTCATTTCTTTGTCTCTGCAAGAGATACATCTGTTATAACCTAAGGCTGAATCCACCTGCTCTAAATCTCGTCATTTTCTTGTTTTCAGCACTCCTACCCTGGCTGCCTAGACATAGACAGTCTCCCTGTTCAGCAAAATCAGATGCCATGGGGATAGGTGAGGCCTAATGAACAGTTTTCCCCCAATCATCTTTTAGGAAATAGTCTACAGATTTTTTTCCCCTTATTCTTCTCACAATGGCAATCCCCAGCCAGCATTTCTTTCTCCTTCCTTCTGCCTCCCTCTGGTCCTTTCATCCATTACAGAAGCAACAGCAGCAGTAGGTAGGTGACCCTCCAGATGACCATCTTTCCATAACTTGGAGGCATTTTCAAAAAAGACATTTCTATAGCTTCCATTCAACTGCTAGGAGAAAGAGAGGATGGTTCCCAGTCTTATAACTAATGAATGAAAGCTATGCTTGTGTGTGTGTGTGTGTGTGTGTGTGTGTGTGTGTGTGTTGTGTGTGTGTGTGAGAGAGAGAGCAATTAAAATCATGTATTTGTGACAATTATGAAGATTTTTAAAAAGGGAAAGAGAAGGGGATGAAGGAAGTTGGAAAATGGAGTGATATGGGTTGTAGAGGAGAATATGACAGCAAAGGTACATTAGAACAGAGAGAGCAATAATGTGATGGAAATGGGGGAGTAGTTCTGAGGGGGGGTGCGTCTGACATCCAGGAGAGACAAAGTTAAATTCTGCTGAAGCAAATCTTGTGAGCTTTTCGATACAGTTATCCAGTATCTGCCATCCTATTTTGTTTGGCAGCTGCTGGAAATGAATTTCCATTTTTCTGTCTTGTTTTAATTTTCTCATGTCTCCCTCATCACTGAGATCATTAGCGGCAGAAACTGTTCCGTCGTATATTTCCCTCCATCTGACAAGATCCTTGGTGCTTGTTGGGTTATTAACTCCAGTCTCAGTTATTGCCACCAGCTATGTTAGCTCTTGTTATTCTGACCTAGCTCCCTCTCTCCTGTCTTTTCTCTGCTGACCTTTATGGGTCCCTACTCCCTTTGGGAAATGGACAAGGATCAACTTAGAATCCAGATTTTTTAAAAATAATGTACTGTAAACACTCCAGCAAAATGAGCTGTCATTGACTCCTCAAAAACACCGCAGAGTTGGCTTTTATCTCAGCTCTAACTCCCGATTGAATCCTTTGAATTTTCTCCAAAAGGACAAAAGAATGAAAAAAAGGGTTTTTTCACGTGACTGCCCTGAACTTATTGTTGTTATTGTTCAGGCGTTCAGTCATGTCTGACTCTTTGTGACCCTATGGACCATAGCACACCAGGCCCTTCCATGAAGCCTGCCCAAGGTCGTGTTCATTGCTATCTAGCATCTCATCCTCTGCCATCCTCTTCTCCTTTTGACTTCAGTATTTCCCAGAATCGGAGTCTTTTCCAGTGAGTCCTCTCTTCTCATTGTGTAGGTGTGTGTGTGTGTGTGTGTGTATGTGTGTAGGGTGTGTAGGGTGTGTGTATGTATGTGTATAGGGTGTGGGGAGGTTTTTTTCTGGAGAACTCAGTTTTTTCAATTCACAGTCAATATTACCCTCATTCAAGATTGGAGGGGGTTATACAAAGTGTATGTACAGTGATATCAAACAGAGTTTTGGCAAGGAAGAAATCAGTGCATATGGACATGGGTAATGATGCTCCAAATTAGTCACCACAACAAATATGTTTGTCAAAGACCTATTATTTCATCCATGTGGGAACTCCTGCCCCCGAGACAGATGATAATGTATATATGTGTGTGTGTGTGTGTGTGTGTGTGTGTGTGTGTGTATATACATATATATATACATATAAAACTTAGAATTTCAAAGAGCTTCCAGAGGTTCAGAGAGGCTAGGGGATTTTCCCTTGATCACACAGTTATATGTCAGAGGCAGACCTTACACTTGGATCATTGTCCTTACCCATTATATAACATTGTCTTTATATCATTCAAGTACACATTTGAAATAACAATAGCATTATAAAGACAAATAATTTTTTGACAAATTAAGAACTTTGATTACAGATATGAGTACCCAAGACTCCAGAAGACTGATAACGAAGCATGCCAAAGACCTCCCGAAAGAGAGGAATGGTTTCAGGATAAAGAATGGCATATATATATTTTGGACATAACCAATGGAGGAATTTGGTTTAATTAACTATGATTATATGTTACAAAGGTTTTTAGATTTTTCTGATGCAGGCATATAGGAGGAAAGTCCTTGATAAATGAAAAAAAATTTTTAAGGAACAGGTTTGGGGAAAAGGAGGATGTGGAGATACCAAGATCTGTGAGTACCCCTTTAGTTCACTAAGATAGTATCTCTTAATGGGGTGACAGTGCTTTTAGAGTGCTGATGGTCTTTTCCTGGGATATTTCTGGAAAAAGTGGAGCAAAAGTTTTCCTGAGTCTTTTCAAAATAACAATCCATTTTGGAAGTCAAACATTTCCCCTTCTGTTTGGTAGGTAAGACGATTGTGAATAAGGGAAAAATATTTGGGACTACATTTTATAATATGTTGGCATTATGCCTGAATTTGTGTGACATGCTTTAGTAGTAACTAGTTGTATAGCTTTAGATTTAGGAAATACAAATGTGTGTGTGTGTGTGTGTGTGTGTGTGTGTGTGTGTGTGTGTGTGTGTGTAGGTGATAATGAACTGTTCTCTGAAAATCTGGTGGTAGGTCAGTCTTTTGCATTCTTTTTAATTTCTGTCAGTTTCAGTCCTAAAACAGTGAGAAATGATGGATCCTAAAGAGTTTAAAAAAAATGATTGTAGTACAAGAAACTCTAATTGTTGTGGAATCAAATCTAGAGACTAAACACGGAGAAACATTGAAAGACAGCATGAACTGATATAAAGTGAAATGAACAGAGTCAAGAAAGAAACATAAACAATGACTTTACCAAGGAAAATAGAAGAATAACCACCAAAAATATCTAAAATTAATTTAGCAAAATTGCAAAGAACAAGTTTAGTCCCAAAGAAAATACTTTCCTCTTCCATTCCTTTCAAGAGAGATGTGTGTGAAACAGAGTATGAGAAGGAGGGAGGTTAGGGAAGAAGGGAGGGGAGCGGGGGAGAGGGAGGAGAGAGAGAGAGAGAAAGAGAGAGAGAGAGAGAGAGAGAGAGAGAGAGAGAGAGAGAGAACAAATGTATGTGCATATATATATACATACATATATATATACATATATATATGTATATATATATATATATGGTTGTGTGTGTGTGCACACACACACACACACACACACACATACATATATGCTGTCTTAGCCTGGAACTTCACTTTGTGCCTGATGCCTCCTCACCCTGATTATCCCCCTGGCATGCTCACAGTGAAATATTCCTTCCCAAGGTCTATGAGATACCCACATCCTCTCCTTGCCTTGGTGAATTTCTCTTGGAGTTTCCATTTTGTGAAGGGATCCAGGTGAACTTGTTTTCATTCTCCTCCTAACCTGAGCCTGTTTGAACTTCAAAATCACACCCCTATTTTAGACACCATTATCCCAACACCCCCACCTCCTACCCCTTGCCCCCAAAACACTCTTTTCAGCTCTATTCTGTGTGTCTTTCCCCATTAGAATGTAAGCTCTTTGAGGGCAGGGACTTTCTTTTTATTTATAAATATAAACAAATGTATCCTCAGCAATTAGCACAATGCCTGGAACATAGTAATAATGCTTAATAAAATTGTATTTCCTTTCTTCCTCTTTTCCTCCCTCCCTTCTTTTCTGTGCCTGTCTACCTGCCTGCCTTTATACAAGGAATGTGCTTTGTGGCTCCCTCCACCCCTGAGCATTTAATTCCTAGCTTCCTTCAAGGCCCAACTCAGATGTCACCTCTGATATAAAGCCTTTCCTATACTTTTTACTCCAGTAATCAGCAGTCTCTCCCTCAGTCCCATTTTAATATTTACTTATCTGTGTACAAGTTATAATTATCTCCCCTGCCTCCAGTAGAATGTAAACTTCTTGAGGGCAGGACCTGGTTCATTTTTTTCTTTCTTCCCCTTCTGTTTATTTCAATGCCTTACACATAATAGGTGTGCTCTGTCTCTTCTCTCTCTAATATATACATATATATACATTTGCATATATATATCTATGCATATATACATTTACATATATATCTATGCATATGTATATACACACATACAGTATATAGATATAGAAAGGGAAGGATTGGTCAATTTCTGAGTGCTCACATCATTCTAGGCTTTATTTTCATATTTATAGCCAAATAATTATAGGGAACCATCCTCATGTGTGTGAAAATCTCTCCTCCTACCCCCACCCCTGGAATGGCCCTTCCAGCATGTATAATTTCTATGTATTTTAACATTATCCAGAAACACAAACACTATATCCTGGAGTTTGAAAGTGATGTCAGAAGCAATCTGTCCCAAACTGTGCCTAAACAAGAATCCTTTTAATAACTATGTCAGAGAGACTTGAAATTCCTGGGTATCCTTCCACTTCCCAGTCCCCACCCACCATTTAGCAATTTAAAATCAGTTCCATTGTTACCCAAGTGATATTTAGGGTGTATTTATTTTAAAAAGAGTAATATATTTAGCAAATGTTATAGATACAGTAGGTTTTACGTGGGACTAAATGCAGCAATTAATGCTAATGAGTCTGCTGTTAGCATGTAATATTATTGGTGTTATAATCATGCATCGCCAAATGTGGAGCCTCAGTTTGATCAACAGATGCTGATCTTAATGGCCCCATTCTCTTCCCATGGCTAAGTTAGCTTTAGTTAAATGTACCATTAAAAATAACCATTTGCTATGTTAATGAAAACAGAGACTGTATCTACTAGGATTTTGTTTTTTTTGGTCCCTGCTTTATTACTTATCTTTAAAGGGGCTTAGGGAAGATTATGAATTCATTATCTATTTGTGGTGAATTAAAGAGGAAAAGACCATTGGTGCAATGTTTATAGGTGGGGTTAATGCATGTGGGAGAAATGAAAAGATAACCTTCTTCTACTACTGATATAATCTCTAGGCCAAGCAGCATGGGGCCCCACTAAGTGTCCTTCACATTGACCATAGTGACTGGTGATAATTTTCTGGTACTCACTTTTTTTTTTTAAACAAATGCTTTATTAACTTCTGTTTTACATCATTCATTTCCACCAGATTTTGAGTTACAATCATTTTCCCCCCATTATTCCCCTACCCAACCTCCCAGAATAGCAGTCCCACAAGATATCGCTTCCTCCAATCTGCTCTCTCCCATACCCCCTTCGACTTTTCCATTAGAGGAAGGTGAATCTTTGTGTCCCAATGCCTGCACATCTTATCTCCCAATTATAAGCAAAAGAGTATTAATAATAGTATTTATATATATTTGAAACATTTAATGTTAAGACCTCGACTTTCAGATCCATTTCCTTCCTCCCTTGTCACCCATTCCCTCTGGGGAGATAAGTAATTCAGTATATGTTGTACATGTCTAGCTATGCAAAATATTATCATAGTAGATATATTGTACAAGGCTGCTTATAATTCCCTCCCACTCGTCCCACCCCCCACCTGGTCCATTCCCTACATGATCCTGTCCCTCTTCTATAGTGGGTACTTCTAACCTCCTCTCCCCCCAAGTATGCCCCCCCCCATCAATCATCCCTCCTCTCATCCCCCTTCCCCCTATTCTGCTGCAGGTTGAGATATCCCATTTGGTATGTATGTCATTCTCTCCCTGAACCAAATTCAATGAGAATGTGGATTTGCCTTTTTTTTTCCTTCCTATTCTCCCCCTCCCTTACAACCACTTCCCCTTGCTTCTTCTACATGAGATGGTTTACCCTACCCTGTCTTTCCCCATCTCCTCTTGCTACTTTCCTCTCTCACCTCATAATTTCATCCCTTGAGTATTCTCCCTTCCCAACAAATTCAACCTATGCCCTCTATCCATATACACACACATTCACATATGTATTCATATGACCACACACCCTTCTTCCATTATTTTCATAGTGAGAAAGATATCATCATTCACAGTTATTGTTTTTCCATATAGGAATGTAAATAGTTCAACTTTGATAAGTTCCTTTTGATTTCTTTTCCCTGATTACCTTCTCAGGCATCTCTTGCTTCTTGTGTCTGGATATCAAATTTTCTATTCAATTCTGGTTTTTTCCTCAAGAATGCTTGAAAGTCCTCTATTCCACTGAATGACCATGTTTTCCCCTGAAACAAAATACTCAGTTTTGCTGGTTAGGTGACCCTTGGGTTCATTCTTAGTTCTTTTGCCCTCTGGAATATCATATTCCATGCCCTTCGATCCCTCAGTGTAGAAGCTGCCAGGTCCTGGGCTATTCTGATTGTGTTTCCACAATATTGAAATTGTTTCTTCCTGGCTGCTTGGAGTATTTTCTCCTTGATCTGGGGATTCTGGAACCTGGCTATAATATTCCTGGGAGTTTTCTTTTTGGGATCTTTTTCAGGAGGTGATCAGTGGATTCTTTCAACCTCTATTTTGCCCTCTGGATCTAAAACATCAGGGCAATTTTCCTTGAGAATTCCTTGAAGGGTGATTTCTAGGTTCTTTCTTTGATCATGGCTTTCAGTTAGTCCAATAATTTTTAAATTGTCTCTCCTGGATCTATTTTCCAGGTCAGTGGTTTTTCCCATGAGATTTTTCACATTGCCTTCTAATCTTTCGTTTGTTTGGATCTGCTTAACAGCATCTTGATTTCTCATAAAGTCACTAGCTTCCATTTGCTCCAGTCTCACTCTGAAGGAATGAATCTCCTCAGTGAACTTTTGAGATTCTTTTTCCATCTGGCAAATTCGACTTTTTAAGGCATTCTTCTCCTCATTGCCCTTTTGGGCCTCCTTTGCCATTTGAGTTAGTCTATTTTTTAAGGTGTTGTTTTCCTCAGTCAGGCTGTTGACCCTCATTTCATACTTTTCCTGCATCCTTCTCATTTCTCTTTCCAATTTTTCCTCCACTTCTCTTATTTGATTTTTAAAGTCCTTCTTAAGGTCCTCTATGGCCTGCAACCCACTCATGTTTTCCCCTGGGGCTTTTGGAGCAGGACTTCTGACCTCACAGTCCTTTTCCCGCTCTATGCCCCCAAAATAGGAGTCTAGGGTTGCATTTTTCTGTTTCCTTTGCCTTGGCATGTTGCCACTTAATTGCTTGACTTTTGGGCTTGTTGCCACACTATGGCTTTAAGGCCAGCTAGAGGAATTTTCATCCCGAACGTGTGGGGGGTAACTTCCGTTTCTGGCAAGCTGTAAACCCACCCACTACTTCCACCCTAGATCACAATCCAGATTCAGGGAGGTTAAAGCAAGAGTGATTACCCCCCCAAGACTGATTGCTGGATCTCCCTACAATTAATTGCAGGCCGGGAGCTGGAGCTGCCTCTGAAAACTACAAAATGATGTGTCTCCTCAGGGGCTTCTAGCCCCCAGGGGAGGGAGCCGACGCATTTCCCCAAATACAGGTCCCAAAGTCCATAGGACACTAACCTCTTACTTTGTCCTAGGCATGTCTATGTTGATGATTCTGGAGTTGCCAGGGCTGCTGGTGTTCTGGGGTTCCTCCAGCCGGCTGCTGCCCCTGCCACCCTGGGGCTAAAACCTCGGCTCATGCGGACCTGGGCTCCCCTCGGCTCTGCTTCCTGCACTCTGCGTGTTGCGCGCTGCTGGCTCCCAGACTGCTGCGCTGGTTCTTCCTGCAGGGCTGCTGGGCTGTCCTCAGCGGGAGGTTAGCTTCTCTGTGTCATTCTGTGGGTGCTGGGGCTCCAGAAGTTGTTCAGAGTCCCCTTTTACATAGTTTGGGGGGACTCTGGGGGCAGAGTGGCTTGGGTGAGCTGTTTCTACTCCCTGGTACTCACTTTTTAAAAAAAATCTTGTTATTCAATTATACTGTAAGATAAACTTCAAGTAGTTATGCCAGCATCAAGTTTTTTATTACTTGAGATGAGAAACAATATCTCTCAGCACCAGGGAATATAATTTTGGTAATTAAAATTCCAGGACTTAGAGGTAGATATCCTGGAAAAAGAGGTAGCTAGATGGTTCAGTGGATAGAGTGCTGGATCTGGAATCAGGAAAACCTGAGTTAAAATCCATCCTCAGACTCTTACTAGATGTGTGACCCTGAGAAAGTCACTTAACCTCTTCTTGCCTTAATTCACTGGAGAAGGAAATGGCAAATCACCCCAGTAATTGTGCCAAGAAAACCCCATATAAGATTATGAAGAGTTGAACATGACTAAATGACTGAACAACATAAATAGATATAAATATAAATAAATTCTGGGTTGGATGTGTTTAAGAACAAGCACATCAACAACTATTATTGGACTTTCTGTGTTAGTTAGTGAGCCTTGTTAGCCAATAGTAGAGAGACTTGCTTGAGCTTTGCATTTCTCTTTATATCCCTGCCAATAATACCCTGAGCTAGGGATCTCCTTGCCTTGTTAGATGAAGCCACAGTGGAAGCAAACAGTATAGATCATTTCTCTGGAAAACCAGGATATTCTTATCAGATGGTAGAGGTTTGGGAAAGGTTCACAGGAGATTGAGGCCTGGACTTGGAGTCAGAGTTCAAATATGCCTCTGTCACTTAAGTGCCTGTGTCATATTGGACAATTCTTCTAATCTCTTAGGGCTTCAGTTTTCTCATCTGTAAAATGGCTTTGTTGGATCTTTTAGGTTTCCTTTTAGCTCTGAATTCTATAATGTGCATAAATTCTACCCCTTGCTCTATGTATCATGTAGCTGTCCTTAAATGATTGCCCTGCTCCCATCACAGGTCATGTGCCATGGGGTGGGCTCGGGAAAGGTAAAGGAAAAGTAGACATACAGAGGCTTCTTATGCATGCAACCTGGCTTAATGTTATTCTTCTGCCATGTTTGATAATAATAATAATATAATTATAATACATTTTATTGTACTTTAAAGTTTGCAAAGCACTTTATAAATGCAACTGGTACAAGCACATGTATTGCTCCCTTATCTGTTTGAAGCAGCATCAGTGGACCCTGGGATGGCGATAGTGATAATTTTTAAAAGGACAAGTGGCATAAAAAAGAATTCTAAAGACTTTCCTTTCTCTTCACCTACAGGGAGTTCCCCAAAAGGGGAAACAGACCTAAAACAGACCCAAAACCAGGGAACTGGGAGAGATTTCTTGTCAGCTTTTCTATTTGGCACAGGGAATAGAGACGCTGCCATATCTTTTTGCCTTGAAACTGAAAATTTCCAGAAGGGCCATATGGGCTGATGGCTTCTTGTTGCTTTTGCTGCTGCTGCTGTTACTGCTATGGACTGAACAGGGAGTCATGGTGGAAGTGCTAAGATTGCATGGGGAGCTACAGCAGTCAATCAGGGAGGTAGCTCTGGAGAGAGTGGTGGAGATTATTCTTCTAATGGTTGTGTGAGAAGCCTGGGAGTCAGATCCAACCCCCAGCATGACCCCTGTCCTTCTCCTTTTCTTTACTATTCCAGCTCAGTTGCTCAATATGGACCCAAGGTAGCCACACAAATCCCCTTACCTGCTTCTCTTGACCTGTGGGTATGGGAGGTGGATATGAGATATGATCAGCTGAAAGTTCCATGTTTTTTGGACAGGTGTGCCTTGATTTATCTCCCCCAAACTCTTTTCTTTACTCAATGAATGTAGCCACCAAAAGTTACTTGCCCTCATAATATAACTTTCCTAGCTCAGTACTCATTGAGCTATAGGATGAGGGGGATGACACAGAAAATTCTCTAAAATTGATATGTTAGCAATACTTACTATACTATCAGTGTCTAGACTAGCATTCAGTATCTGGTTTCTAAGGGTTTTGTTTTTGATTTATTTATCTTTTTATTTTAATCTGGAAATTTGAAGCTTCAGCATAGGTAGCTTGTATTTACATCCTGAAGGGGATCTCCTACATATGTATCAAAGTGCCCTTAATGAAACCACCTGGTTGGTAGCTAATGTATACCACCACCAAGAAGACAAAATAGATATTAAATGTCCTGCTGGTTAAGAAAGTGACATACTGTTGTCTTTTGGTAAACCCATAGAAGAAGGCAGCTCCTAAACCAGTGTGGATGTTGCTGGTGATACTGTAGCATCTTAGATGGTACATAGCATATCCACCACGTGCACATAAACCCATCTTTGTGCCATATGTACATTATCTCATTAGACTCTGAAAAAATGCCACATGATTATGTTGTCTTTTTTTTTAACAGATGAGGAAACAGTTTCAGAAAAGTTGAGTGAAGCAAGATTTAAATACTCAGGGTTTCCTGCCTGACTTTAAGTCAAACATTATACCACTTCTTTAGTGTCTGTCAGAAGAGGTCTTAGCCATGGCATATAGTTCAGTGATCCTGGACTTGCTAAGCAAGCACCTTTGTGAGTAGGAATGATGGGCCAACTATGTGTATAGCACAGTGGGATAGAAAGATAGGTAGATAGCTAGGTGGGCAGTATAGTGGATAGAGTGCCAGGCCTGAAGTCAGGAAGATTCATTTTAGTGAGACCAATTACGGCCTCAGACACTAACTAGCTGTGTGACCCTGGGCAAGTCACTTAACCCTGTTTGCCTCAGTTTCCTCAGCTGTAAAAGAAGCTGCAGAAGGAAATGGCAAACCACTCCAGTATTTTTGCTAAGAAAAACCCAAATGAGGTCACAATCAGAACAACAACACCTTTATGGGTGCTTTCTTTTTTCCTGAAGTTACTTTCCCTGGAAGTAGAAAAAGTAGATCACATGGTTGACAGTGCCAGTTAAGTGTTATGCGGTCTTGAGGACATTATTGGTTCACAGATAAAAGAGTTAAGCTTTGGTCCATGGCAAGACAAAGGACAGATGGGGCACAATGGATCAATTAGTAGGAAGTTAAGTAGCAGGATAACATCACAGAAACTTTGAGGCCATGATATCAACTGGACAGTCAGGGGCTGGGGAATAGAAAGATGCAAGAGCAAAAGCAGTCCAAGGGTAGATTTTCTTAATGTTCCCAGGATGACTTCCCTTGCCTAGAAGCAGCTGGACAGAGTGCTGGGTCTGGAGTCAGCAAAGCCCAAGGTCAAGTCTAGCCTTAGCTACTTAACAGTTGTGTGACTCTAGGCAAGTCACTCAATATCTGTTTGCCTTAGTTTTCTCAATTGTAAAATGGGGATAACAGCAGAACCTATCTCACAGAGTTATTATGAGGACCACATGAGATAATATTTGTAAAGCACTTAGCATAGTGCATGGCGTATAGTAGGCACTATATAAATACTTATTCCCTAGAGGCGGCTTGGTGGCACCGTGAGTAGAGCACCAGCCCTGGAGTCAGGAGGACCTGAGTTCAAATAGGGCCTCAGACACTTAACACAAAAACTAGCCATGTGGCCTTGGGCAAGTCACTTAACCCCAATTGCCCTCCAAAAACCAAAAATAAAATAAATACTTATTCCCTTCCCAATTTCCTTATGAAATAGAATTGCTCAGCCCTGCTCTACCAGTTTCTCCGTTTGAAGCTTAGTAAATCTTGTCTTGTCTCCATGTTATTGGTACTATCTATCAGAATCACTTCTCTGGACTATTGGGATATGAGTTGAGAGGGAATACAAATTGTCTTAGGCCTTAGGTTCAGCTTCTTTTTGTTACTGGTACCATGGTCTCATTTGTTGTTCTTAGGGGTACAATGGAAAGCTTCCTGAATGTGAACTCAAAGATGATGGGTTCTAATCCTGATTTGCCTACTACCTAGTGACCTTGGTAAGTCACTAAACTTCCATGGGTCTAAGTTTCCTTAATTAAAAATAAAACACTTAACCAAGTTTTTATTTGCTCTAGTTGTTTTGAATAACAAACCAATATATATAAATATATACACATATACATACATGAGTATGACTATGTATACATGTTTATATGTACACACATACATATAGTCAATGTATATGAATAGATAATTTTCAGAAGAAGAAAAAAAGCTATCAATAGTCATATGAAAAATGCTTTGAGTCACTAATAATTAGAGAAATGCAAATGAAATAACCCTGAAGTTGCCTCAAGCCCATCAGATTAGCTAAGAAGACAGAAAAGGAAAATGACAAATGTATATGTATGCGCACACATATATAGTATACATATACAAACATATGTGTATCTGTACTCTTGCCCTTAAGGAGTTTGCAATTTTATGGATGGGGGGAATGAACCACTCTAAGAAATTTTAGTTATGTAAATGTAAATCTGTGTACATATGTACATATATATGTACATATTTTTATCTGTATATGCACATAAATATATGAATGAGTGAAAAAAAGGATTTCTTAAGCATTGACTTTATGCAAAATATTGTTCTAAGAACTAGGGATGCAAATAGAAAAAAATGACCATCTCTTTTCTCATGGAGCTCACATTATTTTGAGTTTTTATAAAATTTTATTTTAAAAATTATTTTTTTAAAGCAAAGAATATTTTTATTCATTTTTAAGTTCCAAGATTTCTCCCTCCTTCTATTTCTTTTCCCACCCATTGAAAAGGCAATAAAAACAAAATGCATTTCAATATGTATGGTCATGCAAACAAATCTCCATCTTAGTTCCCCCCATCCCCCAAAAAAAGATAAATAAAAGAAAGAAAGGGGGGAAAAAGCTTTAATCTGCTCACTAAGTTCATCAGTTTTCTATCTGGAGGTGGATAGCATGTTTCATTATGAGTCCTTTGAAACTGTGATGAGTCATTGTTTTTATCCAAGTTACTAAGTTTTTCAAAGTCAATGATTTTTACAATATTGGTATTGCTCTGTAGGTTGCTCTCTTTGTTCTGTTAATTTCACTTTTCATAAGCTCATTCAGATTTTCCCACATTTTTCTGAAACCATTCCCTTTATCATTTCTTACAGCACAACAGTATTCCATCCATCATCATGTTGGATTCAGGTTAGGGCTTTCTCTATCAGGATGGGAGATGATGATCAAGGTCATGATGGTGGTGGTTTGACTCATTTGGCACACACTGCTCTCTGGCTCTCTCTCAGGATGCCCTGCTACTTCAACTAGGCTTGTCTATCTACCCTATCAATAGCATTTAGTGCCTGGTCTGTTAAACACAGTAACTGCTTCCCTGGATGGATGTGAAGGTTAGGCTAGAAGCTGAACTAGTGCTTTATGTGGAATACTGTCACTCCCCAGGCTCTTCTGATCATCTGCCTATTGGTGGCATTTGGTCAGCAGTTGTTGCTGCTGGTGATAATGAAGGTAGCCCTTTACCCACAGTTATTTTTGTCTCCTGATGGCTATGAGAAGTGGGCGGGAAGCAGGTCTGGTTGTTGGGTTGACACATATTCCCAGAGCTCTTAGGTTTAGGATTCTAAGCTATTGCCATCAGGTGCTGGGGTAGGGGATGGGGGGTGGGGAGAAGAGAGTTGGTGGCCAGGGTGGTGTAGGTGATTTGACCTGCCTGACATATGCTGCTTTCTGCTTCACTCTCAGGGTGCCATATTAACTTCAGCTAGGGAGCCTGCTATGTGTGTAGAAGTTGATTGACATTTGGTCAGGATGGCTAGCCCTTTCTCCATAGTAGCTACTTCCTCAAATGATAGCTGGCAAACTAGAGCTAGGTTATGAATGGTTTCAAATGCCAAAAAGAAAAATTAATTTTTATCCTAGAAGCAGTAGGAGCCACTGGAGCATTTTAAGCAGGGGGTGGCAGTGTTATGATCAGAATTATACTTTGGAATAGGAACATTTGATGTCTCTGGGGCATATGGATTAGAAACGGGAGAGACTGAAGGCAGCGTGACTATTGAGGCTGAATATTAAAAAAAAAACAAACAAAACCCTAGGTGTGAGGTGATAAGGGCCTCATCTTAGGTGATGGCCAAATGAATGAAAGAAGAGGAAGAACACAATAGATTTTATGAAAGCAGAATCAACAAGACTTGGCAAGTGATCCTATTGATGCTTGAAGTAATCATTTTCTCCATAACTTATGACCAGAAAGCTTATTCACTTGTAGAATCTGGCTAATTAATTAATTTAAACTAATTTCAAAGGCCTTTGAAATAATCTTAAATGGATTGAGTAATAACCAAGCCTGTACTGGGCATCCATCCAGTGGACAGTGTAAACATTTGATGATGATTATGTAAATAATGGTTGAATTGTCTTAATGACCCTCAGCTGATGCTAATAGAAGCAGCTCTGCTTTCTGAAAGGGAAAAATGGAACATGTTGTCACAAGGTTAGCCACATCCTCAATCTACATCTTTCAGTCTCATGGCTTGTTTCATTGAATTCCGAGAATTTTGTAGACTTTTCTTGAAGACCAAAGTTGGACATTTTAGGGCAAACTGGTTGATTTCAAAGTGACTTCCTGACTTCCTATATTTCATAAGGAGTAATTTGTATGTAATTCTGTATTTGCATTCATAGTTCCAGTGATGAATAAACATGTTCTATGCATGAAGTTACCACAGGGTACAGCAAATCTGTAAAAAGAAGAGCAATGGAGTCCATTGTAAAATGTCTAATCATTACAGGTATTACAAAATAGAATTCAATTGATGGGACTTTGGTGGGAGGGAGAAATCCTCATTGAGCCAGGAGATCCTCTTATCATTTCTAGTAAGTCTTTGCCACAAATTGCATGCATCCTGGGCCATCTCCAGCTGTCCTGAACTATATCTGACTACTGGACCCAGACGACTCTGGAGGAGAAAGTGAGGCTGATGACTTTGCACATCCCTCCCTCAATCAAATCCAGTTCAATTGCATGTTATATCATCATCTTCTTGATGTTATAGTTCTCTTCAAGAACAAAGGACAAACCACATAACCCACAACTTTTTATAGTTTCTTCATTTTAATGAAGGTGATATTTCATATGTAGGGATTCAGTTTACTTTATTCTTTCAGTTAAATTTCATCTACTTTTACTTAGACATCTAGGATGACAAGCCAAAATATCAATACAATCCAGGAATCCAGCACCTGTTGGTAACAGTCTTGAAAAAAAGCACCAGGGCCTCTCATACCCTGTTTTTATCCATTGCCTATAGGCAGCCTCAGTGAGACCTGTAGACTGGTGCTTGGCTGGTCCTGATTTAATGTGGCAAAGTAGTATGACTCTAGGTAACAGAGGTCCACCCACAAATGCCCTCAAACTTAACCATTCACTAAACTCTGCATCTGCTTATAGACCCTATACTTTCTTCTCAATGTCCCTCCTAACAATTTCTTATCCTGTGTAGAAAATACTGGGACCTTAGAAATTATATGGTCCAAATATACTATCTGTCCAGCCTTGCGTTTAGTAGGATTTGGCAAGAATTCAATCTTAGTGACAGGAAACAGGATGGGGACACCCAACTCCATGAATAACCCTAATTTTAACAAGGCCTAATAGAGGTTTGCCCTAGGGTACAACTTAAATTTTCAAGGGATTACTCATTGAAGAGAAGAAATGAATCTTGAAATTATCCTCTGGATTCATACCCAAACTCACATGCACCAACTCACATTCCCTTAGCTTGAGTATTAATCACTTTTTCTCTCTAATTCACACATTCTAAACTTGACATTTACACTTGGTTCATACTCCAGTCTCATGATCCATTATAAACTTCATTCACTCCCATTCCACTCCTACTTAGTCACATACAGAAGACAGGAATTGGTTTCCAATGACCCCTATTCTACCAATTAGCATCAAGAGAATATTATGAAATTCTCTTACAGCCTAGGGAAAAATTAACTACTACAGGAAACTATGTGCCCTCTTCTCACTCCCATGGCACTCAGCTGCCATTTCTTCAGTCTATTACTGTGTGACTTCCTTTATGTTCTTGTGCTTGTATCCTCTTATTTTGTGTATTCCTCTGGAAGTTTTATGTGCTAGGCTGTATTGCAGACCGCCTGAGGTTTTGGTAGCAGATAAACAATAAGCACGTGCATTTGTTTAGTGCAATAGCCCTCTGAGACAATTAGTAGTGAATATGAGGAAATGAGGACTCAGATGGTGTGAGTTCAAGGTTACAAAGTTAATACATCTCAGAGAAAAATTTGAATCAAAGAGTAACGTCTCCAATTCTATACTACCCCGTGTAATTTCTTATATATCATGCAGTCACTCCAAAGGGTAGGAAGTGATTACTCTGATGTCACAACTGTGTCTTTGACATCACTATTTAGTAATTTTATTTTGATGTTCAACTATGCAGCCAGCAACATAGTGTGTATATGACTATTTGAGTATCTACATGGGATACTATAAAATGCCTGGGACACAAAGATCAATAAGACTTATCGTTATCAAACACTACCTCCCAACAGTATGGTTTGTCAATCAAGAAAGTTAATCTCCAGAGAGGAAGCATAGTGTATAGGTTTAGGAACATGATAGTGCCACTGTCATCTATCCTGATCAGACCACATCTAGATTCTTCTGTTTACTTCTGAACCCATTTTAAAAGGTAATTGATAAATAGGAAAGAATATAGTGGGAAGGAATAAGGAGAGTTAAAGGCCTTAAGAGCAACCTCTCTGAGGATCCATTGAAGAAACTACTAGGGATGGTTATGATGGAGAAGATATGACACGGGTTTGGGAGAAGGATTATAGCTGTTTTTAAATATTTGAAAGGCTATTATATTGAGAGGGTTTAGACCTTTTTTATTTGGTTCATAATTTAAGTCAAGAGTGGGGAACCTATGGCCTCGAAGCCACATGTGGCCCTCTAGGTTTTCAAGTGCCTCCCTTTGATGGAATCCAAACTTCACAGAACAAATCCCCTTAATATAAGAATTTGTTCCATAAAACTTGGGCTATGTCAAAAGTCCACATCCAAGGACCTAGAAGGCCACATGTGGTTTTGAGGCTGAAGGTTCCCCATCCCTGGTCTAGGTACAATAGTAAGAAGTTGTAAATTTAAGTTTATTAAAGGGGAAAAAACCAAATCCTTTTAACCCTTGGAAAGTGGTAAATTCCTCATTATGAGAGGTCATTGAGAAAAGGCTGAATGACCACATATTGGGTGGTCGTGTTGTACAGGATATTGCTGTTGATATCTGGATTGGACTTGAGCTCTGAGGAACTTCCTAACTCTGGGATTCTCGGAATCCTTTATTTTTTTGTTCATATTTGTATCAAGGGTCATAAAACACTGACAGCCAGAAGCCATGTGATAGACTCAAATGACCTGGGAAGATTCAAAGAAGGAGGTCTATAATTTTTCATTAGGGTCCAGAAGAGATCACCTAGGGGTTTTCCAGGCCACAACTGATTCCTCTGAGACCCTTCTTTGTTGATATGTAGCTGAATTTTGGATCATGTTCTGCTGAATTGTATTTCTCCAGCAATTCTTCTATTGCATTTCCTTTTATTTCATGTCTTATGCTCTTAAAAAGAGGTTCTTGATAGATGAAAATTTTTTTGAAAATAGATTTAAATAATATTATTTCTTAGCAAAGGTGAATGGAAGCCTTTCTTGAGTGGGAGTTATTGAGCTCCTTGCCATTGGATAAGTATACCTAGACCTTTTGGACTTGGCCAGAGAGACAACTACCTACATTCTACTGAAAAATCTCCAGAAAAAGGCACTCTAAAATCTGACCTTAGAGGATAGAACCAGGAGCCATGGTTAGAATTTGAAGAGACATATTAAGACTGAATGTCAAGGAGAGAAGACAAAATCCCTTTCTAACAATAAGAGCTGCCCCAAAGTAGAATGAACTGCCTAGAGAGCTGGTGAACTCCCTCTCTTTGGAAGTCTTCATGCAGAAGACTGATTATTTTGCTTATAATTGTGGGGATTTTTTTTCACCTATAGGTTGAGTTAGATGACAGATGAGGTGCTTTCCAACTTTCCAATTCTGTGAATTTTCCATGATATCATTGACAAAGTTTCACTTCTAACCAGGAAGTCCTTCCAAATATTTAATTTAAAGTTGTCTTGTGGAAATTTGTTTCCATTTTCCATGGCCCAGTCTTACTGAAGATAGTGAAAACTTCCTCACAACCATTTTGAAACACCACTTAACAGACTACAGTGCCTGTTTTCTAAGTTCTCCCTGAACCTTCCTTTCTTTGGTATACATGAACACTGTGAGAAAATACACAGGTTGACTCTTTAGCAAATATCTCAAGCATAGACAGCTAGGCCTGGGTCATGTGTCTTGCCCACAACAAGCATTTTCTTTTTTTTTTACCATTGGCTTGGCTTCTCAGGCAATGCATCGGAATTACCCAGAAATAACTCAGTAGACCACAATAAGACCAACTTAGGGCAATGAAGACACATCTCCTTTTCACGTTTATTTCATTTTGTTTTAAGATCACAGAAGAGCAGAGCATTCATACGTGTAAAGTAACAGAAGAGAGAAACAGAATTTAAATACATTGAAAAAGAAAAAGAAAAAAGCTTGTTTGAATTTTAATTTTTTACACACATTGCGCTTTTGTTTTTCTCCATAGAGCTAGTATATGGGAGAAAAAAATACCCACCAAATTAATTTTTTTAAAAAAGGAAGAAACTTCAAACAATAAAAGTCCCAAACCAAAAAATGATCATGTGTTTGTATTGTCAAGGGAAGTTCAGTTCATGGCTACAGGGTTGAAAAAAAGGAATATATTTATATATATATATTTATATGTATATAACACTGTTAATAAGAATTCTAACCAATAGCAGGATTTGTAAACCCTTCCATAGAGCAATGGGAAGGGGGAGGGGGAGAAGAGGAGGCTTTATTTGAGCACTCCATTCTCCACTTCATCTCCTCCCTGTTGGAACCCCCCAGTAAACACTTAGGGAATGACACTTGGCAACAATTCACCAGACTCAGTCTTTTACATTCTCTGGTGAAGGGTAAAGACTCATTGGTGGTGGAATCAGGAATGGCCTCAGCAAACTGGTATTGGGTGGTCTGAACTATGAAGCTAGATAGTTAGAAGTACTTCCTTCATTTTCCAGATGCAGATTAGACCATTTCTGCTTGTGTCTGTCTGTAGATGGATAAAGGCTGAGGATAGAGAAATGACCAGAATGGGAAGAACATCTGAAATAATCACAGAGAAGGAAAGTATTCCCAGTTGGACTGGTGGTTCTCTCATTTACAAAATAACTTTATAAGTGTTCTAAGGATTTGGCTTATCTATATCTATATAAAGTGATATTGACATATAGAAAGATATAGATACAGACCACTATTCAGCATATAGGTGACTAAGATTCCATTGGCTATTTCTGGCAATGCATAGGAAGACAAGCTAGGGAAAGGCTAAGCTTGGTCTCTTGAGATGCTGTGGGACATTAACCCTTGCGTCAATATAGTAACATTATGCTCAGCTCCCTAAAGGACACAGGCAGGGAATTGGATACAATATCTGATTGAACCAAGATACTAAGAAACCTTTCCCTCTATACCTAGATACCTATCCTCCCTTTGCACTTTCCATAAAATCCTATTTAAAACCAAAGAACTTGACTTTTCACCTGTGACTTTTGCCCTTCCTAGATCCACTAAAGATAACATTTCACAATCTCATTGTCACTACTATCAACTCTAGAGTCTACTCAAAGATTTTTCTTGACATCCTAATCCTTTTCCTGAAGCCTTGAAATATATCTGTGCAGTCTTGCTAGACACTTCTTGAAATACTTTAGAAGTGTGTGTCAAAAGGAATTTTTTTTTCCTGTCATGTGGTTGTTTTTTAGGGTTTGGAGTCCCTAATATTTTGGAACAGATTATAGGAAGCTTGAGTCATACAGGGCAAAATGTTAGACAAATTTATTATAACAAATGTTCTCTCTCCCTGTTTTTTTTTTTTTTAATAATACAGGATCATCTTTACCTGTTTGGGATTGTTGCTGTTAACTATCATCTCTGACAAGATATTTACTCAATTTTTAGGATCAACCATTTCCTAGGTCTTTAATGGGGAACTTGAACTTCCTCGTATTAGAAAGAATCCCTTGCTGTTTACTTTTTTAATTTGAGGACTTGCTTACTTGGAATATATGGAATACTGAAGCCATAAGGCTGTTATTCAAGGGGTAGTATGGGATGGGGGAAGAAGATTAGGCCTTTTTCCTTTTATTCTAGGTTAATAAAACATTGTAACAACTAAATCTGATACATTTTATATATATATATATATATATATATATATATATATATATATATATATATATATATATATATATATATAATAGCCAAAACATTTCAGTGCCCTTAGTTAAATACCCCAGATAGGTGACATCCCCAGCATGCTGCCAAATGATATGGCCAGATTTGACCAGATGATCAAATCATAAAAACCATAAGGAAATTCCTGTTAGAAGTTTTAGCCCTCAATACTACTATTTGGGTGGAAGTCTGTCAATACTTTTAAAGGACATGGGAAGACCCAGATGGAAAAGGAAGTAATGTTATCTAAAACAGTCAAACGCAATGCTATCTATACACAGTGAGCATTCAGTTTCTAATCATGTAATCACAAATATTATAACTTTCAAGATTATTTAATCTAACTACCTCATTTTACAAATAGGGAAACTGAAGTCTACAGAAGTGAAATAATTTGGCCAAGATCACACTGATAATTACTGGTAGAACTAGGACAGCTCTGGGACATCATACAGATTTGAGAATTCTTTTTATATGGTAGTCTTACTAATAAGTCTAGACTATGTTTCAGGTCTTGCCTTTGATGTGCTTTTTTGTGTGCCAATCATCTAGTTTGTTGTCAATATTTATATCTGCTTCATCAAAGAAATCAGGCACTTTGTGCAATCCCAGGGTGGGGACAAAGCCAATACAAAAAAGAGTATCTAGGTTCTAGGACAAGGATTCAGAAATAGAATTTGAGAACAGAATGGTGGGAAGAGTCTACTAAGTCAACTGAAAATTAATAGTTCCCCAGATTAAAGATTAAGATCTTTTCCAAGGATTCTATTTCATTTCTTCTATGGCAACCAGAAGGTAGAGATATCTACCTATGTGGAGAATGTCTTTTTCTCCATGATTTCTTGGAAACCTGAAAGAATTGCGATCTCTCCTTTTCCTCCACTGAAATAATTCCCAGGGTTTGTTGAGTGAATGGATGGAAATAGAAGCAACTATTTTACTTGTCAAATTGTGAGATCTTTCCAAGAGTCCATTTAACTGTCTAGGATACTGAAGCAAGAAGTCAACAAGAATGGAAAATTTGGAAACAGATACAGCAGGAACACAGAAGGGACAACTGTAAGACTTTCCCTCAATCCTTCTTCCTTTCCAAGGGAAGTTGAAATCAGAAAGGAAATGATATTATCTGGTGTTATGATGGAAATAGCTGAAAGGTTTTGTAATTCCTAGACTGAATGTATAGGCTCAGAGAATGTTAGAGCTAGAAGAGTACTTAGACATCATCTAGTTTAACCTACTCATTTTGCAGATGAGACAACTGAGGCACACAGAGAGAAGGTGTCATGGTTGAGGACATGTGTTAGTGGCAAAGCCTGGGCCAATGATCTTTTCATGACACTATTCTTCCTCCTAAGGGTGGCCCCTGCACTTGGAAGTTAAGCATTATGATGACTGTACTACATTTAGGTGGCCTCTTTGAAAATGAAACAAAACAAAACAAAACAATGGGATTAAGCACTGAATAAATAAAGCAAAGCTTTCTCCTGCTGGGGGAATTTAATCCTTTGAGATATTTAGTCTTTCCTACATTTTGTCCTCTGACCACTTCAAATGGTTCAGTCCTGTTTAGCACTAGTGTTCCTTGTAGACTTACAGGTTTACCTAGACCTGTATGTGGTAGAAAAAAAAATGAAGTTTACATAGTTTACTTTATGTACATAAACTAGTGATTTACTTTGATTTACACATGATTGGGGACTAATTTATTAATCAGCATATCATATGTAAATGTGGAAGAAGGAAATCAAGAGTTTAAAACAATTTTTCTACTACATACATAAACATTTCTGTTAATATAAATGTTAACACTGGTTGACTTTCCAAGAAAGAATTTATGTATATTACAGGGTAAAACAAATGCATCCCTAATCTTCAATGTCTAGTATTTGCCTGCCCAATCTGTACATAAACTGGAGTTTAGTTTGCAGCTATACTAGTAACCTAGAAAGAAATACAAACTTCGTTTTGTACACATTGATATTATAATACCATGATATAGAATTTGCAACTGAGGAAATTATATCCTTCTGTCCTTCATCTTTTGAAAATAGTTTGAAATGTCTAAGAAAATAAGAGGCCATATTAAACTGAATTTGGGTTGCTATGGAAATATGTATAAAGAAATTGATTTATATCACCCAAACCTAAGGCTCTATAATCCTATAATGTTACAAGTGGGTATTTTAACACCTGGTTATATCTACATGCTTTTGAAGTTGGTGGTCCACTGGGAATCAACATCAAATCCAAGCTGAAAAACCATGGGAATTGAAGAGAGGATTTAGGTCATGCTTAGCCTCAGTGAAAGTGATCCAAATGCAAGAATTTTTAATAAGCTGACCACTAGAAAGATGCCTGGAACTGGAATCTCTACCTCTGGAGTGATTAATTAACAAGTGAATGGGTGTAGCTCCAGTGCCAGAAGCAATTCCATATGATGAATACAGTCTTTTTGTGCAAATGGTAGGAAATTTGTGAATGAGACACAGGTTCTAGTTTCCAGCCTCCATGAAAACCACAAAAGACAAAAGCAAAACATCAATAGGAAAAAAAAAAGATGGACAAAGTCCCTTTGAATGGCCATAATTGTCAGTCTTTGTAAAGAAGTCCATGTTAAGGAAAAAAGATTGCCTGGCTTGGTAAATGACAGTGAGACCATGAACTCATGACAATAAACTGATGTGGATCATAACTTAGGAACTCTCACCTTGCTTCCTTGGACTTTTTAAAGTTCTTTCTGAATATACACATGCCTAAGTTATAACAAGGAATGATCACTATGATCTAAGAAAAAAACAGCAATATAAGTAACGAGGAGGGAAGAAATGATAGTGCTATCTGAAGTTACAGGACCTCAGATTGCTCTCATTCTTCAGGAAGCACCCTAGGCCAAGATCATTACTGCTCTTGTCAACTAGAAGTTAAAGGAAGTACCTTTGGGGAGTGTAGACTCAGTTTTATGGATGGTTGAGTTTCATTTTGTATACAAAGGGCACTTCTCCTGACATTAAGTATATTGGCCAGTGAGATTAATTGATGAATTTCACTCCCTTCAGCAAATTATTTCCATCCAGTTGGTTCCTTCCCATGTCCTGTTTCATGCTTCATTTGCTAATGGACTTGATTCCTCAAGTGACAAACAGCCAAGTGATGAACCAAATAGTTAAGTGGCCCCTTGCTAAGACTCCTTTTTTCCTAGATGTCTATTTCTTGGCTCCTATACTTTGCTGACAAATCCTCAAATTCTCATCTCCAGGCTTAACACTTCTCTCGAATCTCTAATCTCCTTTTTATGTCCAAGCAACAAAATAGCAGGAAAAGATCTTGTTGGGGAGGGAGGAAGGAGAAGGGGAGAAAATGAAACTTTTCTAGTTTATACCTCATATGTGGACAAGAAAAATCAAAATCAGAAAGAAAATCTGTGAGAGCAGATCCTTCCAGAAAACAGAAATTTATCACTAGAATCTCTATCAGGCACTGAGAATATGTGTCTGTTATTCTATTTGGAGGCATGCTATCATAATCTATTACTAATGGCAAGTTCAATTTATGTCTAAGTGGATTACTGACTAGGACTATTCTCTTAGGGACAGGGTGAGGGGTATTTATCTTTGAGTGAATAAACGATATTTCAGTTTATTCTTTCTATTGGGGGTGTCAACTGTGGAGTGATTTCTGATGAATGTATTAAGACTTATTTCTTCAAAGATTTTAAACACTTAGGCAAGAGATTTTACGACCTAATTTTGACTCACTCTGTAGAAAAGACAAAACAAAAATCCTGCTTTGTCATCAGATTCATGCTAACCAGGAACTGGGATTTTGGCTAAACTAGGTTTATTTTCAGATTAGGTCAATCATTTGATTTAATTATCTTGTATCTTGATCACATTAGCAAGTACCTACCACCTCTTGCCTCTGGTCATATACTATTTCTACCTCATACTCAGTCCTTTTTTCTTCTGTGATGAAAGTGTAAAGTTGTGTTATTTTTTTAAATTTATTGATACAAGGTAAAAGGCAATGGAGTAGGGCATTTATAATGATGGCTATTTATTTGGTACCCCATTTCCCATTCTGAGTTTCAGAGCTGAGGGAATAAAGTCTGGATAGCCCAGAAAAGGCTAGTGAAAGAGCACCTAAAATTTGAAAGGATGCTAAGCTAGTAATTCACCGAAATGAAAAAAAAAAAGTTTTGTGGTATTATTCTGTAATGTATTGTATTATGTTTCATTGGAATGCATTATATTGTATTGTATTGTGAACTACATAGTATCCTGTCATAGCTTCTCACACTGACCAAAAAATCTCCAGGACTATCAGGACCTAGAGCAAAGCCAATTTATTATTTGCCAGTCTAAATTTCCAAACATTCCTAAGGATAAATGGCTAAAATTCAGCACAGTGGATAGCAATTCCCTGAAGGAAGTTAGCAGCCAAGTTTTTTTTGTTTGTTTGTTTGTTTTGTTTTCTTCTGTAAAAAGATAAGTTGCATGATCTTTCCTCACCATCATGACCTTACTCTAGATAAATTATGGGTGACAACTTCTTGTTGAGAAATTCAATCCAGTTGCCCACACCTCAGGATTTGTTGATTTCTAGTTCATTCTCATGAAATTAATGCATCACTTTCTCACTCTCTTGCTTTTAAAGTGCTCAAGAGATATGACTCTTAAACAAATACTGGGATGTAAGGGATGAGCCATCTGAGTTGTCTCTTTCTCTGACCAAACTGCTACCTCCAAAAGAAATACTTAGGAGTGGCAGCTAATGAAGGGCTCCTCATGGTGATGATTGCTTGCCTGAGCAGACACTGTAAAATACCCTGCTATAACTCAGAGATTTCTTTGCATCTACGAAGAAGAAACGCTTTTTTTTAAAAAAGTTCCTATCTATAAAATCTATCAAGAGGAGAAATTTCTAGTATGGATTTTCTCTCTAGTGTGTTGTGGATTATAATATGAGACTTCCTTCAATCAAAAAGGATGAAAAGTTCTTTAAAAAAAAGTTTTTCTTCCTCTAATTGCTAGTGAAGATAATATATTTGGTCCTACTCTAATCCAATCAAAGTTGATTTAAAGGATACCAATCTGTTCTCCTGAACTATTCAGGAACTCAATCAATGTCAAGCTTTTTCAATACATTTTACTGGCTTGCTTTCTATAGAAATTATTGTAAAAAAAAAACAACATTGTTTTTCTTCTTTCCTAATCATTACAACTTTATTGGTAGTCTTATCTGACTAGAAGCATAATTCAGATCTCCCAACCTCTTTTTTTTTAAAAAAGAAAAGAGTTCAAATTTCTATTTGTCTTCTATGCCAAGGGTATATTTCCCAACTTGTCTTCCTTCAGTCTTCCATGGGAAACATGAGATAAGATCTTTAGACTTTGAGGAAGACCATGCCCCACAGCATCCATCAATGAAAACACAAGCTATCAGGCAAGATAGCTAGGAGCTCAATGTTATGGAGCCCAGTGAAAAATGAATTTTCAGGCTACTATGAATTGGTGGAGTTGCCAAAAAGCACCAAAAGAATCAAAGAGAAATTAGGTAATTGAATTCTTTGTATTGTTAAACCAGTCACCAGATAAAGACTTTGTGGAGGCATGTGGAAGGAAATTATTTTTTGCCTTTCTTTCTGTCCTAGGCTTATACAGGGGCTCCAACCTATGTGTTTGGAATATGGATCATGGGGCTTCAGTATTTACAAGTTCCTTGATTACTTTGCAGCTGCCAAAGATTCCTGCTCCACTTGATCACACTTTATTTGATCCAAATTATGAAACAATCATTATCCACATGTTGAATCCAAGGGAATTGGTCAGGAGTGGCTGGGTGAGGGATCTGTAATGTTATTTGGCCAACAGGGAGGGGCAAAAGGAGGGAAGTTTAGGTGATCATAGGGCTCATATACAGTTATGAATTAGCACTTGGTGACTTCCCTGCATCTCCATATATTCTGTACACACCATACCCACTACAGAGGGAGGACAGGGCACATCCAGCAAAATGTCACTAGATGTTTGAGTTTTCTCAGACCTATGAAGCAAGAGCTAAGTCAGAATTCTTCCCCTCCTAGGTAGTTCAGCCTATGTTACTGATTAACCCTTCCCTATCCCTCACCCCATCAGTAGTAGGCACTTTCAGTAACAGTGATATTCTGGGTTCTGATGATGGGTATAAAAGGAAGCTTAGAGCCCTGCCCCTGGAGGGAACCCAGCTTCTCTTCCTGTTTGAATACACACTGATGTCATGTGACAGCCACTAATCTAATGCCTTTTGGTTAGATTTGGGATGGGGGTGGAGGAGTGGAGTGGAGAAAGGTGTTGCGAGGTGGGCTCTTCCATGCTATCTTAACAAGTGAAATTCAAGGCAAACTCCAGTTAGGCTGCTGCTGGAGCATCAGACACAAGGATCTACCACCTTCTCCACCATCTTTCTGAGCAACATGTCAAAACCGCATTTCACAATTACAATGCAGGACAATTATCCACAGCACGATGAGTCTATGTACATATGGACCATTCCCTTGGCATGCTTTAGAGAGAGAGACACGCGCACACACATATACATCCACATGAGAGAGAGACCTGAGCACGCTCACACACAAAGTGAAGAAAATTAAAATTAAAATGTCATTTCCTAGCATCAGCGGCATGACTTGAGCTCAAGGTGGTGGCAGCAGGGAAGGAAAAGGAAAATAAGGAAGATAAAGGGGATAGTACCAAGGACTATAGAATAGGGGAGAGGGAGAATGGATGGTTTAGGAAAAGGAATAAAGTTAAGAAAGAGGGTGGGGCATGCCAATGAGAGGCTATTCACAAGACACCAGTATGGATTATTTTGATAGTCTGAATTGGCTGAGTCAGTTCAAAATGACCAACTGGAAAAAAAAAAAAGATTATATAAACACCAAAGGTAAGACTTGACTTTTCACAGATGAAAAAAGGATGAAGGGAGAAAAAAGGGAGAAAACAATTATCTAGCATTCCTTTGCTTTTTCTTTCCTTTTTCCTTTTCTTTCTTTCCTCTCTTTCTTATCTAAAGAATACCCGAATGTCCTCAGCATGATGTGGTCTTTACACAGCAACCAATTGTTCATACACACAGGCACACACGCATACACACATACATGCACAGTGGCATTTTCCCACCAAGTTGTTTTCAAATTTTTACTTAATGAATTTAACTTTTGAAAATGTTATAGATACTTTGTTGTCATATTTTTCCCCTTCACTTCTGAACACACAAAGTTGTAAAAGAAACGGTCCTCCCCCCTTGCTCTCTCTCTCTTTCTCTCTCTCTCTCTGTCTCCTGTATGACGCATTTTTTGTGTGTTGTTTTTTGTTTGGAAATTTTTATTCTATTAACATTTGCTGAGTAGGCAGAACAGGGATGCTGCCAGCAACCACAGTGGTACGGCCAGGCTGATTGATCCATTTATTCCTCTCACTGACCCAGGTCCTGCAGGGCAAGAAAAAGGAAAAAAAGAGAAAAAAAAGAAAGACAATATTAGAACCAGTGGAAATTTCCTTTTATTAAATCTACCTTTCAAATACATTTTAGCATTAGACTCAGCAGCTATATAAGGCACTGATGCCTAATAGCTAGTGTCCTTTTATGTCACTAGGGCATCTAAGAGAAACCAAGGGGCAAGGAATAGCTGCAATGCCCCCGTAAGAATCTGGATTGTTAAAATCCTAAGTCACTGAGGTTCATGCTGTACCTTCTGAATCCTGCTAACCCGAGGTAGTGCCCTAAGTTGGTGGTCACTTCAAGTTCCACATGCTACAGTATCACCTTGTCTAACCATCCTGCATTGCTACAGGACTTCAGATGCCAGTTCTCATTATAATTCTATACAGTGATGAGTGTCCGCCAGCAGCCAGACGGGGGCTCCTTTGGGACCAATTCATCACAGCATTTCAATCAATAAAACATGGAACCAATCAGTGAATCCCTTGTTTCCCAAGGGAGGAACAGTAATTATTTATTTGTTAATGAGGAGGGAGAATTATTTCAAAGGGACATTTATATTCAAATGGTAGCATACCAGAAGAGTAAAAAGGAAGGTACAGAAACATAGAATGTTAGAGGAGGATGAATTATAGCTCAATCTAGTCCAAATGTCTCATTTCACAGATGAGGAAAATGAGATTCAATGAAGCATAATATCTTGAATATTGTTATATAGTTATGAGTTTAGCTAAGAACCTAGATCTCAGTTCCCTTTTCAGTGTTCTTGCCATTGTTACCCCTGTGTATATGTCTCTCTTTTTCTCTCTTTCTCCTATATCTTTATCTCTTCCCCTGTCCCCCATTCCCCTCCCAATCATCTATTTATCTCCTTGAAGAAGTACAGAGAAAGTAATGGTGTCAAAAGGCTTAGCAATAGGTATAATATTTTCCTGATAATGAAAAAGGTGGAGGGAGGCAGATTATACTATACTATACTATACTATATTATACTATACTGTACTCTACTTTACTATACTATGCTACAGTATACTATTCTTGCATTAATTAGGTTGACTTGAATTATTGGGAAATTTTTATGATATATTATATTTTATATCTATATATTTTGGAGATGATAGCTAGGGCATGAAACAGATTGTTGGAAAGGGGGAAGAGGAGGACTGGAAGAAAAATACTGAAGTTACACTAGGTATAAACATAAATACTTTTCTCTGGTGTTCTTCTATTCCTCTATTCTCTTAGATTGCTTTAATGGTCAGCTTAAATCTAGAGATTTTCTTATTGCCCACCATTTAGGCTTGGATTTGCTTTGGAACCTAAGGTATTTGTGTACTTAAAAATGGGTCCTCAAATGAAAAAGTGGTATTTCTGCAGATGTAGGTCCCTGAATTGATGGGAGACTTGAGAGAGAGTGTATGAGTCAACTGCTTATTCTGAGGAGCTGAGTGCTTATATGTATAATGTAAGGGCACTCAATATGTGGATAGAAGCAAATGAGTGTGTACACATACTAGAGAGGTCAGCAAATATAAGTGCTCTAAAAATGAAAAGGAATATAAAATAATGTTAAGGGATGCCTCCTTGTCATTATTTCATGGGGTAAACACGAAAGTGAGAAAACACAGGTATCCCCCTCTTCAAGCTAAATCTATGATCGTCCTTTTAGAAAAGGATTAACAATTGCATTCCATAGTAAATTTTTGTGCTAAAACACTAAAATTTCAGGGTAAAAGATTGGATATTATGTCAATATTTGCTGGTACATGAGTTTTTAGGAAAATATCTATTTCAAAAAGAGAAGTATACTAGTATATTTAATAAAACAGTTATTTAAACCAGATGGACTCTTCAACTATATAGTCAGCACTCTACTATCTCAAATTGGTTATCCCAATTATAAATTTCCCATGGTAAGAATTAATTTTAAATCCTTATGGATATATATATATATATATATATATATATATATATATATGTGTGTGTGTGTGTGTGTATATATATATATATGTATATATATATATATATATATATATATATTTAAATCTACTTCACTTGAATGCTACACTAAGGAATTTTAAAGATAGAGTGAACCGAAGAAAGGAAACTGAGGTTTTAGTGTGTCATACATATGTAACTAAACTGGTGACCCTTGGTAGATCACTTTAATCCTCTGTGTCTAATTTTTTATCTGTAAAATAAATGGGTCGGACAAGATATCTTGAAGCTATATCCTATTTCTAGGATTCAATTGAATAATAGATCTTTGAGATCATCTATTACTTCTCCTTTTTGCAGATCAGGGAAATTAGTCTGAAAGAAGTTATTTGCCTATAGTCTCTATGCTCATTAGTGAAAAGGTTAGAGACGAGATCAGGTTTTTTGTCTCTCTTCAGGGCTTTCTTCATTCCTACATCTACATTTTATTGATACAGGATTTAGAACTAGAGGGGGCATTATAGATCATCTTCTTTGGCTCCTTCACTTAACAGATGGGAAAACTGAGACACAAAGATGTTAAATGATTTATGCAATGTCACATAGGTAGTAAGTAAAAGAGACAATATTGGAACCCAGGCCTTTTGGATCTACATCTGGTTCATTTTCCATTATACCATATTACCTCCCAAGGAATTAGTAAAATCCTAGATATAAAGCTGGAAAAGGCCCTTACAGGTCACATACGAAGTTCTGATTTAGTTTCACTATTTGCCTTGGATGTAAAATAACGGAGCTGGAAATTAGAGGGCACATGCCAGTGTGGGACATACAGGCAAAACTATGAAAGAGGAAAGAGTTGTCATAATAACTGTTCTCCAGACTTCCAGCTCTTGCAAGAACTCTGGATCTTTCCCCAGGGAAAATACGAAATCCACAGGTAGAACTCTATGTTGCTGTATAGTATATGCTCATTGTAAATATTTTAAAAAGGAAATATGCTCACACATTGTTGATAGACTTACACATTGTTAGGTTCCTTGTGAAGGCAAATTGACCTTCAAAAGAATAATTAAGTGCTTGGACCAAATAATGCCATTATTGAGAATATGCCCCGAGGATTCTTATAAATAAAAAGATACATGTTTAAAAATACAAATAACAGTATTATTTATAATTTCAAGTTCTAATAGAATAGAATTCTTTGAGAGTATGTATTATTTTTCATTTTCTCTTTGTATCTTCAGAACTTTGTATATACCTTGCCCAAAATATTCATTTTCAAATATTCTGTTAAAGGAATGAAGAAAAAAAAAACTAAAAATAACTTAAACGCTCAACAGTAACTAAGTAAATTAGGATATATTGGTATAATTGAATTCTATATCATTACAAATGATAAGTATGAAAAACCTAGAAATGGAAAGAATTATATGAGATACTGTGAAATAAAGAAAGTAGAATTAGAAAAACTGTATTTTTCATACTTACTATGGCTGTTCAAAAGTTTACATATATATATATTATATATTTTTACACACATGCAAATATATGCTTAGAGAATAGTAAGGAATCTATAAGGAGTTGTGAATGTTTAATTGGTTTTGTTGTTTAACACTAAGTATATAATGTTACTAATAGTTTCTTAAATTAACTTTTTTTTTAAAGAGTGATTGTCCTATACCAAGGAGAAAGTATCTGCTGTCTTAGACTCTCTTTTTGGGAGGGGTAGCAGAATATGGTTTTTTTGGTTGTAGAAATATCACACACAGAATAGAGGAGCTATAGAAGTCTAGAGCAAGTGTTATTTTTACTCTGCTCCAATGCCTTTAATTTAGATTTTTATTTTAATTCTAGGTCATTAGGAAGTAGTAGAAAGAGCCTTTAAGTTAAATTTTCATTTCCTTGTCCCACTAAACATTTGCTAGATTGCTTGGAGAAAATATGTAGGGAAAGTCCATCTCTGTATTAGTTTAATCTTTTCTGTAGGGGTCAGAGAGTTGATGCACTTCAATCCTAGAGTAGAGGACAAAGAGCTCCAGAAAAATTAAGCAGAATGGGGAAGATGAAAAGTCTGAACTACTTGTGAAATTCTCAGGACATCTGAGAAGCAATGTAGTATAGCTGAAAGCTAGGACACCTGAATTCTAATTTCAACTCAGATGCTTAATTATTATCTGTGTGATTATAAAGAAGTCATGTAGACTGTCAGAGCCTCTGTTCTCACATCATAAAATGGGTACTGCCTACAAAACAGAACTATTACTAAAGCAAACCCAAAAGGTCAATATCAAATATAAAACTATATACAAAACTGAGCATGTGTTTAGGATGTGCGTGTTCTCTGTAACTGATGTTTAAACAACAATTATTATTTACTAATACAAACTTGAGTCTGTGCAGTGTATTTGTATTGGCCTCATTTCTTCTTGAAATATTATTGGGAATCAATTGAGTTCACAGCCTGTAGTTCTGTTTTGGTATCATACAGAGAAATATTACAGAGTTATACATTTGCATCTTCATGTGCCACATATGTATGTATATGTATATATATGTATATGCACATGTATAATACATATACAATAAACATATGCATATAATGTGATTTAATAATTATACATAATACTTCAATAGGGAAGAATAAGTAGCCCATTCATTATTTGCATTTTGGCTTACACTCTATTCCAAAGGTAAATGGTTTAAGGACTGTTTTTCATCTTAATGAATATAAGTTGGCCTATCCACAAATAGGGGTGAACTTTGTGATTCTTCATTATAGTTCAGGACAAACAACTATCCTTTGCAAATATTTTCATGGAATAACAGATCTCATCAAGGCAGAAATTCTTATGTTAATTTATCCTTAAGAATGAAAAAATAAACTGAAAGATAATTTATCAACTTGCAAAATCTTCTTTTAAAATTGGAGTTTGAGCCTTTAACTATAAAATTAGTGTATTAATATACTGTGTTGAGAGATATCTAATGTAGATTTATTTGGGAGCAAACTTAGAGACAAAAAACAGCACCTAGAGAAAGGATATAAAAATGGCAAAGACGCAGCTTCGTGTCATAGGAGTAACAATTGAAGGAACTGGCCATGAGAAGAGAAGACTCAGAGAAGACACAATAGCTTGTCTTCAATTATTTGCTGGGTTATCATGTGAAAAGGGGGTAGGTTTTTGTTTTGTTTGGCCCTATGGGGCAGAACTAGGAAAAATGGATAGAAGTGGAAAGGAGATCAATTTAATGTTAGTGTAATGAAACATTTTCTATTAATTCAAGTTATCTAAAAATCTTATCTAGGCTACATGCCTTCTCAGATAGAGTGGTCTTCTTCATCAGTGATTTTTGAACAAGGACTTAATGTGCACTAAAACTTCATTTAGGTATGGGTTGGACTAACTATCCCCGGAGAGCTCTTCTAATTTTGAAATTCTGTGATCATTAAGTCTACCTTCCTCAGTTTACACATTAGAAAAGGCATGAAGAATATTGAAATAAGCACTGAGCCGTTTGGTAAAGGTGGATATAGGCTATACTGCTTTAAGTACTGGTTCTTCCACTCTTTTAAGATTAAATAATATTATTAAGTAATAGTTCTTTTGTAAAATTAAGTGGTGGGATTAGATGATGTCTTAGGTCAATTGTAGGCCCCCAAATTCAGGGACTCCTCAATTCTGGGTGAAAGAATTTGCCCTATGATTACTTTTTTTAGTTCTGATTGAAATTAGAACTAGAAACTAGAATCCAGCCTCCTGGCTCTTGGTCTAGAACTTTTTATGTTAATCAGTGGGAAGTAAGAACTGAAAAAATACTCTGAAAACAAGAATAGGAATCAAAGATACTAGGATACACACAGTCCCTGGGCCAAGGCTTTAGACCTCTGATATTTGAAAAGATAAATAATTAGAGCAATACAGAGGATAGTTAATCAACACCAACAAGTCAATTTTATGAGTCACTGGTCATGACAAGTGTTTAAAATGTTTTTGAAATGGAATATAATTTTTCATGAAGAATTTAAGAGGATACAACAAAAGATGAAAGAAAGGTGAGGCAACAAAGTAAGACACAGTACTATAAGAATAGAGCTAGAAAAAAAACTCAGAATGATTTGAACTGATAATGAACATCTAGAACAGCAACCAAAAAGCTTTTTAAAAATCTATGTTGGTGGGGCAGATATGTGGCACAGTAAGTAGAGCACCGGCCCTGGAATCAGGAGGACCTGGGTTCAAATCCGGCCTCAGACACTTAACATACACAAAAAAACTAGCCATGTGACCATGGGCAAGTCACATAACCTGAATTGCCCTCCAAAAAAAAAATCTATGTTGGAGGCCCAAAACTTTCAAAGAAGGGATAGAACCACTGTTCAAGAAAGACAATAAAATAATATTGGATGACAGAGAAGGTAGAATTACCCAGCTCTTTTTTGTCTTCCAAAGAAATGTCTTTGTATTGAAAAGAAGAAAACAGAAATAGTTGATGGGGAATGAAAACCCATGGTTTAAATTGAATATGTGGTATGAGATGACCTAACTGTCCTTAATAAGTACCTACCAGTATGTACAGAGGTAATTCATATGGAGTTGGACAAGTGCCATGGGTCAAGAGATAGACAAATTAACTGATTTTTTTTCTAAGAAATAAGGAGTGGTCTTCACATTAGAGGCTGGTTGACTTGCTTATATTTGAAAAATTAAAAAAAAACATATCACTTAAGGCATGGCTTAAGAGAATTTAAAAAGGTAGATAGTGACAAGAAGAGCCCAGTCTGAGTTCACCAAAAAATGATCATGTTGGACTATCATCTCCTCCCTCCCCCCCTTTTCTTTTTACAAGATCATTAGTTTGGCAGATCAGAAAAATAATGGAGAGGGGCGGCTAGGAGGCTCTGTGAATAGAGTACTGGCCCTGGAGTCAGGAGAACTTGAGTTCAAATCCAACCTCAGACACTTAACACTTACTAGCCATGTGACCTGGGGCAAGTCACTTAATGCCAATTGCCCTGCCTTCCCCCTACCAAAAAGCAAAAAACAAAAAGGAATGGAGAAATGTTATACTTGGATTCTTTCAAGGCATTTGACAAAATTTCTCATAATATCCTTGTGGGCAAGAAGAGCAAGATATAGATAAGACTATATCAAGGCTATAGATAAAAGTGTAATTATGTGGATTTGGAAGTGTTCCAAAAATCAGATGCCCAAAGTAGTATTAAAGGACTGAAACTGATCAAGAGACTGGGAGATCTGTAATAGAGGACCCAAGGGCTCTTTCTTTGCCCTTGTATTGTTCAATGTTTTTATCAGTAGCTTGAAGTAAAAAAGATCTTCTGCTTATTAAAATTTCAAAATAATCCAAAGCTGGGAGAGAAAATAAGTTAGATAAAAAATATCTATAAAAGATGTCAGCTTAGCTTGTTGGGTATAATCTACTATGATTGCCATACCTAGTAGGTGTGATACTTATTTCCACTGACGGAAAAAAGAGGTAGTGTACCCACAGGGGGTTCTATGTCACTCCTTAAAGGCACGAAAATGGTGACAACAGTTCCTGAGTATAGATGTAAAGTCCTACACTTAGGCACAAAACAATCAATTGAATAAATATTGGATGGAAGAAAGAACTGCTTATGGGTTTACTAGTTTGTGTGCAAAAGAATTAGATGTTTTGTAGGATGCAAGTTCAAAATTTCAGTCCAAATTTGACGTGACAAGAGGAAAAAAAAAGAACATTGTGTTCATTTCTGGAGCCTATATTTTAGGAAGGACAATGACAAACTGAAGTATTCCTAGATAAATGCCAGGATGATAAATAGGCAAGCTAGCATGTCTTATGAAAATGGGGAAATGTTTAGCCTAGACATGAGAAAACATGGATGATATGTTTTTCTTTCAAATTTATGAAAAGTCTGATGACCTTTATGTTATAGAAATTTCTATATTATATGTTACATTTTACTATAATTTATTTTATATTATAGAAGAGATTCCTCTTACTTTGACATCCTGGGGAAGAACAAGGAAAAAAAAAGAGGCTAAAGTTGTTGAGAGGTAGACTTCAGTTTAATACAAAGGAAACAATTCTAATAATTTGAACTGTACAAATATGGAATGGGCTATTTGGTAAAATAATGACTTCTTTATCACTGAAGATCTCCAAATGGAGCCTTTGTTGGGTCTAGCATAAAAAAGGCATTTTTGTTCATATGTGAGATGCCTCCTAATTGTGTGGAAATGACCCTGTGTTCCTGAATGATATGTCAGAATATCACAACTTCTGTCTGGCTCTGTATAGCTAAGATATCTTCCATTTTGGGCCCCATGGTGAATTATATGCTTGTTATTTAAGGTCCAGCCCAGCTAAATCCAAAAATATTCTTTACCAGGTGGGTCACAGGGTCAATAATATTTTTGGCCTTAATCACCAAGCCTCTCAAAAAATGCCTTTTAAGCTAAACAGAAGTTGTAAACTATGTCAGTGGAGAGATTACCTATGCTGACAAAATTACTGGTCCTTAAAGTACTGAGATAAGGTCTGAACTAGATGAATTCTGGTGTCCCCAGCAAATTGGGGATTCTATTGTTCTATGTTGGGGGTCAGCATTCTGGCAAGAAATGGTACAATCTAAGGAATGTAAACATATGAGTCATGAATCTTTTTATTAGTTTGTTTTGTCCAACTGTTTAATCATACTGTTTGGTTAATCACACTGTTGCTTATGAAAGGGAATTTATGGCTAAGGAAAGACAGTACAAAGTTCTTGGCAATGTGGGAATAGTGGGATAGTCTATAATAATGAAATTGTAATGTCTCTTTAAGTGATTTGTCTAAGACACATTGTATAGGACCTTGAATGTACAGAGGGCCTTTGCTTCTACATTATGGTACAAGACAAATCAGGATTTGTTCTGTGGAGTTTGGATTTGGTCAAAGGGCCAATCTTGAGGACCTAGAGGGCCACATGTAGCCTGGAGGCTAGTATAGGACTAATATTAGGGAAGGACTTACTTTTGTTGGTCAAAGTACTTAGGTAGGGTATACCACCCAGAGAGAACAAAACAAGACACTTCAAAAATATTTTTTAAATGCACATCTTTTAGTATCAGAGAAGTTCTCTCTTTGGTTTATGAGTATTATTTTTCTGTTTTGCAATTGTCCCTGTATATAAAAGTAATTCTTTTTTTACTTCTGATTTTGCTATTACTACATCTCTAAATGAAAATTAACTATGTTAGCAATGATAGGAAAAGGGAGAAAAAATATATAAGAAAAGAGATCAATTAGTATTAGTTTGAACTCTCCTACTTTTCGCAATCTCACTGTTAAAAAATACAAAGCAAGGTCAAGATATAGCAAACAGCTGGAGAGGCAGAGAGGAAGATCTCTGGATGCTTTCCACAGTGAAGTGGCCCTGTCTAATTCTTTCCTCAATTTCTAACTCTAACTCCATTGGTGCTCCTTGGCCTTTCTTCTTTCTCTTGAATTTTCTCACTGATCACTGATTCATGCTGAAGCATGGCTTGATTCTTTTAACTAGACCATTTAACCGAGGAAACTGAGCAAGACCAGCTTTTTAAAGACTTGCTCCCTTTAAGAGGTGGCCAAGTGAATGAAAACAAAACCAGACAGAACCCTAAACAGTATACCAGGTAAACTGCTGACTAATGCAAGAAAACCAGCCCAGCCCCCAAGTGTTTTTTTTTCCGTCTTTTTGTTTCCTCTTACCTATTCTTGTATTTGCGTTTCACTGTTAATAACAACCCTATTACATTGGCAATATTCCTGGAATCCATAGTAAAAATGTGATAACCGTGACTTTGGCGCCACCTGCTGCCTGTCATCCGCCAATACACCTTTCTTTGAAGGTTGCTCAGGTAATTCTGATGGCTCCACGGTTAGCACAGGGCAGGAAGGTCCCATTTGAGTTTCCTTCACAGAATTAAATCAAATTTCCTTTTGACCTTTAGCCACTGCTGGCTGTATGGTAAATTTCTTACAAAATTAAACATACATTCACAGCAAGATGGTTACCATCAAATTCCTGTTGTGCACTGAAGCATCAAATAAGCACAAAAAATTTAACATTATTGCTCCAGTAAACTTGAAGATGACAAATATCACACACGCACACACACACACACACACACACACACACAGATGTACAGCTATACCTATGTAGCTATACATCTAAGTATATATACAAATACATACAGATGTGTGTGTGTGTATCCAAGGTGTTCTTTAATTTAATAGGCCTATTAAGATCTTGAAAGTCTCTAACACATTACATAGGCCATATAACACCAACCTCACCAAATTCCCAAGTGACCGGATCTTATACCAATTTATAGAGTGAGGGAATGGATTCATAACAAGAACAGGGCAGAATTCTGGACTCCAGCACCAAATATTAAGACAACAAAGGACATTAGAGATATTCTAATAATTCCTCCAGTTTACAATTGAGGAAACCAACTCTGAAGAACAGGTAAAGGGACTTGCCCAAGTTCATCCAGCAGAGCTAAGATTGGAACGTGGGGGGCTTGATTCCCATTCCAATGCACCTTATATCATGCTGCCTCCCTTTCCACTGTTTTGGAGCTCAAATCTCTTCAACACAGATGACCCTGGCTCTAGTCCTTGCTGTATTTTCCCAGCCTTTCTCAATAAGGTATCACAGACATGATGAGGGCCTGCAATATTTGAAAAAGTGGGTGCCTCAGTTTCCAGTGCTCTGCACATAGGAAATGCTTAATAAATACTTTATTCATTCTTCAGGTGCCTTTTGTCTAAAGATGCACAGAATACAAGTCACCGATGGGAACTATTGCTCTTGGGAATGAATGTGAATTTCCCCACAGTGGTGTTAGCCTGAGTGACTCACATAATTCAGTTTAAGAGATTCTGCTTTATTCTATTTAATAATATACATTTCTTTCAATATCTATAAAAGATATCCTAAAATGGTTCTCCTTCTCTTGTGAAGGTACATGTCCTGAACTTTGAGAGTCTCCAATTATGTGGCTTTATTAGAGTTTGATATGAACCAAAAGATGTTCAGGGAAGGGATAAGGGAAAAGGAAAAAGCAAATTTTTCAGTGCTGCATATTTTTTAAATCAGGGGAGAAAACAAAAGCCAGGTATAGATGGTTTATGATCTATATCACTGGAGGAAATATTCAGTGAAGATCCATTTGACTATTCTAACAAAACTCATTGACTGAACTATAGAATTCCCACGAACAAGATATATATACAACATGAGAAAAACAGAAGCAAATTTGTCACTGGCATGTTAATTTCAAGGGTGGGGACACTGAAATGAAATCACCTCCCATTTTCAGGGCACACTCATTGTATGATCTTAAGTTTAATATACAAAGAAGAGTTATCAGAAGAAGATGCCATACCTTTTTGCTTGAAGTGCACGGTGGTGCCAATTTCTAAAAAAAGAAACATTTAATACAACAAGAAACAAAACAAAACAAAAACAAATTCTTTATCAATGCAGATTAGTTAGGACAAGTTTGGTACTCTCTACTGCAAAGAGAGAAAAGGTAGAAAGATAGTTCAGATAGGAAGAGATGATCTAGTTTGGCAGTCTCTAGCGATGCAAAAAAAGGGATAGGCAATGAGATTCTGATTTGTTGGAACAAATGCTATGAAACTGAAGAATCCCCCTTCAAATACATGTGAATATAAAATTTATATTCACAGATGGCACAGGACATGAACTATTTATCAAGTGCCTTTGATTTCAATTTTCTCAAATATAAACCGTAAAATATAAACAATTTAACATATTTTTAAAAATTGCACGTAAACATGAAATATGTCAGTAGGACCATTGAACTTATCATTATTTCCTAAAGAAATGAAGCCTGTATCTTCACATAAAAAGTGATACAGAAAATAAAATGTGTGCATGTGTGTATGTGTGTGTATTAGATTAGTCCTATCAAAAACAAACAAAAACTCTAAGGATGTACAAAACCATTAATATCTCTTTTGGGGGGTGGCAAAGAATGGGAATCTGAAAGGGTTGAAAGGGTACTCGTACATTGGCAAATGGATGAACAAATTGTTGTTTATAAATGTGACTGAATAGTATCATACTGAACTCTTATCAGCATAACAACCAACAAGGATTACTGAGGACTAATGAGGAAACATGCTAACCACCTCTTGACAAAGAGGTGAAGGACATAGGATGCTACATGAGACATATATTTTGGAATGGACCATGTGGACGTTTGTTATGATCAATATGTGGTAGTAATGGATTTTGCTTATTTTATGTTTTTGATGGGGGTGTTGGGAGATTTAGAAGGCTTAACACTGCTCATTAAAACAAATTTTTTTTAAAGGAAAAGAAAATTTAAGTAAAAAAGCTCAGTTATATTTGCATATAGATTTATTTGACATACCATGGTTTTAGATTCCTCTCCAAACTTAAATTTGGGTTACTATGGCTGATATGTATCGGACTAAATTAGCGTGAATTTCATTCCACCTCAAAGATTTTTTGAGTGTGATTGTCTAGGTATAAGGTGAAGTCTGGGGTTTTGAGTACAAGTTTTCCTTTTGTAGAGCTAAGGACTTATTTTTTATTGTCATCAAGGGCAAGAGACCCAACTGCTCATGAAAGAAGATCGTGGGAGGGTAAAAAACACTCTAGGGTTGACAAAAGATCAGAAACAAAGGGAAAATGAAAATGTGCCAACCATATTTCATCAGTGGGGTAAGAGCACATGCTGTTGCTGTTTTCTATGATGAAGGTTTAAGAAGTTACTTTATTTTCTGGCATGTTAAAGAGAATAATTAGCCTCCAGAAACCATGATAGCCATTCCTAGGCCTTGATGTTGCTTTCCTCTCACCCCTTCTGCTCAAGCACACACTCACAGTATTTTTCAGCATGTACCCTTAGAGGAGATCACTGTTAGAGACTAATTGGTAGACAGCCTACCATTCCTCTGCCCAGTCTTTGATTTGCAGTGTTTTAATTGTCTTACCTTTATTGATTGACTTAATTTCAACTTCAGCAAAACTAATATGAACAAGAAGTCAGAGGAAATTAATTTAGAACATCTACTTATCATTGGATATAAGGACAATTTCACTAAACTGCAGAGCCATGTATTGTTCATATAGGTAAACTATAGATCCATAGGAAGGCATGACCTAAAAATTTTAATGTATGAAATGTGATTAAGAATATCAGGTAATTGAGATTTTTGCAGAATGCCCAGCCCAAAGTCAGTCTGAACAAAATCCATGTTATTTATAATTGTCATATAGAGGAAGCTAGGTGGCATAGTAGATAAATGCTGTTCCCAGAGTCAGGAAAACCTGAGTTCAAATCTTACTCACTTGCAAGTCATTTACCTTCCACCTGCTTCAGTTTTCTTACCCTGGGGATAAAACTAGTACCTATCTCTCATAGAGTTGTTGTAAGGATAAAATGATTTATTATTTGTAAAGTCCTTAGCACTCTGCCTAGGCTTAATAAATGCTTATTCCCTTCCCTTATAATCATGCTAGACTCATGTGAAATATGATGCCCCTGTCTAACACAGAGGACTAGACATGGCATTTTTTTCATTATATAACACAGCGAGCCCTCTACTGAAATCTTACTTATGCCTCTTTGAGATGAATATAGTCATCTCTATATCAGTAGAACGCAAACCACCAAATTGTTCAGATTTCAAGTATGGACCCAATGGTAGCCCTTCCAGACTGGTCTAGCTTGTCATAAAGTCTTAGTAATTTTTTGGTTGGCAATTAGGAGATGAACATTTTGGCCACAAAAGCTCATGGAAATCTTAAGTCATGAAGGGGTTATGATCTAAGTTGATTGGTCAGCATGCCCAGTCAGTAAAATTATGAATATTAAAAAATATGAATGCTATAGTAGTTAAGCTTTCAGTGGTAGCCACTACTCTTCATTACTCTCCATACATGTGAAGGTCCATTTGAGGAATACAGTCAATTTACAGGTCAACCACTGGCTCACATCTAGTCCATGTTTTCAAAAATATAGCTCAAAGTTCAGCCAACTGGTTTATGTTAAAGTCCATGAGTCACTTTTCAAAAATTCAGTTAGAGCCTTCTCAAATTGTAGGTGAGAGGGCAGGGTTGACCTTAAAAACAGTTTCACTCTTCAATGGAAGTCTTTTTTTAATTTAAAATTAAAAATAAATTGTTTCATTGGTTGAACTGTTGTTGAATTCAACAAGAATACTTTTTAATTAACTTCATTGTCTCAAGCCAGGAAATAAGCTTTTCTCTAACTTGACTAGGTCCTGTCTGCCAAATGCAAATTAGACAGTTTCTGCACACAGGTCTTAACATAAACACAACTTGGCTGAGTTCTAAGCCACATTTTGGGAAACACTGGGATAGATAATCATTTAGAGGAACTGGATTAGACAGCATGACTACTCTTGCACTATGGCACAGATTAGACTATATTATATGGAAGTCTATTCCATATCTATTTCTTTGAGTGACTATAACATTCTTTGTTATAATAAAATAAAGTGGAACTTGATAAATGTATGTGAGTAGTATGGTATCTGATGATGGCATCTGAACCTTTCAGTCCACCTCTATATCAATGGGGAAACTGAGACACAGAGAAGTTAAATGACTTGCCCAGGGTCACATAGCTAGTAAATGTCTTGAGGAAGAATTCAAACTCAAGTATCCCTGACTTTGAGTTTATCATTCTATCCATTAGTCTGACTCCCTTATTTTATAAAAGAGGACATAAGAACCCAAGGACAAGTTACAAGATTTGCTCAAGGTCATTCATCTAGTTTGTGATCAATCAGAATTAAATACTGAGTTTCCTGATTCTGGATCCAGTGGACTTTCCATTCCACCATTCTTATTGTTGTTGTTCAGTTGTTTCAATTGTATTGGACTCTTCATGTCCCCATCTGGAGTTTTCTTGGAAAAGATGCTGTAGTGATTTGCCTTATCCTTCTCCAGCTTATCTTACAGATGAGGACACTGAGGCAAAGAGGTTTAGTGACTTGCCCAGGATCACACAGTTTTGAATGCAGGAAGATAATTGTTCCTGATTCTAGGCCTGGTACTCTATCCACTGTGTCATCATGCTGCCCTGTAGGGGCGGGGTCTGAGGGTCACGCAGGGTCTGAGGGTCACGCCGAACAAGCTTAGGCAAAGACCTTTTATGGTAAAGAGTTTGATTGATCTTGGGGATTGGTCAGAAGGGCACTTCCGTGTTCGGGGGAGATATAAGGGGCGGCTGGGAGGAAGAGGGGGGAGAAGATGTAGCTGCTGCAATAAAGTGTGCTTCACCTGCTTGACTCCGGTGTTCCGTCTGGTGATTTCCTGCCCCAGGAGAAAGGGAGGGGCGGGCCGGTGACGACCGAAGACCCTTGGATGGGTGAGTAGAGGTCCCGCGCGTAGAGCGGCGTAGGCTAGAGACCGGGCGTTACAGATTTGGCGCCCGAACAGGGACTTCTGGGACTCTCAGGGGTTTCTGCCCTGGTCTCCTGTCGCCTTTCGCGGCGAGACTAGCCCGTTGACGGGCGGACCAGTCGGCTCTCTGCCTTCTGTGAAGGCAGAGAAGGGTGTGGAAATGGGAGGCGCAAAGAGTCTCCCTCTCTTTGGGCCGGAGGATGAGCGGGTGATAGCACTCCAGTTAAAAGGGTTGTTAGCAGAAAAGGGGCTTTCGATTTCCCAGGGAAGGGCTGAGGACTTTATTCGCAAGCTACTTAGGGTTTGCCCTTGGATGAGACATTCGGGAATAATAGTGGATCGCATCCCGATTGTCAGACATCAGATGGCTGCTTATGAAAATACAAACCCGGGGTTTTTGGACCCCCAAGATTTTGGCATCTTTAAAACCCTTGAGGCGATCCTTACCCCCACCGCTATTCCTTTGACTCTCACGACGGCCACGCAGACTGAGCCTGAAGCGAAGGGGGCAGAAGGCGGAGACAAAGGGGCCCAGGGCCCCCGAGGATTACGGTCCCGGAGGGAGGTGGTGGTGCAGATAGAGGAGGAAAGCGGGGGAAACGGGGAGGATGGAAGGAGAGATCATTACCCTTGGGGAGAATTAAAAAAGACCTCCTCCAGTGAGAGTGCTAAAGAGGGAAGTAACCCCGAGATGCCAGATTATAAAAATTTTAAAGGTGCAGACTCCCGAGGAGGGGAGATGACTTTTAAAGAAGGAGGTTCATCCTCTGCAAGAGAGTCCTATAATGCCCCGGCCTCTGCGGGGGAAGGGAACAGTAGGGTAAGAGGAAGTGGGCACACCCTAGAACCCTCCGAAGAGAGAGGCGGATATCAAGTGCAGGCACTCACTGAAAAAGACAGGGTGATTATTAGAAGCCATCATGACACGGAGTTCTCTGTCTACGGCCACCCCCCCCCCTACCCCTCCCCTGTAGTTCCCCCGTCTTCGTTTTCGGCCCCACACCAGCCCGGGCAGGCCCCACCCCCGTTCCGCCCCCAGGGGATTTTAGATCCCCGACCCTCATTGGTTCCATCGGCCCCCCCTTTTGAGTTTTCAGGGCGACCGCCATTGCAGCACCCCATTGCCGCTTCTCACAAAACTGAAGGGGTGTATGAGCCCCTTCTCCCCAGAGCTAAAGAGGATTATCAGCCCTTGCTTACTAGGTCATTACAGGCAGCCAGCGCCCGGGGCGAGCAAGTAGATTGGAGTGAGTGGGCAGCTTCGTACCCTGTTTTCGTAGACCCTTCTGGGGGACGAGTCCATCAGCCGCTGCCCCTTAAAACATTGAAGGAATTTAGGGAAGCCACGACGAATTTTGGTCCCGCCTCCCCACATGCATTGCGCTTACTGCGCATTCTGACTACAATTTTGGCTCAGTCCTCCTTGCTCTGGTCCTCCCTGTTAACTCAACTCCGGGTAGAGGCAGTTACTATCCCTCGTGTGCTTCAGGCGATCATGAGGTTTCCATTGAGCCCGGCTCCTGGACCAATTTCCCGCACTCCTGTTAAGGGACCCAATGTTTTCACAGATGCTACGAAGTTTAATAAGGCAGTAGTGTTTGATTCTTTTAGTAATCAGTGCTGGCTTTTTACTACCCCCTTTAATTCCACCCAGAAAAATGAGCTTTATGCTCTTTTACAAGCGCTAAGATATTTTGCTTTGGTGCCAGTGAATATAATATCTGATAGTCAATATGCGGTGAATCTTGTTACCCGTCTCCCTGATTCCTATATTAATCTTCATAACCCATTGTGTTCCCTTTTTCAGGAAGTGAAAAGTGTTCTTTTGGCCCGATCCTGCCCTGTGTATTTTTTGCATGTTAATTCTCATTTGACAGAAGCGGGACCTGTGTTTTCTGGCAATGCTGTGGCAGATGCCGCCCTGAATTTGTTTCCCTCCCAGATATTCCCGTTTGATGCAGATTCTGCCAGTATGGCACATGCTAAATATCATCTTTCTGCCAGGTCCTTGCGTGCATTGTACGGGATTTCTAGGGAGCAAGCGAGATCCATCGTCCGCGCATGCTTGCGGTGCGTTCCCTTTCTTCCCAGAATTCGGGAGAAGGCCTCTAATCCAAGAGGCGAGGCTTCCAATGAATTGTGGCAGATGGATATGCTTCATTTGGGTCGTCGTGTTGCCCACGTGGTGGTGGACACCTGCTCTAATTTCCTTTGTGTTTCCTTTCAGCCAGGAGAAAGTTTTTCGGCCGTTAGAGCCCACCTTTATCGTTGTTTTGTCAGTATGGGGGTTCCTTTGTGTCTGAAGACAGATAATGGCCCGGCATATACCTCCAGTGCGTTCCAGAAGTTTTGCCAAGAGTTTCAAATCCATCATATTACGGGCATCCCCTATAATCCTACGGGGCAAGCTGTTGTGGAACGGGCCAATCGCACCTTGAAAGAAGCCATAGTCAAGCGATATGGTCGAATTCCGCCACGCTTAACTACGTCCCAGCTGGATGAGGTGCTTTATTCTTTGAATTTTCTCCTGGTTAGGGCAGATGGAACAACCCCGGCTATGAGGTTTTTTGCAGGTTTGGCGGCCCCACGAAATCAGGGCCGCCCGCTGCTCATTCTCCCGGAACCGCTTCGCGCATCACCAGGCACGTGGGTGCGCTGGAAGGACCCGGAGGGTCACTGGCATGGCCCATCGCTTGTCAGCCACCGCCGGCAGGGGCACCTGGCCGTCCGGGTGGAGGGAGCGCCCACCCCGGTATGGCTACCATTGCATAGAGTTCGGGATTGCCTGGGCTCGCCCCCTCCTTTCAATGCTGATAATCCCCCCACCAGCCCTAAGAGCTGAGTGTTAAAATGTTTTTCTTTCAGATTCTGTTGGGCTGCTTGATAGGATGGAAGACACAGAGATGCTCGTCCCTGGGGCTGTAGATGATGACCACTGGCGACCTGCCGACGAAGGGACTCGCCCACACGAACGCCGCGGCCATCTTTCTGCAAGAGATGAACTTAGAAGATGGCGCAAGAGGGCCTCGATACGTTTTCTTCGGGCCCTTCGCATTACTGTTAATCTACACCTTTTGTTTTGGCCCATAGATCCCGCTCAAGCAAGCCAGATTCCTCAGCGGTGGGGCCTATTACGAGCCTTACCCACCCCGCTTCCGGTTACGTCCTCCTCCCATGTGTTTCCTAGCCTTTTTGTTAAGAATTCTTCTTTGGGTTTGCCCACTCTTTCTTCGGCTCCCCTCACCACTGTTCCAGCCGCTGATGTGGTCTGGAATTTGGGAGATGCCGGTGTTCTTTGTTTTATTTTGCTCCCTACTAATTCTTGTATGCCCGCCGAGTGGAGTTTGCCCTGTCTTGGATTGTATCAACAGCAGGCGTTCCCAGGTTTTGGAGTCCCAAATTGGAATGTGACTGTGCCCCGTAATACTAGATTTAGGGGAAGGGCCCCCAGTGTTGTTTTTTCCCCGCTTTTGAAAATGTTTTATCTCCGGGGAGGTATTCTTGTATTGAATCAAAGAATGGACCTATTAGAAGAGAGATTAAGTGTGATGGAGGGTTTGGGAGCTTGTTGGCCTCGGCTCGAAGGCATTTGTGTGACCTCATACCCATACCTCAACGACTCAGCCCCGGCAGCTCTTGCTAGAAATCTTTCTAATTATATTAAGGGCACGTGGAATGCAGGTTTTGATAAGGCTTTAATTGAACTTAGGGCCACCTACCGACGCCTTAATAACACCCATGTTTCTATTCCCCCGTGGGGAGGGATGGAGACAGTGTCTGATTGGTGGAGGTCCTTCCTCGATTGGTGGCGTCGCCCTTGGTCTATGGGGATCGTTGCTGTGGTGGGTGTCGTGGTCCTGGTCATGGTTGTTGCGGTCTCAGCCCTGGTTTGTAAGAGGGTTTGCCAGCTTATGCAGTTGTCCCGGTTGGGATACAGAGCCGTATCGGCTCAAGCAGCAGGTGAGACCCAGAACCTTTGGCTCTCCCAGTGGGGAGACAGATTGGGGGCCACCGTGGTGCCCGGGGATAAGACGCACCCCTCCGATGACGGGCAACCTCTCTTAGAGACTGCCGCCTAAGACAGGACCTGAGGGCGCTGGGTTCCCAAGACGGGTAAGGACAGATCTCTGGGAGTTGACCTAAGCCAGGAGGCTGCGCTCCCCAGAAATTCCGGGGCCAAATCTCCCTGCTTGCACCCATCGAGTCCAGAGACGCCATGATAGGCCCATGTACCCCCATGCACTTGAGTCCCGTAGATAGAGGGATGTTTGCCAATTAATTTTAAAAGGGGTGAGTTGTAGGGGCGGGGTCTGAGGGTCACGCAGGGTCTGAGGGTCACGCTGAACAAGCTTAGGCAAAGACCTTTTATGGTAAAGAGTTTGATTGATCTTGGGGATTGGTCAGAAGGGCACTTCCGTGTTCAGGGGAGATATAAGGGGCGGCTGGGAGGAAGAAGGGGAGAGATGTAGCTGCTGCAATAAAGTGTGCTTCACCTGCTTGACTCCGGTGGTCCGTCTGGTGATTTCCTGCCCCAGGAGAAAGGGAGGGGCGGGCCGGTGACGACCGAAGACCCTTGGATGGGTGAGTAGAGGTCCCGCGCGTAGAGCGGCGTAGGCTAGAGACCGGGCGTTACCTGCCCTTAAATGTATAGGGCATTTTCACCTTGTTTGGATTCAGAGTAGTTAATATATCCACAGAAGATGACCTGGCATGATTTCTTTGGGGAGGCATATTCAAGGGAGAAGTCAGAAATCGATTTTCATAGCACATAAAAGAAGAAACAACTACTACTTCAAAGCCATGTCAGCTCTTTGAGCCTCAGTCATCATTAAAAAGGAAATTATGAAAAAAAAAATGAAATTTATTTTTGAGCCAATCTTCTGAATATTTTTTTAAAAAATGACATTCAAGTCAAACCTCTTTCAAATTACTTCTGCCTTTAAATCTTATGAGTCTATGACCATTGGTTTAGTGAGATAAGCATGTATTTGTATTAAAGAAGCCTGATTTCCTATGAAATTGTATGGACTCTGTGATTCCCCATTGTGGCTATTTCCTTTTGTAACAGAACCTGTGTCAGTCTGGTGGTACCCTGGTCATTTCTAGTTGTTATTATGTCATTGCTAGACATTAAAGATGAGATATAATGCAAATCAATGATGTTTCTGGGCATATAGCAAGAATCATAGCTTCATTCCTCATTTATTTATTAATCTTGCTAGTTGATATGAATCAAATTTCCCTGGTGAGAATTGCATTTGTTTTTTTTTTGTTCTGATTGGATCTAAGATTTCATTGGTGTAGGCATTCTCAGTGCTAATTCAGACTAGATCTCTGCTATTTCTAATCCAAGTTGCACCAGACTTTAAAAAGTTAAGTGATTTACTCAAGGTCACCCAACCTATATCTGTTGGAGAAAATACTTGAACCCAGGGAAAAAGACTCATCTTCATGAGTTCAAATATGGCCTCAGACACTTCCTGGTTGTATGACCCTGGGCAAGTCACTTAGCCCTGTGTATCTCAGTTTCTTCATCTGTAAAATGAGCTGGAGATAGAAATGGCAAACACTTCAGTATCTGTGTCAAGAAAATCCCAAATGGGCTCACAAACAGTAGAACATGAGTGAAAAATGACTGAATAACAACAGTTCAGCTAACTTTTTTTAAAGGAAAAAGCTGAAGTTCACAAAAATTAAATGGTTCACCTTAGATCACAAGGGACAATGGCAAAGGCAGGAAAAAAACCCGGGGCCCCTGACTCAAAAGCCAATTTACTTTCCACTGCACCACAACCCTACCTCATAAAAGGGACTATGCCTTTTCTACACACAGTTATGTATCTCATGTTATTTTGGCGCTATAAAATACTGATTGCCATAAATGAATGTTGGAAGGACTTTCAGCAGCCAACTAAAGCCAGCACAAGATCATGTTAGAATTTAGTTACAGAGATCATATTGGCAAATTCCCTTCTTGGGAAGACTATTTTTAATTAAATTATTGGGGAGAAATAATTTCAAAGAACAGGCCATGGCAATGCAGAATACAGAAAAGAAAACAGGAATCAATTATAGCAACTAATTGACAAGTGGAGGTGATTCTAATACAAAGATCTGATTGGCAAAGGAGCTAACTGAGTAATATTTCTGTCAGGAGAAAATATAGCAGGATTCATTTGTTATCAGAACAGACATCAGCAACAGCATTGCCAATGTGTGATTAAATATAAAAAGTCAGTTTTCTTCTACAGTGATTAGTACCCTTCCTAGAAATGGAGATGACAACCAGGGTCACAAAATTACAGGATCTTAAGATCTGTGAAGGGATCTCAAAGGCCAGCCAGTCTAACATTGACCTAAATAAGAATCCAGCCTACTGTGCACCCAACATGTCTTTGCCAGAATAATTTAGACCCAAACCCCCAGCATTTGCTCCCAAATATACAAATATTCTAAATGAGGAACAATGGATTTTCTGTTAATTACCTAGATAAACTTGAACTCTCCACCTTACCTTGCAAGTGAGGATATGTACTTTGAGCCCATTAAGAACACGTTAGATAATTCTCATGTGTAGAGTTAGAGTAGATTGTGGTAGTCTTTTGATTCTTAATTTAATATGAGAAATGCTCAATATCAGAAGATTTGGGACTCCAGTTTTCCCTTGGAGAAGAAGATGAAATATTTACTTCATAGTACTGATCCCAGAATCATAGTATCCTGCCTTTCTCCTCTGAACAGGAGGTTGTCATTTGGTTAAAACAAATAGTATTTTAATCCTTAGGACCTTTCTTTAATCTCTGCCTTTTGTCAAAGACTGGTTCTGTGCTGCCATCTTGTGGTATAGCCTGGAAATATCGCCACTAGACTCAAAGGAAATTAATTATGTTCTTCCACAAGGTGGCGATGGAGGCAAAGGTAGGAGCATCACTTAGGTCAACTACAGTCAGAAAGGGAAGAAAACCCCAAACAAAACAAAAATGTCCTTGAGACTAGTAGAAAGTGCTATTCTTACCAGGATAGACAAGGAAGTCTTTTGATTCTTAACAACTAAAGAACCCCCCCCACACACACACACCTTTTATTTCAGGAAAAGGAATAATAGTCTTTTGGGAGTTAAGGTTACTTTACAAGGTCTGCCTTGCCCAGAGTCAAACTGAAGCAGAAATTTCTCTGAGAAACCCTGAAAGTCCACAGAGCAGATTAGCTGAATGCCAATTTCTTTGATCAGGAAAACTGCTGCCACCTCTCCAAAATCTGTTACATTACTTGACAGTCTTACTTGATAATATATTATATTCCTTACCTTATCAATTATTGTATTATCATTATGTATAACTAAATATAATCTAACAATATATTATATTATCATTATATATAACATAATATAATAAACAGATTATATTTACTATATATTAGAATATTTGGTTATATTTATTATGTTATACTATATATAATGATAATATAATAATATATTAGATTATATTTCTCATATTTTGCTATATATAATAATTGATAACATAATGTCCCATGATCTTTCTTTCTTGACCATCTTAACAGGCTTACCAGATCCCACTCATCTTAGTTTATCCCTGAAAGATACAGATCTAAGATGAGAAAGGGGGATCAAAGATCTAATCCAGCTTCCTCATTTTACAGATCAGGAAACTGAGGTCTAGGCAAATAGTGTACTTTGTCCAAGTTCACAAGTAAATATAATTATCAAAAGCAAGATTTAAAGTCCTTCTGACTTTTGGACTGTCATTTCCATTGTACCACATTTTAAGTCCACAATGGGTCAGGAGGCTTTTAAATTGACATTCTACAAATTCTACTTGGGCAAAGGTATTTTGCTATGAAGAAGACACCGGGTTTTGAAGAACACACATGTTGATTTCATAATGCCATATATTCAAGGTCTGGCCTTCAGGCCCTGCCACAAGAAAATTTGTGAAGTAGGGAAAAGATGCCATTCCCCTTTCTATTTATTCCTTGGCTTCATTCAAAGGTGTGATAAGCTTGGGCATTTCAGGATAGTGGAAAAGAGACAATCCTTTCAATGTACTTGAGATACTATCAAATAAGGAACTCCAACTTGTGCTCTAAGGCTTTGTCTTCATTCAATTAGTGATAATGAAGAATCACAGTACATTACTCTGAGACAATCACACCTGTGTGTCTTCTATTCAAAGGTAATTCCTTTTCAATGATACTTTCAATTAGATTCAATTCAATTTAATATTTAGAATCATAGGAACAAAACCAGAAAGGATATTAGAGGCAATCTCATCCAACCCTTTAATTTTTCAGATGAAGAAACTGAGTCATAGAAGCAAAGTATCTTAGCCAAGCTCACACAGGTAATAAGGAGCAGAGCTGGGATTTAAATCTAAGTCATATAACTAAACCCTCCCCCCTTTCCACTGCCCCACGCTTTAAAGATGAGGAACAGCAGGCTTTGCCCTTCTTGGAAGCCTTCTGCATCCGCATTGTATGGAATATCCATAGCAGTGGTTTGTCTCTTTAACTTGTATAAGGTCAATAAGCATTTATTAAATGCTACATGCCAGACAGTCATCTTAGTTCTGGGATTATAAAAACAAGTCAGAAGAGAGTCCTTGCCTTTGAGAAGCTTATATTCTAATCAGAGAAGACATCACATAAAAGGAAGATCAAAAGCAGAGGAGAAGAAAAGGGGTAACTATGCCCTGGGTGGAGAAAATCAAGAATCAGGATTATAGCCTAGAGAGGAATGAAGAAATGACTGATCTAGGTTTCCTCCTTAAAATTGAGGTTCTCAGATGAACCAGCCAATGAAAGGAAGAGGCTACAGAATAAAGCATATACTTTCATAGCAGAAATTCAGGGGGGAAAGTGAACTTCCATGATGAAGAGTATTTTGTGGCACACTAGTTTAAAAAAAGTTTGTTTAAAGTGTATTCTTTCCTAGTAAGGGCAGTTAGATGGCTCACTGGATAGAGCAGCGGGCTTGGAATCTGGAAAATTCATCATCCTGAGTTCAAATTTGGCCTCAGACACTTACTCGCTGTGGGACCCGGGGCAAGTCACTTAACCCTGTTGTCCTCAGTTTACTCATCTGTAAAATGAGATGAAGAAGGAAATGGCAAATACTGGTCTTTGCCAAGAAAATCCCAAATAGGGTCATGAAGAATTAGACAATATTGAAATGATATGACAACAACAATGTCCTGGTAAGAGTTGTCATACCAATAACTTGTTGATTAGGAACATTTACGTGAAACTTCTTTTTTTCCATCTAGGACATTTTTTAGACCTGAGCTCAGATCTAGCCTAGCTGGTTTTCCATTTGATTTCCAACTGGCAAAGAAAATGAAAAGACCTATAATTTTGATGGAACAGAGATTTTTCCACTGCCCTTCAAATGTTCACTGAAATCCTTTCCCAGCCAATTTTAGAGCTTTGGAATTGTGTCATTTGGCTAACTGACTTAATTTTAAGGTGCTTACTTCGGCATAAATGCTCTGCTTTTTCACTCTTTGGAGTACTGGTTAAGCCAGTGTCTTTAAGAAAAGAAATATCTTCCTTTCTATTTCATAGTTGTTTGCATCTGCCTCTAGGCCTGGTTGTCCTGATATGACATGAGCTGTTTGTTTTATTTTTCCCCTTTGTGAACCAAATTTTTAATCGTTACATAAATAAAAGGTTTATTATATTCTTTCATTGTTTTGTTATTTTTCTTTTAAATTTATTTATTTTTAGTTTATAACATTCAGTTCCACAAGGTTTTTTTTTCCATTATTGAAATAACTGTCTTTTTTGGTACAGAAGTTATAGCAGCATAGTCTCCCAGCACTTTTTCTAATCTTACAGCAGCTAGGCAGCAAGGTGGACATATCACAGGCCCTGGACACAAAAGGATGAGTTCAAATCTGGCTGTAGATACTTTCCAACTGAGTGATTCTAGAGAAACTATTTAATCTGTTTGCCTCAGTTTCCTAATCTGTAAAATGGGGGTAACATCTATGTTGTGATTAGATATTTGTAAAGTGTTTAGCACAGTGCCTGGCTATGGAAGTACCTAACACACATTAGCTATGATGACTATGATTATTACTTATCACCCTCAAAGTTAATATAACTTCCTTCCTTTCATTAGTCTAGCAACTACTCCTCCTTTTTATCTCCTCAAGGTGAAGTTTCAAGATTTAATTCTCTGAGCACTTCTCTATTTACACAGATTTCATACACCAGATCTGAAAATTTCACAGGTGTAATATGATAGACTCAACTGCCTTGGATATCAAACCATACCAAATAGACTGACCAAAGGGGCAATAACAGATTTAAGGGAGAAAATAGTAGCTGAGGCCCCAAATCATTTGTGCAAAATAGCTAAGAATGAAGTTTAAGTCCAATAATATTGAAACAATTAATGCTGGGTTTTGAAAACGTCACACAGAATGATTTGCTATAAGTTGGTAGATCCTTCTATTGGGTATACAGCAGGAATATATTTCTAGGGGCAAGCTTTCTTTTTGCTTTTGTTTTTTTCCTTCTAGGAAACTGAGATATTATTGGGTTTTTACCTTCAAGCTAGATGTCAACCAAGAAAGATGGGAAAAGAAAAAAATGTTGACAACAAAAATATTACAGAAAATCATAGAAGGAAACAGAAACTGTGTATTTACTACTTGGCCTCTCCCTCTGGTGTGATGGGATCAAATTTGAACACACACCCACTTGCATGTAGAAAGTTATGTTTCTAGGCCAGGACTTCCAAAGATGACATCTTTATTATCTATTATCATGGTAGCTTAAGAGGGAAGGATACTGTTAATTCCATTTTTAATGTCGCATTTTGAAAAGTATTAATTTTTCTCTACCAGGTTTCTGCACTTAGGCTTTAGGGATTAGTAGTTCCTACTTGCCAGTATTATTACTCCTTTTTTTGCCTAAGAAAAAGGGAAAGCTTTGTGCTTTCTGTCTTCATCATAGTTGTTGGGTTTCTTCCATGTACATTTCAGTTTACATTCAGACTAATCATACTTCCAGGGTTGTGTTGTTCCAGAGATCATGGACTTTATGTTGTATCTACTTGGGAACCTAAAGAACTCAAACTATAAGGAAAACTAAAGCTTCATTCTTATAAGATTAGCTCATTAACAGGAAAATGATATTTTGTGAACTGTTCCAGCAACAGTTCTGAGTATTCAGAGTGGCTAGGGAAAGCTAAGAAGAGCCATCTTATAGGTTAGAACTATACTTTGAGATTGAAGATGTGAGCTTCAGTACATGGGTGGGTTAAATCCTCTAAACATATATCTTTTTAATAACCTTAAACATAAATATTGTTGTTGTTTACCACTTTCAGAACCATTGCTGTCTCTTTATTTTGGAATTGAAGAGTAGTGAGTGCCTAATTTTAGGAGATTGATGATTACTAAGAGTCAAAGATGGAGAGTTTACTTGAATTTTACAAACTTTCACTTTCTCCTTGAGTCAGCACCTCAAAATTTATTAAGCTATCTTTTATTGTTTCTTGTTTCAGAGGAAGAATTTATCCTTCTTGCTTTCTAGCCTCCCTACCTGGCATCTTGACTTCACATTCCTTGCACTTTTTACTTTCTTGAGAATCTTTTCCTATCTATTAACCCTTTCCTTGCTTGCCTCTTCAATCCCCTCCTCTCTACTGACACCTTTCCTTGGAACACCCCACAAACATTCTCACCTCTCTATTACTCTTGATTAAGTGATTTGCCCAAGGTTGATTTGCTCTTGTTGTTCAGTCATTTCCAGTTGTGTCTGACCCATTGACCTCTTTTTGTGTTTTTCTTGGCAAAGATACTTAAATGGTTTGCCAATTCCTTCTCCAGTTCATTTTACAGATGAGGAAACTGAGACAAACAGGGCTAAGTGACTTGCCCAGGGTCACACAGCTAATAAGTGACTGAGACCAGATTTAAACTTAGGAAGAGGAGTCTTTTTTTTTTGGAGGGGGGAAAGTAGGGCAATTGGGGTTAAGTGACTTGCCCAAGGTCACAAGGCTAGTAAGTGTTAAGTGTCTGAGGCCAGATTTGAACTCAGGTCCCCCTTACTCCAGGGCTGGTGCTCTATTTACTGCACCACCTAGCCACTCCAAGAGGAGTCTTTTTGACTTCAGACCCAGTACTCTGTTCACCCAGCCACCTAACTGCCCTGCTTTTATTGACTCTGTTAAACTTCAAGTTCCAGCCCTTGCTCTTTCTTTTCCCTAAGTGACATTTGAAAAAGTTTACCCTTCCACATTGAACTACATGCACTTCATAAACCCACTTAATTTGACTAATAAGTCTACTAAAATTGCTCTGCTGAAGGCAATCAATGACTTCCTCATCATCGACGCTGTATTCTTTTCTTAGTCTTCATCTTCCCTAATCTTTCTATAGAATTTGGTACTACTGACCTTGAAATATTCTCCTCTATTAGCTATGGAATAACACTATTCTGATTCTCTCAATCCAAATAATCCAATCCAATCAGCAGTTATCAAGCACCAGTCATAGGCAAAGAGCTATGCTAGGCACTGGGAAAATGATGAAAATTGAAACAGTCCCTTTTGTTAAGGAGTTGCCACTCTTACCCTGCGTCCATGATCATTTGCCTATCTTCTTCAGTGCATCCTCTTCCTCCTTACATCCTCCAAATGTCATCATCCTTTATGGCTCAGCCCTTGACGTTCTTCCCCTACATTCTTTTATTTGGTGAGCTGATCTATTCCCATGGATTCAAACTATCAACTTTGTAGAACTACTAATCTTTCTGTTGGTTCCGATGATAACTACCACTTACACAGTGCTTTAAGGTTTTCAAAGTATTTTATATACATTATTTCACTCAGTCTTTATAAGAACCCTACAAAGGAGGTGCTATTATCATCAGTTTTACAGAAGAGGAAACTGAGGCTAAGAGGTGTGATGCTAAGTGATTTGTCCTGGTTCGCACAGCTGGTAAATCACTAAGGCAGTGTTTCAATGCAATTCTTTCTGACTCCAAGTCCAGTGCTAAAACCAATATGCCATCTGGCTACTTCAACCTTTCCCTTTAGTTCCACTTCCATATTTCCAATTTTTTCCAGTGTTTCTATCTAGATGCCTCACCAATATCGCAAACTGAAGCTATTCTAAACTAAATTTCTATTCCCCTAAAACAGTCTTCTCCATGACTTTCTTGTTTCTATTCATTGGCACTGTCATCACAGACAACCATACTCACATCCTCAGAGTCACCTTTGATATCTTTCTTCTTTTTTGATTTTTATATCTAACCTCTATCACACTTCTATCAATTCTGCCTCTGACATGCCTCTCACACTGTCGCCTTCTTTCTCTCCCCACTACCACCCTTATCTTTGCTGATTACCTCTCATTCGAACTATTGCAATAACCTAGCAAATGACATCCTCATCTCCGATCTTTGTCTTCCAACTCACTGGAAATGATGATGGATTCATCTTTCCTTAGTATAACTTACCAAAGCAGTCTTTTTCCAAACAAACAAACCAAACCAAACCAAACCAAAAAACCCTCAAAACAAATAAAATCTCAACGGTACCTCATTATAGATGAATAGTTCAGATTCCCTAATTTAAAATTCACACTAAGTACTGGCACATAGTAGGTACTTAATAGACACCTACAGATTGATGGATTTGAGCCCAACCTATCTTTCCAGTCTTTGTCTCCCCCTATGCCTAATATATTCCAGCCAAACTGAGTTACTGACTGCTCTGTGAATGCTTTCTGAATTTAGTGGAAGATTTAAAATGTAGCATGCTAATGAATTTTCACTTATCAAGGCAATTTAGTGCAATGGAAAGATTGGTGATTCTGGAGACAAAAGACTTAAGTTCAAATCTCACCACTGAGTATCACTTGTATCACCCTGGACAAATAACTCAATCTCCTTCAGATAAAGTTTCCACATCTGTAAAATGAAAGGCTTGAAATATATGGCTTCTGAATTTTCTTTGACCTATGATTCAGTGATTCTAAGCAGAGGACTTTGTAATAGTAGTAGTAATAAGAACAACAATAATGAAGGTAATAACAAGGAGGAACACAAGTCTGAAAGATGAGATTATGATGGATCTTAGTCCTTAGAAAGACTACGATTGGGGTGGCTAGGTGGCACAGTGAATACAGCACCAGCCCTAGAGTCAGGAGGACCTGAGTTCAAATCCAGCCTTAGACACTTAATACTTATTAGCCATGTGGCCTTGGGCAAGTCCCTTAACCCCAATTACCCTGCCTTACCCCCTCCTAAATGAAAAAAGAAAAAAAATGAAAGACTAGGATCAGCTTTGAAGATTAATGGAAAAAGTAACCAAGCTTTTATTAAATGCCTACTGGGTACAAAGGAAATCAGGTTCTGGGTGTACAAAGATGAGTCTCTCCTCTCAACAAGCTGACATCCTACTGGACCTAAGTTTTCTGGGACTATATTTGTATTAAGCTATGGGAAAGACTGAAGGCAAAAGGAGAAGGGAATGGCAGAGGATGAGATGGCTAGATAGTGTCAGGAAAACGATGAACATGAACTTGGACAGACTTCAAGAGATAGTGGTGGGTAGAAGGGCCTGGTGTGTTATAGTCTATGAGGTGAGGAGAAGTCAGACACGACTGAATAATTACAATATGAAGAAAAATAGTCAAAAAGCCAATTAAGTGGGGAAAATCAGAAAGACAAGCAACTTAGCATTACTTCCAGGGACATTTAACCTAGAGTCCATTGATTTAAAAAAAAAAAAAAAATATATATATATATATATATATATATATATATATATATATATATATATATATAAAGAGAGAGAGAGAGAGAGAGAGAGAGAGAGAGAGAGAGAGAGAGAGAGAGAGATGACCATTTCAACAGAACCAATATCTTTTAAGCCTACTTTTTTTTGTATGTGTGCATTTGAAGACATTATTCTAAGAATGGGTCTATAGGTTTCACCAGATTGCTAATGGGATCCATGACACACAAAAAAGGTTAATTGCTTCTGAGTTAGACCAAATATCAGGTTCCATGCCTGATTACGTTTTTTGTTTGTTGATCTGGGGTTATATAAACAGAGTGAAAGCATAGGTAAGATGTGAAGGAAATCACTTCTGCTAAGTCCAATACTGCTAATGCCATGAAATCAATTGGATTAAACTGTTTAATTACTTGAAGTAGTCTATGATTGTTTTGTTACTGGTTTCTAACATAAATGCAGTATTTTATGACCCAGCTCTAGACACCATGGACTGAACTTGGTCACACAATATAGCTTGTTACAAACAAGACTGTCTCACTACACACCCTAAATACATACTAAGAGTTTCATGAAGTCTGCTATACCAGATAATCTTGCCCTAACTTTCAAAGTTTGCTTATGCAATCTGAAATGTTTAGGTTCTAGTAATTAAATAATACAAATGCTGAAACAGAAATGAAGGCAAAATCTCCTTCATGGAGTTTCAATGTGCTTGTCCACAAAAACCCATCTAATAGGAAAAATCAGATGTTTAGATTAACAATGACATTATATATAATTAAAGGATTTGTATGTGAGAATGTATTGGAAAATTAGGTGGCACAGTGGATACAGTGCCGGGCCTGAAGTTAGAAAGACTGCTCTTCATGAGAAGATATATGCTAGCTGTGTGATCCTGGGCAAGTCACTTAACCCTGTTTGCCTCAGTTTCCTCATCTGTAAAATGAGCTGGAGAAGCAAATGGCAATCCACTCCAGTATCTCTGCCAAGAAAATCCCAGGGACAGCATAGTCTATGGGGTCACAAAGATTCATACACAACAACTTAAGGACAACAATCGCAACAATCTATCTAACCACCTACCTAGCTTCCTGCCTATCTGTCTCTCCATCTAGCTCTGGGTCTGTCAGTGTAAAAATTTTGCTTCTTCGTGTCCTTGAACTGTTGAAATGGAATCAAATAGAAGATTTTGGTGAATGTCTATATGGGTCCTAAGCCTTTCTTGTTCTAGGCATATTCTTATTTTTCTTAGCATCAAGTTTTGAATCTCAGATGAATGAAGCAGGCTTCAGTTTTGAAGTCCAAAATGATAAATACCTGCATTTAATTCATGCCACTTGCATTCTTGTTTTGGATGTTTCAAGAGTCAAAACAGAAAATCACCCCAAGAGGAGAATGTGTGCGATATTCCCAGGAGGAAGAGAAATCCAAAAGACCTTAGGGAGTTTATTTTTTTATTTATTTCAGTTTCGTAGGATTCAGGTGTGGTGAAAGAATGATTTTTAAGTTGCTTAAAATCACTAGAACTTCAGTATAATTCTACCTTTCATAGTCTAGTTCTTAGAACTGCAGCATCAGAGATTTAGAGCTAGGAAGGCACTTTTAAAGATCACATAACTTTCATTTTACAGATACAGAAACTGAGGCCCAGAAAGAAGTGGCATGCATAATATGACCCAGGAATTCAGAGGATCACAAAATCATAGAGTAAGAGCTGGAAGGAACCTCAGAGGTTACCTCTCTTTTTACAGAGAAGGAAACTGAGGCCCGAGAAAGTTAATGAACTCGAGAATGATGACACAGGGTATAAGTGGCCCAGTTATGATTTGAATCTGGGCCATCTGGTTCCAAGTCTGGTGTTCTTTTCATTACAACATGATGATTTAGTACCAATAGACCTACTTGGAATCCTATTTATATATATTTTTAAAATCATTATTAGAAATACCGGCTTACTATGGGCCCTAAGGCAGCATAATAACCTTAATTGATCAAGATTTTTTTTTCTCAGTCTGATCATCCCTGCAAGTACAAAAATAATTATCACATGACCATAGTCTAAGACTGCATGTTTATTCCAGAAGTTGGAAGATGCTTAGCCCTAAGCATTCCTCAGATAACAGCATAGTTACCGGATTTATTATATAAGAGGGGCTCATCTATATAATCTGACCAGCAAGACCTCAATTTGGCTCTGGGCAAGGCTGAAAAAGAGCTAGGAAAATATCATTTTTCCTTAATGCTTACAGAAATATACAATTTTCAGTGGGGCAAATTTAAATAAAGGATTAACAATGTAGGGAAAAATGAGTGCAATGTCATGTGACCTTTAAAAACTGTAAATAAGATTGCACACTTAATCAATTCCATGTGCCTAATGAAATTAATTTTCACTGTCAAAAATCAAGGAGACCTCAAGGTAAATAGGTTGGTCCAGAATTTAAGTCTCATGTCCCCAAATGAGGGTTCTTTGTTGTGTTCCTAATTATCAGAAACTACAGGGAAGGGAAAAACAGTTGAAAAGTCAAATAGGAATGCAAGTGGAGAGTACATCTAAATAGCTGAGGTCACGCAAGGACTCAAGCTACATCTGGAGAGTGGGTAGATCAGGAGGAAGGAAACTGAATCATTGGGAAGTGAAGGGTATATGATGTGACTTTTGACTGCAACCAATTGGATGAATTTACCTGTGCCCTGGAACTCCCAAGTAAAAGATTCATAGATTTTAGAGTGAGAAAAGAACCTTGGAGGCCATGTAGTACAACACCGTTATCTTATAGATGAGGATGCTGTGGATTACCACAGTTAAGTGACTTACCCTGAGATACGTGGGTAGCCCTGTGGTTTTCTGACAGAATCTGGATCTGAAGTCAGTTCTTCCTGACCCCATATCCAGCATTCTTTCCATTCTTACTACAAAACAAATCACCCATGTGACTTTCCTAATGTGGAGAACAAAGAGAAGGGAAGGCTACCCTCTGACTGTGCTTTTAGCAGTTAGCTCTCCAAACTCCCTAGATCCCAATTAATGCAAAAAGCATAATTCCACAGGAAGAACACCTGTTCAAATGCCTAAGCATGTTTCAAACATATAGGAAAATTACTGGCCAAGGTGTGGTGAATTTTGTGGGATAAAGCCCAATAGAAAGCAAAAACAGGATCAAAAATCCATTCAGTCTCCAGGAATGACCCTTTTCCACTGTTCCAAGCATTGTTCATCTGGTAGCAAGAATGTTCTTTTACAGTATTGGGTCTTATGGATTTGAGAGGTGGGGAGCTGAAGCTGACTACCCTATTGTGAGGAATAGGGAGTATATAGGAAAAATGCTTTGTAATGATTAGCATGATGTTAGCAAAGCAATTGATAGACTGTATCATCACTCCTTTGTGTTAAAGATGTATGTGTATGTATAAATGTGGGAAATCTTTCTTTTACAGTCAAGATGGTGATAAGCCAAATAGTGCTGGGAGCTATGCGGGGTGCTTGCTTCCCCAGTGTCCAATTAGGAAGTGTAAAAGACTTTTAGGATATTCCCCCCCCACCTACAGATATTCGGTGGATATAAACAGGAAATTCTCAGTGGATGCTTGGTGAGTGGTCTGCATATACCCACCATGCACCTGGGTACATTTGAACACCTTAAATTGGAATTCCAAGCTCATTATAGCTTGCTGTGTTCTGATGTTGTAGGTGTGTTTCCACGCAGCAGGGCACAAGGGAAGGATCTAATGTGGAACTGCTCTGCTCCTTTTTTTCTTTTCTTGTAAATGCTTCTTTATCTTAATAACTATAAATGTCCTGTGATGATAAAAGAACATCCAAATGCTTTGGGGACCATGGTAAGACAAATGGATACTGTGGTTAATTTCTGTCCCCTTTAAAAGTGGGTGTTTCTTCCAGATGTGTTAGCTTTAGCATTCACATCTAATTTCTTGTTTCTAGCCAAGGAAGCCCCACAGGCAAGACATGTTCCACAAAATCTTTTCCTACGGTTTTTGTTTCAAAGATCTATTTTTTGGGTAGGGAAACCTAGGTGGTGAATTTCTAGTGAGCAGCTGTTCTATTAGGGTAAAGGAAGTCAACTCTATAAGTCAGTATCCCAGTTTAACAACAGAGATTAGAAAAAGCAAGGCATGATAATAAGAACTGGGAGGAACTTCAAAATGTGATAAGCTCTGAATTTTGAGTAAGAAGATCTGGCTTTAAGTCTAGCTTTGCCACTTAGGAACTGTGTGAGCTTTATCTTTAAAGGCCTTAGTTTTTTAAATTCCTAATTAGTAAAATGAAGAATTTGTATTGTAGCTAAGATCTCTTTCCTTTTTTTTTTTTTGCTTTTTTTGGAGGGCGATTAAGGTTAAGTGACTTGCCCAAGGTCACACCGCTAGTTTTTGTATTAAGTGTCTGAGTCTGGATTTGAACTCAGGTCCTCCTGACTCTAGGACCAGTGCTCTATTCACTGTGCTAGCTAGCCACCCCTCTAAGATCTCTTTTAATAGACTATGTGGAGACAACTCTGTTGTAAGTCTGTAATTTCATGGGGTGTGAGAAAAGGAACATGGAATGAGGGAATATTAAGACCAAAAGTGAATTGACTAATTGGTACATATATCCTGTAACTATGACATAACCAGAATATCTGGTGAACTTGGTGAATACCACAAAATGTGGTACTGTGCAAGTACTATGAAAACTATCCTCAAGTCAACTCTTAAAATCAAATTCACTTGAGGCATGAAGAACTGGGTGAAGGAGGTGGCATTACACCAGGCAGAGGTCACCAGAGATGAAGCATCTATGGGGAAAGAGTTATACAATGGTCTAGCTTACTCCTTTAACTATTCTTGTTACCTAGGTATTAAGCTAGTTGCTTCTATTTGCTAAAGGAGAACAACAGCAGTAACTAAACAACAACAGTAACTGTCAGCAGTAACTAAATCATATAAGTCAATAGCAAAGCCCTGGTCTCTAGTTATCACCCTGGCTGTGAGGCATTAGAGTTACTCTGAGAATCACACAAACTAGTTATTCAGAAGGATTATTTTTGTTTTCCTTAGAGGGATTGTTTTGTGTCTTTGAATGAAAATGGCATATTCCAGTTTTCCCAAAGGTTCAGTGACTCTGGAAAGGGCAGAGCAGACCATCACATCTAACTCTACCCAGTAATGCCAATGGTAACAGTGATTGACAGTCATTCTTAAAGACAGCACATTGATACTAACTTCCTCTGTGGAGTATGAGTAAATGTTTGAAAAACTTGAACAGCACAGTCTGTCTGCTCAAATCCTTGTTCCTCTCACCTTTTTGAGAAGGATGCCATCCTTTGCTTCTACAAATATGATTTCTTCCCTTTTAGGCTGCTCTAATTCATGCTAATTAAAATGATGAGGCAGTCAATTACTGAAACTTAATTCCCAAATGTAAATGTTTCTGTGAAAGTTAGTTTTTTTTTCTTCCCCCTCAAAGCTCATAAAACAGAACGATTTCCATGGCATTAAAATTCAGTGGAAACAATTTAAACATAATATAATGTCGATGTACACACATGTGTGTGTATTTGTATGTATATCCACCTTAAAAATCCTTGCAAATACTGGAAATTTAAATAGTAAAGCTGAACTAGAGCAGGGTGGTTACTGAGAAGTGTTGACCACCATAAAGGGGAGGAGAATGAGATTTCAGAAACACTGGGACAGGCTCGCTGGCCCCGAATTATCTTCCTCCCCATCTGGGGATGGATGCCTGAACCTCCACTGTCAAATCTTCATCCATTTAGTTTTAAAGCTTTGATTCCTGTTAAAATCCCAGCCCCCTGGGAGAGGTAATACTCTAAAGCTGCTGTCAGTCATTTGTACATGAAGAACAAGATGACACTGGGTGGCCTGAGGGTAGAGGGAAGGAAAGAGAGAGGGAGAAAGAAGGGCACAGAACTGGAAAGACAAACTTCATCTACTTTATAATTTTGCCCAAGGCCTAAACTGAATGCAAGTTCTCTATACTTGTTGAAATACAAAAAGTGTAAAATACTTATATTTCATAGCACTTGTACAGTTGCAGTGACAATCCTTAAATATTAGCTGTAATGATGGAGTGAGGTAGGAAAGCTCACTACACAGAATTCTTGATTATTCTCCTGTGGATTAACCAAGACTAATCTTGCTACGAAATTTTGCTAAAAACTGTCACCTATTCTTCCATGACACAAAATGACTGCTTTGTGCAATTTAGAACAGGGAAGTGATGCTTTTAAACTAAAATTCTAATTTATCAATGCTTCCTTATATTTGCGTGGCCCTTTACATTTTATAAATGTCTCCTTATTTTATTTGATCATTACAGAATAGAGCTGCGCATTATTATACCTATCTGATGAGTTTTTTCTACAGATGCCTCTTTTATGGATGCATTCTAAGAAAAATATAGTATAAACAAAAAGATACTCAGAAATGGGATCTTACTCAGTCACACAGCTTCTGAGTAGCAATGTCAAGATCAAACTGAGAGAGGCAGAGAGACAGAAACAAAAACTGAGACCAACATAGATATAGATGGGGGGACAGGGGCGTGGAGAGGGAAAGAGAGGGAGAGAGACAGACAGACAGACATAGAGACAGAGACGGAGGGGAGAGAGAGAGAGAGAGAGAGAGAGAGAGAGAGAGAGAGAGAGAGAGAGAGAGAGAAAGGAGAGGGGAGGGACAGAGACACAAAGGAAAGCAGCAAAGGGAGGGAATGACAAAGGGTGCCCTTTTGGATCTTCTGATAAGTACTTTTGGTGTTTAGGACAAGAAACAGTTACCTGGGAGCAGTTGTTCCCAGAGAAATTTTCTCTACAAAAGGCTTTCTCCTTTTAATTAATATAATGGATATTAATAATATAATGGGGAGACTGATTAAATTGATTATAGCTCCTTTGTCATCAAGTAATTCTTTGGAAATAATGTAGGAAATCCTATGACTAATTTAAATATAAATATGTACAAATAGACCTTTATTTATGTGTGTATTTTTAAGGTGTTTCTGCAAATTTTATCTAAATTGGTTCTCTATAATGTAGGTTGGGAGTGCTCTGCAAATTATGGTTTTAGAGAGTTTCTGGCACACTTAGAGGTTAAATGACTCATCCACAGTCACAAGGCTAGTAGGTGTCAGAGGCTATACTTGAAGCCAGGTGTTTCAGATTTCAGCCACTATATCATGGTGCCCTGTATGTTGGGGCCTGTGATATCATCTGTAGAAGGAGGTCCTGTGTGAGAAACTTCTACCTGTGCAAAGTGGAAATGGTTGGCAGTTCATACCTTAGTGACTTTCTGTAGGTACTGAACAGATAAGTGACGTCATACGTTAGAGGCATGACTTGAACACAGAAAGGTCTTCCTGACACTGAAACCAGCTGTGTGTTATACTGAACTGCCCACCATATGTAAATGTATATGTAGATACATTGTTCATACACATAGAAATACCTATCTACACATAGTAATATCAGTATTAAATAATAGCTAACATTTATTTAACACTTTAAGGTTTACCAAGAGCTCTACATATATTATCTCCTTCAAGCTTCACAAAAACTCTATGAGGCAGGTCCCAGGATTACTCATATTTTACAGATGAGCAAACAGAGGCTACAAGAAACTGACATATACACAGACACACACGCACATAATGGTGATAAGTAATGTTGATTTAAAAAAACCTTAGTTTTTCAACTATATATATGCATATCTAGCTAATGAGCATATATCAATCAACAAGTATTTTCAAGAACCTACATACTAGGCATTGTGACACATGCATGGATATCTTTTGCATGTATTTATACATATGTACATACATGCAGATTTGCATTATACTGTGTATATAAACATATTTTGTGTGTATACATGTATGTTTACATGTTTATACATTTTCTATCATTTTGGATTAGCCATGTTTCCTCCATTAGGATGGGTTGACTATGACCCTTTTAGGAAAGATTCTTTAGAGAGTGATCAAGAACACAGCAATGGCATCAACCACTCAAGTTTTTTAGCTTTCTCTTTTGTAGTTTTATCAAACAATGCTCTGAGGCACATGGAATTTTAAACCTATGCATAAATACAAATATAGATCTATAAGTGTCAAAACATATGCATTTATACACATTCTGTGTGTTCCTGTGCATATAGAACTGTCTGTATCTTCCTTATTAAGGAATTATCATAACAAAGACCTGAAAAGTCATCCATCATTTGCATTGTAGGTGATGTTTCAGAAGGAATGAATGTAGCTTCACTGGCATTCATCTACATGAAATAGATTGGTGTTTTTTTTTTCCTTTAATCTTGCTATGTTCTCATTATTGTGGGAACTGACATGAGTAACCCATTCCAACAAATGCCAGGTAGGACATCCCCTACTTTGGGAAGAAAGTTTTTGTTGATGCCAAGGTAAATCAATAAGTGTGTGTATGTATGTGTATGTGTGTGTGTGTGTGTGTAGATAAGAGATAGAAATATGGACATATATATGGTTATACATATGCAAACACATATATGTATACTCACATATGTTTATGTAATACACACAGCTATATAACATTTTAATATCATTTCAGTAGTAAAAACCCAGACTGTTTTATTATGTGTATTTTATCTCGATAGTATTCCTTTTTCCAGGCCTTATACCTGTGCCATTACTGAACATTCTGGAGAATACCAAAGGTTAATGGAAACAGTGTGCCCTCATTAAGCTCTATTTGTGGGAAGGAGCTGGTAGATTATATTATGAGGTGCCAGAGAGTGAAATGCCATTAACACACCATGAATATTGAGCATTGATCATACATCTGGCCTCTTTGTAATGTTGCAAAAGTGCCCAAACCCTACTAGAGATTAGTGATTTAAAAAATAAAAGTCAAGTAATGACAGTTGTCCATCTGAATATGACTACTCCTAGTTTCATAAGAACCTTTCTTCCAAGAAATTCAAAAAATCTTCATGTGTGCTAGTCTGTGAATTCTTAAAGCACTCCTGGAAAAGTGTGTGTAGGTTATTTTCCCATTTAAAAGATGGAGAAAATGAAAGACAGAAAATTATGCAAGCAGTTATCTGGGGTTAATAGAAATGTACATGTAAACAAATTTGGGTGAATCTGAGTTTCAGTTTCTAAGTGCTATAGGTAGCTGAAGATATCTTTAATTAAAGAAAGCTTTGTGTATATTCCTATAGTTGTGTGTACATGAAAAATGTACAATTTTGTCAGTGTTCTGAATTCACTGCACCATCATAGATAGTAACTAATCTAAGTATTAAATCAGAGGATCATGGATTTAGAGTTATAAGGGGTAGGGTCTTAGAGGTCTTAAGGTACAACCCCTTCATTTGGAGGATGAAGTAAAAGAGAAAACTGAGCTTCAATGAGGTTAAACAGCTTGCACACTTAATAGAGGCAGAGCTGGGATGTAATGCAGGTCCATGTTCTGATTTCAAATCTTTATGACCTAGTAATATGACTGAGACAGAGAGAGCTTAAGTGGCTAAACAGAGTCACACAGATATTCAGCATTAGAGATGGAATTTGAACTCAGGTCTTCCAGGCTTAGAATTCTATATACTATACCACACTGCTTTTTATATTTCAATTTAGGCACTGAAAAATATGTTTCTTTTGGGAGGTAACCACGTATATCTTCACAGGATGGCCACTCTGTATAGTGCATTATTAAAATGGGATTTTTTGTTAGGATTATCAAATGAGGGAGAAAGCCAGCATGCCATTTGTTCAGAAGAGGTAAAATGTCTGTTGTAACAAGGAACTGGAGGGCTTACTCATTAATACTCTAGGTGATGTCCTAGAGGGAATGAATGGAGCTGTATAGCCATTTGCATGGAATGGAATGTTTGCAGTGTTTTCTATCCTGTTACCTTTCCATCACAGTGGCAGCTGACACAGATAATCCATTCCCACAAGTACCAGGTGGGGGCAGGAAGGTGTCTTGCCTCTTCTGTCTGAGGGACACAGGCTTTTGCTGATGCCAGGGTCTGTCAGCGTGTACATCAGACTCTACTCAGAAGGGAAATATGCCAGGCTGACTTAGAGTTTCTGCAAGCTTGGTTTGTTTGTGAGATTTTTTTTAGAGAGCTTTAGACAGCTGTATTAATCATGCAAACCCAGCCATGTGCAATGTGTTTTATCAACAGAAAAACAGGGACTGAATAGTAACCAGCTCCTGAAAAGACCCAGTGCAAAGCCTGAGTCTAGAAGATAAACCAAACATTTCCCGAACCTACTTGCCATTCTGGGTTAGTGAATGGAAAGCCTGTTCCCTTGGGATAATAATCAGATGGGAGGCAAATTTGTTAGACAAAATTCCAAAGTGATTTGCAAAGTAGAAATGACTGGAGAAAAGGTGAACTGAGCACACAAAATGGTCTTTTTGCCCATTTAGTCAAGAGGATGTTTCATACAAGGATTCAAAAAAGATGGCAATAGTAGTAGATTTCCACCACCCCATCTCCATAGCCATTCATATTACTTTTACTTTCTAAGGCAGGATCCATCCCTACATTCTAAGCACAGAATCATTCTAGGGGTGGGAGATTCTATAAACTCATTGCCTTCATCAATGAATATTATATTAAAGAAAACTTACAGCTAAGGGATTGAGAGTAGAAGCACTAATATCTCCGAGTGTTTAGAATGAGGCCTTAGGAAATGGTGTGAAGTCTAACAAAAATGAGGCCTAGGCCTCCTCTCTTCTCCTTTTATAATTCACCATGTTCTCCGGAGTGATGCAGTCAGGAGAGGGTTATGCAAATATATGCAATCCAGGACTCATTTCAGAATAAATAAATCTAAATTAAAATTAATGAAAAAACACCTAACAGAAACAGATCAAGCAATGAACTAAGGGTTGAAAAAAATGAGGTGGGAGGGTATACTGTCTTCTGTTTTAGGAAAAGGGATGAGGGAAATTTTTTAAATTTTGATTGGCCATGGAAAATGCAAGCCAATATTTGGTGTCATTCCAGCTACTAATATTATTATTGCTACTGCAGAAAAATCAAGCAATATGATGAGAGAAACTCAAGGGAAATCCTGAGTTATTGAGACTTGTTTTTGTTTAATCACAGCTTGAAAAGGGCTTAGGACAAGGTTCCTGCTGAGACACTGATGTTCGAAACCAAGTCTGCTTGATGAATCATTCAGGGTGGGGTTGGAGGGGAAAGCTTCACATGAGGTATATTAACAGAAAGAAATTGGAATTAAATGCATATTTTTATTAAAGTGAAAAAGCATAGAGAAAAAATGTCTTTAGACTGTGAGGAGAGAAAATTATCTCAAGAATTGTGTTTCCCCATATATGAGTTCAACACACTTCATGTCATTCAATAACCAATAATTATGTAAAGTGTCAGTAAAGCAAGATTTCAAATTCAAGGGGACAAAACAGGCCTGGGAATAGATCACCCCAAGATACCTTAAATTCCAAAGTAACAGTAAAACATGTTCTCCATAGAGGCTGTAAGTGTTGAGTTGGAATAGTAAATACCTGAATCTCAGTGTTAATCATTCTTTTTGAGCATGTCAGATGTTGACTGCTCCCTGGACTAGTGAGAGTATGAAGACAGTGATTTTCTCTCATGCCCATTTCATTATTGGAAATACAAGACTTGTAAGCAGAAGATTTGTCTCTGTCCCAGATGATCCCCACCAGTTACCTCAAATCTCATTGAATAGCTTCCCAATTCCCACCACCAGCAACCCGAAGCATTAGTAATAGGTTAAACTAGAATACTACAAGCTATTTGAACTAAGAGAAAACTAACTACAATCTATCTATAATGTGAGATCAAACTAGGGCCATTCTCCAATCAACACGGGGGATGGGGATTGTAAAGTTCTCACTGTTCTAAGGGCTCTCTTCCCACTCCAGTCAATTTCATTTAATCTATTTCTCTTTCTGAATGGCACGTGAATTATTCTGCTGGATGTTTTTTTTTTCTTATGGTCAGGCATGATTCAATGCAATATTTGAACTGGCAAAAGTGGCTGGGAAACAGTATCCACAAAGTATGTGCAGGGTTTTAGGGAAATAGGGTTTTGCTCACCTTTGAATATAGGTGAATAGATTGAAAAGAATTGCCTCTTTGAAAATGTTATCTTCTGGATAAAATGTTTCTGTACATATGTTGCACCTGAAGATGTTTGCAAAATGGTAACATGGCAAAATGATAATGCATTCCTCTATAACTCCAAGACAAAAAGACTTATAATAAATATGGTCTTTCAAACATTTTTCATGAATACTAAACTTGGTGATAAATAAAGGAAATACATATTTTTAAGAAGTATCTTTTAAACTTGATGTGCCCTCAACCAGTTATTTTCTCTGATGATTCATTGTGATATGGAGGTGAGCCTGGCCCCTCAAAGAAACAGGAACTCTGGCAGATCCTACTCTGAATTGCAAAGGCTTTGAGTAAAAAGTCTTTCGACATTATGTTTATTGTCTGGGGACCAGCCTAGCTAAGTTTTTCTTTCTGCCCACAGCAACTCACAAAATCATCTAGCAATACGTATGAAGGTTACCATCTGTACCAGTGGAGGTAGTATTCCTTATAGTCTTTTGAATTATGAAAATAAGAAATATTTTTGGTGTTTGGGACAAGACAGGCTTTGTATATGTTTCTAGGGAAATTTCTACCATAGCAGGGCTTCCTTTTTTTTCTTTTATTTATGTGAATGCATATTCTAAATCCTACTTAAAGGTTGATTGATGATTTTTTGTTGAGTTAGTGAGTGATCATTTGTAGTCAATGTAAGAAATCCTTTGATTAATTTTAAAAATGCACATGTTTGCAATGAATTTAGAGATATACATACATATATTTACCAAAAATAAATTATTGGTTATTTTTAAAAATAGGGCAAAAATGGGTACAGGCATTCAGTTTTGATGAGTCTTAACAAAGCATGATTCTTTCTAGCTCAAGCAGTAGAAGCACTGTACCTTTAATTCGCTGTCTGAATATATTTCATTTATGGTGCATACAATAATCATGTTTAATTGGATTTATTTTTTCACACTCTGCCCCTCATGGCCTACTTTCCTACTTTTTTCAGCTCTTTGAGGGATATTTGCAAATCACTTTCTGGGATTTAATTTTAATGGTAGGTTGGTTTCATTCTGGACTTTTCTTTCTTTTTTTTTTTCAACCTTGCTTAAATTTTATTTGCCAATTTGCTTTTAAATAGCCTTAAGTTATAGGGCTGTGGCTGTAGTTTGCATCTAAATGTGATACAGATGGCATAATTTAACTAGATTGTCCATGCAGAGATTTGTTAAAATGAACACAAAATGTTCACCTTGGTTTCTTTGCCTTTACTTTCAAGAAGATCAAGTCAGCGCCTATGTCCTAGAAATATCTAATTCAGATAATATTATAAACTGGACAATATGTAAAAATGTTTCCCACTAATTTTATCAATTTTTTTGGTTTAGATTGGCTGAGTCCCCAAATGTGGGGGTAATCTATCTGTTCTTGTCTTTTGGGGATTCAGAACTTGGCTGACTTTCACATGAAAAAGGAAGATTAGGGTAGTTAGCTGCTGCTGCAGCTGCTAAGTAAAAAATCTTTGAACAGCTTTATTTCTGGGTATTTGGTACTGTCACCTTGATTCCTGATCAAATACCAGTAGGCCAGACAGCAGCAGCAAAGTGTAGAAATACTTTAAACAGGGTCACTGAACTATATCATGCCTATCAGGTTTGAAGGGGGAGCTATCATTGCTGTTCTAGCTGGAGGTGTAAGGAAGAAGAGTGATTCTTATTGAATGTGAATTTTGTGAATTGTTTTCCCCTCCCTAGGTTTAAACATGAAGATGATGGAGAATGACCCTGCAATAGCATAGTGTGATAGAAACCATACTGACCTTGATTAGGGTTGGGGATTGTGGGTAAAACTCGCTCTGAAGGGGGAAAAACAGTAAGTATCATGGAGAAAAATATATACAAGTGAACTTCTCATTTCTAGCTATAAAGAAAATATAAAACAGATGACTTTCCATCCTAACTAGATTTCAGAAAAGGAAGATGTGATTACACTGACAGGTCATGTTGTATGTCCCCTGTTGATAGCAGAGAACCAAAGAGAGCTATCCAATGAAAATCAAATATTGTCTGTGAAGTGGTGAGAAAAACAAAACAAAACAAAACTTTATATTAAGTGGGAGTATTAAATGGCTCCTACCTTTTGTTAGGAAAAGTATCATCCAGTTGAAGATCCGATATAAAAGTAATAGGGTTCTGGTCACCATTGTTCAAGTACTCCTGATGGATCACATGACACAGCAACCCTACTTCCCACTGTATTGATTTCTGAATTCTAGTCTCACCACTGGACAATGGAGCTGTATTGGCTATAGTTCCTCCTCTTGAATCCTCATACCAATTTTAATTGGTCCTTATCCTCTGTAGCCCCACTCCAACTTGCTTCAACCCATCCACTGTATAGAATATTTATAAATTTTCATATATTGCTTTACAGCATCAAGCATCTTAACTAACATGTTTTTACTTCCTCATTTTCACCAACCTGGCTGTCATAACTATTACACCCCATAAATCTATTGGCAATGTTTCACATTCCCTAAGACATGCAGCTATCACATTTAAATACTAACATTTTCTTTCCCATTGCCTCTTCCACACTGAAGATATGAGTAAAAAGAAGTGTTTCTGAGTGTATGTTATACATGTTTGTAATAAATAGGCATATGCATATGCATATATTCTTACTTTAAGTAATATACATGACACTTTTTTTACTGTTTCCCAACACATACACAAATGTTATGTCCCCATCTCAGAAAATAAGTTTTTGACAGTCAACCAAACTTGTCAGAAGGTTTGACTTTGGTCAGGCTAAAGTGGGATGCTTCATCTTATGGTTAAATGCAAAGATTTTGTGCCCTGTGACTTTTAAAAACTTGAATAGGTCATCTTCATGTCAATTCAAGAAGGCTTTATCACATATCTACTATGTGCAAGGCATCACTCTAGGCACTGAGGATTCAAAGACAAAAGGTGGCACTGTCTGAACCAGTCATTTTGTTCAATATGCGACCTCACCTCTCACAGGTTAATCATCTTATCTCACAACCCAGGTTGAATTGTGACACCTCCCTACAAGTTCTCTCAGAAAGGTGACTCATTGAATTAAGCCTCCTGTCTTCTATTACTTTTGTTCCCCTTAGCTAAATACATCCAAGGCACCCTTCTTTCCTTCTCTAACTAGAGTGCTGGGGAAACTCTGTAAATATCTATTTGTGTCTATATCTGTATCTAGACTAGGCTTGTGTTTTCACTGATCAAGGGAACTCTCAGATTACTAAACTTCTACCAAAACAGGTTGGCTCTCCATCCACTACCAATCTGCTATAACTCGTTGAATTTCTTTCTGTCTCTCTCCCTCTCCTCCTCTGTCTCCCTCTCCTTCTTTCCCCCCTCCTTCCTTTCTCTCTAGGTAGATGGATATGGCTATATTGCTATATATGTGGGTATGTGTATGTATATGTATGTGGGTGCATATTTTCTATTTTCTATTTCATCTACTACTCTAAGATTATGGAAACCAAGTCGGACTTTGTAAGGATACAACTTCTGATAACATTTTGGCCACTCAAAATCTGGGATACCAGAGATAGTGCTAAGCTTAGTATGGTTCAGTGAAAAGTTTTAGCCTCAGATGATGTTTCCTAAGCATATTACAATGCAGCAGGACAGTAATAACTCAATGAACAATTGGGACTTACTTATCCAAGTGTCAAGCAGACAATTCAAACTTCCGCTGGTTATTTGACATTACATCTCCAGCCTAGAAAATAAGTATCTAGGCTTTTCATAGCATTTATGTAGCAGTGGGTGAGCACTGTCATATGTTCTACTCCATCTACCTTATTTTATTATTACTATTATTATTCAGGCTGTTTAAATGGTTCAGCTTAATATTTTCTTCTCGTACTGTTCACAGTTGGGTAAATGCTCTCTGCCCTCCTTTCTACATGGCCATTTATAACATTGCTAAGTCATTTCTCCCACCTTCTATTCATCACCCTTTCAATTTCTTCTCACCTTCTTATCATCACTTTAGCTCCACCCTGTAATCATCATTTCCCCCTATCACACCTTATTAGTTATTTTATTCTCTTAATTCTATCCCACTGCCTGATCACTCCCTAGTCTCTTCTCCATCCCAGCTTTTTAGCCTTACTCTTCAATTATCTCCCCACTGCTATCATTATTTACCCACTCCATCCCATTATACCTGTAGTCATTATTTCATCTCTGGTTTTGTGGACAGCTCTAAGAGTGTCAAATGAAACAGGATGTAGTAAGTACTTTTTGCATGGAAAATAAATCATAGAAACTTTCAGTCCCAGTTTCTCTCAGGGTACTAATTACATTAGGCTGCCCTCTAGATTTTGGAGATGGTTAACACTATCGTAGGGCAGAACAACTCAATAATAGACCAAGAAGTCAGGTTCAGAGTCTCACTCTCAATTTAACTGGAAATCCAAAACCCAGAGTTGGAAGGGACATCAGAAGTCATATAGTCCAACTCCTATTCAACTTAACTCCTCTCTACAATATCCCTGACAAGTGGTCATCCAACCTCTGCTGTGCAGGGCATGTTTGATTTGAGAAGAAGCCACTCCCATTTTCTTTTACAGCTCTGTTAGGAAATTTGTATTATGTTGAAATGAAATCTGCCTCCCTATAAATTCTACCCATTGGCCTTTCAGAATCAAACAGAATTAAATCTAATCTCCTGCCTGTATGATAACCCTTTAAATTCTTGATAATAGCTAGCATATTTCTCCTGAGTCTTTTCTTCTGCAGTCTTCCTCCTCACTATCTCCCATATAAGTCCCTTTCTCCATTTGTACTACAACCATCACCTTTTGTCTAGACCAGGGGTAGGGAATCTGTAGTCTTGAGGCCACCAGTGGCCCCATAGATCCTTAAGTATAGTTCTTTGATTGAACCCAAACATCACAGAACAAATCCCCTTAATAAAAGAATTTGGGGGGGGGGCTAGGTGGTGCAGTGAGTAGAGCACCGGCCCTGGAGTCAGAAGGACCTGAGTTTGGATCTGGCCTCAGACACTTAACGCACACAAATAAAAACCTAGCCGTGTGACCTTGGGCAAGTTACTTAACCCCAATAGCCCTCCAAATAAATAAATAAATAAATAAATAAATAAATAAATAAATAAATAAATAAATAAATGAATGAATGAATGAATGAATGAATGAATGAATAAATAAATAAATAAATAAAAATAAAAGAATTTTTTCCATAAAACTTGGACTCAATCAAAAGACCATACCTAAGGACCTAGAAGGCCATATGTGGCCTCAAAGTCCACAGGTTCCCCACCCTGGGAAACTATTGAATTTGCCTCCTAACTGGTTTCCCTTTATTTAATGTCTTTGCTCTCCAGTCAATTATCCTCAAATCTTCCAAATTAATATTCCTAAAATACAGCTCAGACTCTGCCACTCCCCTCCCCTCTTTTTTTTTTCCAAGAAGCTTCAGTGATTTTCCAGTTGTTCTAAGATAAAATACAAATGTCTCTGTCGGCATTTAAAACCCCTTGTAATCTCCCTTGAAACTATATATCTAGGTGAATTACTTGCTCCCTTTGCATAACATTCCATCACCCCACTTCTTGTCTTTGTACAGACTGTACTATGCCTGGAATTCTCTCTTCATCTCTGTTTCTTGGAACCCTAAGCTCTCTTTAAGGCTCAGTTCAAGTATTATGTTTGCAGAATAGCCTCTCAAGCCCAAAAATTTATTGGAAGAAGGAGAGGCTGATTTTATTTGTCTGTGTACCTGTTGTATTCCTCCAGTAGCAGGTAAGTTCTTTAAGGACAGGAACTGTCTGAATTTTTGTATTAGATTTTCCAACACCCAGTACAGTGGTTGGCATATAGTATATCCTTAATAAATGCTTATTGCTTGTTTGGTTATTTGATATATATATATATATATATATATATGTGTATATATATATATTTCTATTTTCTTCAATAGAACTATTTTGGGGGGTGGACTTCAGTCCCCCTTATCACCTGGCCACACATCTCTGCATGCATTCTGCTTTATCAGTCTTATTCAAAATGTGACCATGTGACCCCTAGAATTAATCACAGTCCACAAGGTGTGGCCTGATAAGGTCAGAATACAAAGGGATGATTATTGTTATTTTCCATCTTGATGCTGTACTCCTATTAAAATAGCTTAAAATTACATGATCTGTTTTGACTACTACCAATGTTATTTTGTAAATTCCATTTGGAACTTGGCTAAAGTCCAAAATATTTTATGATGGGATATTAAAAAGTAACAGCTTACTGGGACTTCAACTAGTGAACATTTTTAAACATGGAAGTCCCAAGCAAAACAATAATGAGTTGATTGGGAGAGATGATTCCTTTTGGGTATTTAATCCTCTGGCACCAGCAACTCTTTTGAGAAATACCATAATGACCTTGAAAAATTATTGATTTTTTTAAAAAAGATTAATGGCTGGCTCTTGAAGACAGGTCTTCCTTGATTTGAGGCCAGCTCTCAATATGCCTACCCCAAGCTGCGTCTCCAAACAAAACAAAGGAAAGGAGAAACATAGTAAAATTACGATGAGGTGGAATACACAAAGCAAAAACAGGAAAAGGAAGGAAAGAAAGGAAAGGAAGGAAAGGAAGGAAGGATGGAAGGACGGAAGGAAGGAAGGAAGAAAGAAAGAAAGAAAGAAAGAAAGAAAGAAAGAAAGAAAGAAAGAAAGAAAGAAAGAAAGAAAGAAAGAAAGAAAGAAAGAAAGAAAGAAAGAAAGAAAGAAGGAAAGAAAGAAGGAAAGAAAGAAAAAGAAGAAAGGAAGACAATTTTTACCAAGGCTGAAGAAGAACATGTTTAAGCTTTTGCATGTTGGGGCAGCTAGGTGGTGCAGTGAGTAAGAGCGCTGGCCTGGAGTTGGGATGACCCAGGATCAGTTCTGTCCTCAGTACTTAGCACCCACAGATAAATGACTAGCCGTGTAATCTTGAGCAAGTTACTTAACCCCAACTGCTTTAAAAAAAAAGATTTTGCATGTTTCTGACTGTTTGGAGTAGGGGAGTTATGAGGAAAACATAAAGCTACAGAAAAAAAAAAGAGACAGTCCATTGAGTTGGGGAGGAAAAATGACTTTCACAAAAGTTTTGTTTTGTTTTAAATAAACCATTTCCTTTCTGAAAGTCTATTCCCTACTTTTTGTTCTCAATGTCTGAATGAGAAGTGGGTAAACAGGTGCAGAAGAACAGGTGACCCTGATCTGACACTGTGTTTAAAATCACAGTGGACATGGTTAAAAAATCTACTGACTCCCCAAAATGATGAATAATCAGAAACTCTTCCAGGGATTGGAGCAGGAGCTTATACCTGCTGCTGCCTGGGTCTGGCAGAGGCTTTGCCAGCTGCCTTTTCTCCTCCAGACTGGCTTAGTCAGCAGAGTACCCCACTGCCCACACAGTGCTCACAGTCAGTTAGCGCTCACCAGAGAGAATATGGTTCCTAGGCACCGTCTCACTACCTGGCCTGATGCAAATCAAGCATTAAAACACAAGTGCATCTAAGGGCAATGCAAGAATATGCTTCCTTCCTTTCTTAATTAAATCCTCTTTATGTGTATGTAAAGATATGAAGTGGACACTGTATCTTTTGGTACAGGTGTATATATGCAAACACTGAATGGTAATTTTTCACCATGCCTCTACAGGAAGAAAAACATATCCTTCAAAACTGAAACAAGGAATGGAATTTACAGGATATTCCCATTTTAGGAGCAGCAAAGGACTTTATTTTAAATTTTTTCAATGCCCCTTTCCTCTTCCCTGCCTCTGATACAGAGAATAGATAATCTGGCTTATTATTTCGATTTTTAGTAGCCCTTTTCCACAGGTATGTGGCTATTTAACACCCCGATAGGTATCAAGGTACATAGCTTTTTGATGAAGCAGGTAATCAATTCCAAAAACAATGCTAAATATAGGTTCTGAAACTGTGAGCAGATCAAGTGTACCAGCAGGTGAATAATAATGATTAATAATATAATAATGATTAAATTCATAATATATTGCTAGCACTGGCATAGCACTTTAAAGTTTACAAAATATTTTTTGCATGTTACTGCATTTGATTCTCACAATAACAGTTTTAATTATGTGCTATGTTTATCCCCATTTTACAGGTCAGTAAACAAGCTGAGCAAAGTTAAGTGACCCAAGGGAAATGATTTGTTCAGGGTCACAAAGCTAGTAGGTAAATGTCTGTGGCAGAATTTGAATTCAATTCTAGCTGACTTCAAGTCCCAAACCTTATCATTTTATTTAATTTTAAGTGTGGATATATTTTATTAAAGTATAGTTTGGATCAATCAATCAGGAAGCATTTATTATGTGATTATTATTAACTCCAAGGACAATGAGTTTATTTAAAATATATTCCCAATTTCCCATCTGTAGCCTCACTAACTAATACTATAGAGCACTGTTTGTCAAACTATATCGAAAAAATCTGAAACACCTCAAGATTGTATTTTTTTTTTTTGCTTTTTGGAGGGCAATTGGGGTTAAGTAACTTGCCCAAGGTCACACGGCTAAGTTTTTTTTGTTTGTTTGTGTGTGCATTAAGTGTCTGAGGCCGGATCCGAACTCAGGTCCTTCTGACTCCAGGGCCGACACTCTACTCACTGCAACACCTAGCCACCCCTCAAGATTGTATTTTAACAGACCTTAAGTTTATTTATAGGCATTAAAAACAATAACTTTAGAAGGTTTTAGTACTAGAGTTCTGGCAAAATTTTGTTTAAACCAAAGGATTTCTTTCACCATGGAGGAAAATTCTAAGAACCATTACTCTAGAGTATTATGTCTTCTGTTTCTTCTTTAGCTTCTTTGATGAGTCTTTGGTCTTGCTACAAAAATTAACGTGGTGGAATTGGACCATCAATGGCAGGCTAGTACTGTCTCCATTCTTTTTGGGTGAAAATATCCAATCCCTATTCTTTTCAGTCTCATATTTCCTAGTCCATTTTAGTCTCCCATATCTCCTAGTCCATCTTTGCCCCTTTCTCATAAGAACATAGCTGTCAAGTATTTTCTTTTTAAAGTGGAATATAAGTGAAAGGATCTGTTGATATAATTTGATCATTACCCATTTCCTTTCGTCAATCAGCTTCAACTGTCCTCCCAGTCTCCCCTTTCTCCCTCAATCTCCAGGTTTCAGCATTCATTCTTATTCAGATGAGTCCTCCTCTCCTACCTCTACCCGCCTCCCCCCTCAAAATCCAAGTTCAATAGCTTATGTTGCTTTTGCTACTACTTAAGTACTCACTAGTGTCAGGAATAGAGTAAGGATGTACATTTCTTAAATAACCTTTTGGTGTCTTAGGGGTTATTGATGTCTGCAGCTATAGCAGGAAACACTGATGTTCAGTCTTGGGAGACAAGGAAAGAAGGACATGAATTTTAAACTTCATGTTGACAAAGCATTTGTGTACCCATGTCACATTAAACTGTCACTGACTGAAGTCAATGAGAGTTATGAATGACAAACTGAAGGCCAAATTTAGTGTGGTTAACACACACATACATATACACACACATACATGCATACACCCACCTGAATTTAGATTTTGGACAGTTTTAAACTGGCTCTAATAGTATACTTCAAGAGGGCCATTATTTGTATTTTTAAAAATTCCTTTTATGAGGGCTGGAAAAAATGCTCAATAACCAATTCATCTTATACTCTTGCACATATCCACTGACATACCCATAGACACAGTATTTCTGAATTGCACTTGTGCAGACATCGTCTAGTAATTTAAACAACATACAGATTCATTGCATCCATTTGTTCTATTGATCCTTTGACTTAGAGTATTATAATCTTTGTTTCTTTTCTTTTTCTATAGCCAACCTGAAAAAATCCTCCTCTGAAGGCATGAAGATGGCCCTGGCTTTTCCAGGATTATGCTTATGGAGTAAATATTCTAACAGATCCTACCAAAAGTGAGAGAACATGCCTATCTCCTGAGAAGCAGTTGATCTGAGTTTGGAGGGACCCATTACTAGATATTTGGCCACAGATGATGAGCTCTTTTTGCTGAAGCAAATCATAGGGATCATCGATCTCCTAAGGTACAGCAAAATTACAACCTATACATGTGGAGGGAGTATTCACACTGGGTAAATCAAGTATCGTTTTAAGCATTTGAAATATATTTTATATTATCCATGATCCCATTCTAAGTCTTATGATCCATTTCTTGCTTCTACCCCCTTACACTTCTGTAGGTGACACAGATTCCTCTAACGGTGTTTCTGCGGCTCCCTTAGCACCCCCAGCCACACATTCTACCTACTCAGGGATTAACATACCTAAGGTGTAAGTAACATCTTGCTAATTAAAGAGACACTGATGCAGGACATCAATGCCAGCATCAACATTTCTGAAGTCACTGATTTCTAATACTTCTATTTCTGAAGCTTTTTTCAGAAAAGGGTCAACACATCCTTTCCTTACCACTTGACCTACACCCCCCGAAAGGATCCACAGGACATAAACTCCCACAGCTACCAATACAGAAACACGTCCCTACTCTCTCTCCTTTTAAGATTTCTCTAACTGCAACATTCCAGTGTTTAATTCTTTAAGCCCTCCCTCTTTTACCATGCAATGCTGAAAACACCTTTTGATTATTCTACATTTCCTTTTCTCAGGCACCTTATCCAATTCTCACTGAATGTTTCTCTCTCAATCACTTTCACCAACTGTCATTTTTCCAACTGCCATCATTCTCTACTCTTTTATATCTCATTTTTTTAAAGCTACCATCAGCCTAAAGAGAAATGTGTTCTATTTCCTGTTGCTTCAAACAACCTGAATTTAAAACAATAACCACTCAAAAACCAAAATCCTAAAACTAAACAGTCATGGAGAAAGAGAGATGATATCACATTCATGTACAAATATTTCCTTATGGAGGGATTATGAATGCTACATATGCATTTGTCCCCTCCCAGTCACTTATTTCTTGTTTCACCTGAGTCTGTTCTGTAAGAGATGATGAGTGAATTGTGTTCTAGTTTGCTGAGCAGAGAAATCTGTAATGTAATTAATTCCACTGAATTGGGCCCCCTCATCTGTGATATACTTACTGAAAAGGATTAGGCTGGCATTTGTGACTCCCAGCTTGTTGGCAGCCACACAAGTGTAGTTGCCATAGTGTTCCTCAGTGACGTTGGTCACCATCAGGAGAGACTGACCCTCAATGCTCTTAATCTCAAGGCCATTGGCGCTGTTTATCCTAAGAGTGCAAGAGAAAACATTAACAGACCAATAAAATGTATAATATAAAGTATTTCATTCTTATTCACATTTGTTGATGCTTGGCAAGAGGGAAAAAGATAAGTTTCAGTTCACTACTCTCTGAATCATCTCTATTACATTTTTTATATAATTTCAATTAGTGGAGTAGATGTCTACTGCCAATGGAGACTAGTTCCAATTTAACTTGATCTCCATGATAAGAAAAGGGGAGAATATGGAGTGAGAATATAGCCTATTCAACCATCCTGCCACGTCCTCAGTTTTTGTTGGTTGGTTGCTAATTTAATTAGCAACTTGAGACTGAGTCTCAAGATTCTTTTAAAAATTGTGTTCAAATATAGATCTAATTTTATTTTTTTCATAAAAAACTTCTGTTTGCCTCTTAAACATCTGCCCTGGTCACAGAGGAGTTATAGTGGGCAGAATAAATACCTGGTATCATCTCTATACCACTCAAAGTCAGGCGCAGGCACTGCGGAGGCCTCACATTTGAGAGAAGCTTGTCGCCCCGTAGTAGCTTCATTGCTCTTGGACTCCGTGATAGTGGGAGGGTCTGCAGCATGAAAATAAAACAAGATAAACAGAAGTAAGATATTTTAAAATATTTTAGATCTTAAAAACAACCCCTCAACATTGGTGAATAGCTGAATAACAAAGGTTCATTTCCCCATTTTTATACAACCTGTTACTATTGTTACATAAACAATATATATGTATACATATATTATATTATATACTATATTACATACATATGTTGTTGTTCGTCTGTTATCTAAATATGTTGGGAATAGTATTACAATTCAATTTGAACATTTATTAAGTGCCTACTGTGAGCAGAGCATTGTGCTAAGTAGTAGGGATATGAAGGCAAAAGTGACTATCAAACGCTGTCCTCAAGAATTTCTATTCTGCTGGGGAGATACAACATAAAATTAGTCATACACTTGGACCCAATAATCTCATTCCTGGATCTACAGTTATGTAAAAACATTTGTTTTTAAAGGGTCTTATGGGATTTTTTTTTTGAAATGACTTATTCCTAGACCTTACAGTGAATTTTGTTCTGCAGGGACTTGACAGCTTAGAAGTCTTTCACGAGGCAGTCATTATCTATTCATTCCTCATTACCTTCCAACTATCTGAAACAAAGGATCATGAATTTGAACCTGGGGGTTATCTAGTCCAACTCTCTGATTTTATTGATGAGGCTTAGAAAGGCCAAATGATACACCCATTTAAATTCACAAAGATACCTATGGAAGAATCAGAATTTGAACTGAGGCCCTCCAATTCTAAATCCAACCCTCTTCCCTTGGATCACAGTAATAGTTCACTTATTTACTCAGGCTCCCCCTAAACCTCCCCAGAACTATGAATCTAAGAAAGCAGGACAGAAAATATTTACAAAAGAGGACAAAAAAACATTCATACCTCTAGACCTGAACATGTAGCTTTCCATTATTAACATAGTCAGGCTTCCTTTGTTGACCCACCTGTTGCTTTAAAAAAGGGATCCCTGGGGGCGGAGCCAAGATGGCGGAGTAGAAACATCTCATCCAAGCCACTCTGCCCCCACATTCCCCCCAAACGATGTAAAAGGGGACTCTGAACAACTTCTGGAGCCCCAGCACCCACAGAACGACACAGAGAAGCTAAACTCCCGCTGAGGACAGCCCAGCAGCCCTGCAGGAAGGACCAGCGCAGTGGTCTGGGACCTGGCAGCGTGCAGCGCGCAGAGCGCAGGAGCCAAGCCGAGCCGAGCCCAGGTCCGCATGAGCCGAGGTTTTAGCCCCAGGGCGGCAGGGCCAGCAGCCAGCTGGAGGAACCCCAGAACACCAGGAGCTGTGGCGACTCCAGAATTATCAACATAGACTTGCCTAGGACAAAGTAAGAGGTTAGTGTCCTATGGACTTTGGGACTGGTATTAGGGAATGCGTCGGCTCCCTCCCCTGGGGGCTAGAAGCCGCTGAGGAGACACGCCATTTTGTAGTTTTCAGAGGCAGCTCCCGCTACCAGCCTGCAAATTTGTAGGGAGATCCAGCGATCAGTCTTGGGGGGTAATCGCTCTTGCTTTAACCTCCCTGGATCTGGATTGTGATCTAGGGTGGAAGTCGTGGGTGGGTTTACAGCTTGCCAGAAACGGAAGTTGCCCCCAACACATTCGGGACGAAAATTCCTCTATCTGGCCTTAAAGCCATAGTGTGGCAACAAGCCCAAAAGTCAAGTAATTAAGTGGCAACATGCCAAGGCAAAGGAAACAGAAAAATGCAACCCTAGACTCCTATTTTGGGGGCATAGAGCGGGAAAAGGACTGTGAGGTCAGAAGTCCTGCTCCAAAAGCCCCAGGGGAAACCATGAGCGGGTTGCAGGCCATAGAGGACCTTAAGAAGTACTTTAAAAATCAAATAAGAGAAGTGGAGGAAAAATTGGAAAGAGAAATGAGAAGGATGCAAGAAAAGTATGAAATGAGGGTCAACAGCCTGACTGAGGAAAACAACACCTTAAAAAATAGACTAACTCAAATGGCAAAGGAGGCCCAAAAGGGCAATGAGGAGAAGAATGCCTTAAAAGGTCGAATTTGCCAGATGGAAAAAGAATCTCAAAAGTTCACTGAGGAGATTCATTCCTTCAGAGTTAGACTGGAGCAAATGGAAGCTAATGACTTTATGAGAAATCAAGATGCTGTTAAGCAGATCCAAACAAATGAAAGATTAGAAGGCAATGTGAAATATCTCATGGGAAAAACCACTGACCTGGAAAATAGATCCAGGAGAGACAATTTAAAAATTATTGGACTACCTGAAAGCCATGATCAAGAAAAGAACCTAGAAATCACCCTTCAAGAAATTCTCAAGGAAAACTGCCCTGATGTTTCAGATCCAGAGGGCAAAATAGAGGTTGAAAGAATCCACCGATCACCTCCTGAAAAAGACCCCAAAAAGAAAACTCCCAGGAATATTATAGCCAGGTTCCAGAATCCCCAGATCAAGGAGAAAATACTACAAGCAGCCAGGAAGAAACAATTTCAATATTGTGGAAACACAATCAGAATAGCCCAGGACCTGGCAGCTTCTACACTGAGGGATCGAAGGGCATGGAATATGATATTCCAGAGGGCAAAAGAACTGGGACTGAACCCACGGGTCACCTACCCAGCAAAACTGAGTATTTTGTTTCAGGGGAAAATATGGTCATTCAGTGGAATAGAGGACTTTCAAGCATTCTTGAGGAAAAAACCAGAATTGAATAGAAAATTTGACACCCAGACACAAGAAGGAAGAGATGCCTGAGAAGGTAATCAGGGAAAAGAAATCAAAAGGAACTTATCAAAGTTGAACTATTTACATTCCTATATGGAAAAGCAATAACTGTGACTGATGATATCTTTCTCACTATGAAAATAATGGAAGAAGGGGGTGTGGTCATATGAATACATATGTGAATGTGTGTGTATATGGTTACAGTTATATATGGATAGAGGGCATAGGTTGAATTTGTTGGGAAGGGAGAATACTCAAGGGATGAAATTATGAGGTGAGAGAGGAAAGTGGCGAGAGGAGATGGGGAGAGACAGGGTAGGGTAAACTATCCCATGCAGAAGAAGCAAGGGGAAGTGGTTGCAAAGGAGGGGGAGAATAAGGAAGGCTAAAAAGGCAAAACCACATTCACATTGAATTTGGTTCAGGGAGAAAATGACATACATACTAAATGGGATATCTCAACCTGCAGCAGGATAGGGGGAAGGGGGATGAGAGGAGGGATGATGGATGGGAGGGCATCCTTGGGGTGAGGGGAGGTTGGAAGTACCCACTATAGAAGAGGGACAGGATCATGTAGGGAATGGACCAGGTGGGGGGTGGGATGAGTGGGAGGGAATTATAAGCAGCCTTGTACAATATATCTACTATGATAATGTTTTGCATAGCTAGACATGTACAACATATACTGAATTACTTATCTCCCAAGAGGGAATGGGTGACAAGGGAGGAAGGAAATGGATCTGAAATTGAGGTCATAACATTAAATGTTTCAAATATATATAAATACTATTATTAATACTCTTTTGCTTGTAATAGGGAGATAAGATGTGCAGGCATTGGGATGCAAAGACTCACCTTCCTCTAATGGAAAAGTCGATGGGGGTATGGGAGAAGGTATGGGAGAGAGCAGATTGGAGGAAGCGATATCTTGTAGGATTACTATTCTGGGAGGTTGGGTAGGGGAATAATGGGGGGGAAATGATTGTAACTCAAAATCTGGTGGAAATGAATGATGTAAAACAGAAGTTAATAAAGCATTTGTTTAAAAAAAAAAAAGGGATCCCTTCTAATAACCCTCAAATCTTGCATAGACTTTGAAGTACAAGTATGTCTTTGTCTACAAACCTCAGGTAAAACCCAGAAATGGCATTAGTTGGTGGCCAGAGTGCTGGACCTGATCAATCAAGAGACCTGAGTTTCTTTCTGCTTGGACATCTACCGTCTTTGGACCCTGGTCAAGTTACATAATCTATCTCTACCCCAGTTTCCCCATTACTAAAATGGATTTGAATGGGAAAGGTGAAACTCTCAGCCCATAATTTTTGTGGGAGCAAGCCAGAATTTTGGTTTCATCCTTCCCCCGTCTTTACTACTGCCAGATCAGCATTAGGCCCCCTTCTAGGGTCTTTCCACCTCTACCCTTATTTTATCAGCATTAGGCCTCTTCTGAGGTTTTCACCCTCTACCCTTGCTTGTGACCTTTTTTCCCTCCCTTGCTTGTCTACCAAAGAAGGACATGAACAATACCTTGGCCCCCTATCCCACCTTCCAGCCAACACAGTTAGTGGCGGGCTTCTTTATTATCTGCCATTGGGTTAGATTTTGTGCCAAGACTGAGAGCCCGCCTCCCAGCCAATGGGAGAAGGGACAGGGGGAGGGGGTAGAGAGGGGGCTTGACTGCATTAGGGTATAAATTCTTGTTCTGTCTTTTGTAATACGATTCATTCTGCTGGTTCATACTGGTGGAAGCAATAACCTCTTCTCGAGAGAACTGAATAAATTTCCTGTTCCTTCCTCAAGATACCTCTCACTTTAAATTTTTCTAGGTAGGGGATTTTTGGGGTCCCCGTACCTCACACAGAGTTAATATTTTCAGTACACAGATTACATTGTTTGTTGTAGGTAAAACACTTTTTGAAGTCCTATATAAATGTGGGGCTCAGGCTATAAGAGCCTTTAGCTAGAGGGAACTAGGCCAGCAGAAACAAGAAGGTCATTGGAGTGACGTACCCAGGACTTCTTCCCTATTTAGCTTTGTTTTCTCTATTCAATACTCTTTTGGCTTTTATCTCTCTGGGGAGCAAATTAGAAGAAGCTTAGATTTCAGTACCTGTTTCTGTTTTGGTCAAAAACCCTGAGGGTTTTCCCCTTCCAGATTGATTTTATTTTGGACTAAGTAAAAGAGGCCATTTTTTGCCTCATTTCTTACCTAGCCTTAATCACTGAATGGGTGTTGCCTCAGACAAACTGAGACCTGGGAAAGACTTGAAATGACTTAAAAAGGCCAAGGTCACCCACTGCATCCAGGGCTGTTTCTAGTCATCCTGATCTATACCTTGCCACTGGACCCAGATGGCTCTGGAGGAAAGAGTGAGGCTGGCGACTTTGCACAGCTCTGCTTCACTTAAAGTTGATTTGCTTTCAAGTCATGACATCACTTTCTCGATTTCATGGTCCTCTTCAATAATGGACAAACAGCAACAAGAAGCAAGGTAGTAAAGCTGACTTATCATTAACCTCTCTGTCTTTCTCTGCCTACCACAGTTGTTTATTTGTAATATGATTTTCTCTTATTTACAATTATGCTTATATACCTAAATTTTTAATGATAGTCAAAAATTATCACTTTCAGATAGATTTGCATGTTTGTTCTGAGCTAGAAACTTTTCCAGAAAAGTTCCTGCGCTTTTGTTATTCTTCATTAACTACTGCTGTCTCTACCTTTGGTACAAAGTTACTGTTTATTTGTGGAAGGATCAACCTACCCTAGTATCCTTTTGACTGATTGCTCTCTAAAGATTTCTAGAGCTGCTGGCTGGAAAAAAGAGCCAATGTCACCCCTAAATTCCTTCCATGAGCAGTGTTCCTATTGCTGTGCTCCTACTGGTATCTCATTGCTGTTTTTCACTGGTCTCAGTAATCCTGGCACTTTGGTTGCCAATGCTTAATGAATTCACACTTTGGTTCTTTGATATTTGGCTGGAAATCTGAGTTTCCTCTCCAGTCCTGCAAATTAATTGCCATGAGATTTCCTCTCCTTGCACAATCTCCCAATTTATAAAATGAATGTGACTAACAAATTTTGATCTGTGTCTATGCATCAGTGGTCTGAGTGAAGTGGGGGGAGGTGTTGATAAGGGGAAACAGAACTGTGCAAGTCTCACCTATTTTAAACTTGCTCTACCACCTTCCCTATAGCATACTGGGCATTCTATACTTCCTCTCAGTATAATCATGAAACTGCAGGTTTTCTTCCATCCTTTTATTATGGTACTGAGGAACTAAAAGTCTGTTTGTGTAGAAAGGTGAACATAAATATACATATAGACACACACATACCTGTATCTTTATTTAAATATAGATGGATGTCAGATAAGGTAGACATATGCATACATATACACATACACACATGCATGTATGCAAACACAGATACATAGATAGACATCAAGGCTGACTTCCTTCTCATGGTCCAGATAACTGTAGTCCCTGCTAATCTTGTCCTAAGTTTTAGTGTACAAAATACTAAAATTTTTCATCTTCCAACCTAGGAGGAATATTAGTACACAAGTAGCACTACTGGTAAATGAGAGGAAATTATTTTAAATGTTTTTAAAGGACATGCTATTATAGTAAAAGTCTTTCATTACTTTAACTTTTTTTTAGATCTAGATCTGTTTTTTATCAGTACTGGGAACTCCTGGTGAGAAAAGCTTTTCAACTAATGCAGATAAACCACTTTTCTATAATAGCCAAGTCTTAGAGAGCTTGGGTGCTAAGAGCTTGCCCAAAGCTCCAAAGCCAGTATGTATCAGAAGCAGGATTTGAAACAAGTCCTCTGTCCATTATTTCAGACTGCTTTTCAGCTTTTAGAATGCGTGTTCTAAAATGTGCTTATAATGTATTCTGAGGAGGTAAAACTAGGAAAGGTAATTAAATAGTGAAGCATACATATTGTAGTATAGTTAAAATAAAATTTCTTTCTTAAAATGTAGTTATAACAAGAAATTTTCATAAAATGATGGTTTGAGGTTCATTGTTATTCTTTTTTTGTGACTTTTGGAATAGTTCACTATTATCAGAGGACATTTCCCCATCTCATACACTTTAAACTCCATCTGGTACCTGAAATTTTAATGAGTTATTTCTATTTCTTATGACCAATAAGATGAATTCTTCAATTAGAATGGATAGGATGCCACTATGAAAGGTTCAGAAGGCAGAATAAAATCCAGTTTAACTTCTCCATTACAAAACTAATCATATGTGAGGAGAGAGTGCTTAAATGACTCTTTCAAATTAAGTCCATGGAAGAAAAAATGTATGTTCATCTTCCTATCTGAATGGAATGAAGTCTCTCTGTAAGTGACATGTCAAGTTTGTAATGGATAATTCACTTTACTTGGTTCATAGGAGTATATTGATTGATGGAAAGCTGAGTGTGTAGCTATTTGTCTGAATGCAATCTCCTACTAAGTATAAGCTATTTAGATGAACATAAAACACACCATAAAGTTTCATGTAGTATAATCATAGTAATAATAATGCAGCACCTAGGAATCTTACTGTGCTTTTCCTCTGAAGATCTTAAAAGGCTTTCACATAGATTTTGTTCTAGCCTACTTTTTGCACTAGGAGAAAACTAGTGAAGTGTGTCATTTTTCAGTACGGGAAGGTTGTTTTTACAATAAAGAGGAAAAAAACCCTCAATCTTTTCTTTTCTCTTCTATCTCTCCTATCTCTCCCCTCTTGCATCTCTCCTCTTCTTTCCCCCTAGGCCCACACTCTCCCCAAACAAAGATCTGTATTATTTCAAGAAACTTAAAAAGTCTATGATTGCCAAGTACTATTCTGGCAACAGATTGTCTGTTTTCTGGGGATCTACCTGGCTAAACACAAAAGTCTCTTTGTCATTAAGCTGGTAATTTTGTGATGAATCTTTTGGCCATGGCATTGCATGAAACAAAGAAAAACCAAAAATGACTGTCAGCCTTTGGTATCCCCATTTTGCCTCGATGATGACAGTGGGGGGGAATCTGGTCAAAGGGATTTAAGAATCAAACAGATGTTAGTCTGTTTTTCAACATTAACTTAGCTATCAGTATTCTAAAGGTGACAGCCAAGTTCAATGACAAATAAATGGCCATACTACCTCAAGCATGACTGCTTATCAGTCTTGAAATTGTATTCGATCTATAAGCATCACCAGCAGACAAAAGGAAGTTGCAGCTAAATGGAAAGATGGTTCACAGATTTTGTAAAAGTCAAATAAAGGACTTGGTAGAGTTGTTGTTGATCATACCTACAAAAAAAATCATTAGATATTTGGTCATCCTATGATAGATATTTTGAAAAAAAGACCACCATGAAAATAACTGCAGGATGTACAGTAGCATCTGGTGCAGACTCAATTAGAGCTTCGGAACTAAAACAGAATCAATTTTGATTCTTGGTGACTTCAATGCAAATTTGGGCATAGGTGAGGAGAGTGCAAAATATATTAGAAAGTGTGGTTCGGGAAGAAGGAATTAGAAGGTCAAAATACTTGTGGACTACAAAGAAGCTTAATATCTATATATCTAAATATTTTCTTCATGAAAGAAAGGGAAGGTGCTGGGCATGGCAAGCATTAAATAGCATTGCCAAAAAAAGGAAACTGATTAATAGAGAGAAAACAAGTGATTACTGATGTGGTAGTCATTGTTGAATTAGCTATATGTGTACAATTAGATAATGGGCTTATTAGAGAAAATATTAAAATTAATACAAAGCTAGAAGATTAAAATGAAAATGAAGACATTGCATACAATTAAAAGAAGCCAAACCTGACTGATTACACAAAATTGACACTGAAAAATGAGCAATGGATTGAATAAAGGTCATTGATACTGATTATAACAATTACATCTAGGAATTTAAGCAATTTAAATCAACTCCCATAATGAGGATACCAAAAGAATCTAAAAATGGCCAAAATAAACATTTAATCTATTTGCCATTTGATGAGAGCTGGCAGTCAAGAGGAACACTGATTTGTAAAATCTTACAGAGAAGAATGATGGAAGATTATAAGCAGTATTGCCTCATAAACCAGTAAGAAACAATGTAAGGAAGAACTGTTCAAAGATAGCTTAGCAAGAGACTCAAAGGAAAGTTTTCTGGTGGGAATTTATGAATTAAACTAAAAAGGGGACAATATGCAGGTGGAAGATGAAGATCTACAGAGATTTTTACAGTAAACTCTTTTATCACCATCAAAGACTGCTGGAGTCACTATGTTTGGACTCTTAACATCCATCATACTTCTGACTGTGTTTACAGAAGTGAAAATGGTACTGAAGAAAAAAGATAGTAAAAGGTTTGTACTTAATCAAATACATACAGATGATATCTATGTTAGAGGTGACATAGTGAGGAAACAGGAATTGATTCTCAAGATATGTGAATGAAAACATTACAAAGATGTCGATAAGACTTCTCAGAGTTGTTATGAGAATCAAATGAGATAATATCTGTAAAGTGCTTTGCAAACATTAAAGTGCTATGTAAATGCTAGCCTTCATCATCATCATCCCCTAGGGAAGATAATGTTATTAAATTAACAAGTAGCTGCCTTAGTACCCCTCACTCTGGTGTCACTAACCATAACTACTTTTCTCTTCTTCCTCTGACACTTATTGGACGATCTGCTACCTCACTGTACACATGGGTCCATTTGGTCATTCCTTGGAAGATAAACTATTGCTTTTCCAACAGAGTGATCTTTCTCAGAAAGTGCTTCAAAACGGTTTTGTAGCTCCAAGTTTTCAGTGCCTTCACATTTTCCCCTTCCTACTTTATGTATGAAATCCCATTTGACCCCAACTCCATACACAGGTCAGAGTTAATTTCTGTCTTTTCAGGTCCTTTTTATGTTGGTTCACACACTGAAGTCTCTCTTTCAATGTATTGCCCTATGCACAAGAACTTAATTCTATAATGTTCTTTAGTTCTTGAAAAAAAATCAAACCTGGCATCTATATTTGTATTCTACAACTATTCCAATCAGTCAAGATAAGTAGTAGAGTTGCAATAACTTACTGATGAGTTGATTTGTTAAAACTTTTCAACCAATTGCTACGGTGTCACATAAACCCAGGCTAAGAATGCAATATATTGGAAGAAAGATGATTCTTAGGGGAATCAGTGTCTCATTGTACTTTCTAAATTTTGTTCCGAATTGAAATCAAATTTAGAAGTTGCTTTGAGATAGCACAATATACCAGTGAAATATTTCTTAGTTGTGATAGTAAATACTGGAAATCTTTTGGGGCTCTCGTAAGAGATTTATGGACAAATAGGTGAAAGGAATTTCAAAGAAGCCTGTAGTTCTGTTTCGACTTTCTTGTGATTCACTTGTCACTAACTAAAAAAACCCTCCAATTTTCATAAAACCCTTTCCTTGAAAATTGGCCGTCATTTGGCCATTCTAAGCTACACTTTGGGGACAGTCAAGAAGGAGCAATGTCAGGCTAATTGCACTAATAATATGGCCTAGGCTGATAGCTTTGATCTTAGGAACAATCTGCAATCCATACCACTTTGATGTTTCACACAATGGAAGCATAAATATTTTCCATGTACTTTATGATTGGGCTCTATGCAATCTAATTAAGATGAAGGTCAATTAATAGAAAATGAAATCTTAACTGCAAAAGTCAGGAAGGAGGTAGATGATATTGGTGAGGGTGTATGCACATAAAAGAAGTGAACTAACCTAATTAGAAAGTTATATAAACACTCAGAAGATGCCTTTCATCTGAAAAAGTCCCAAAGCATTTTATAGTATGGAAAATTTTAATTTGTCTCTGAAACTATAAATGTTTGTCTGTCCACCCCCTCTTTCCTTTTCCTCATCCCTTTCTCTAACTCTTCTCCCTTTCTCCACTTTATTGGAAAATAACAATGACATTTCATAAGAGCCAAGAATGCTATTAAAAAATAGACTTTTTTAGGTAAACACAAGTGTCATCAAATACGGTCCCTCTTTCCTAAAACATCAGCTCCTTGAACATGGAAGACAGGTGCCGATTCTGTTTTGAAGCATCTGTCATGAAGGAGATTTTGCAGTCTCCCTCAGGGGCTGTCCCCCAAACTCCAGACAAGTGTAATGGCACAGTGAATATAACAAAGCAAAAAGTAATCGAGCTAGAGTGGTAATCCACTTTCATACACGTCAGAATGGGAATTCAGTGATTTCACAAAAGGGCAGGCCTGGGCAGCTAGATTATCTTGTCACTAGGTAAAAGTTTGTGATAGAGATATCTCAGTAGAAAGATGCTTCTATTTGTACAGTGTAAGTGAATTAAAAAAAAATGCTTTGCTGGGTGACATATCACAGGGTTCTATTCCTCTTCCTCTTTCATTCATTTTTATTTTCTATTTTTATTTATTTTTTTATTTCTAAATCTTTCACTGCAGAGGCTCCAAAAATGCCTTTCTTCTGAAAAAGTTCCAAAGCATTTTATAGTATGGAAATTTTTAATCTGTCTCTGAAACTATAAATGTCTGTCTGTCCACCCTCTCTTTCCTTTTCTCTATCCCTTTCTCTCATCTCTTTCTTTTCCCTTTCTTCTCTGTAGTGGAGACGTCACCTACAAGTGCCCTCAAATACAGTCCTTCTTTTATTTATTTATTTGCCTACTAATGCATATTAGTGAATTAATTTATGTATTAATTTACATATTTAATTATTTTATATATTAGTATATTTACCTACTAATTCATATTAGTGAATTCCTTGCTAACACAATTTCTAGACATTCTGATGAAATGAACACTAATATTGAATTATCAAATAACCCCTAACCTCCTATGATTCAAATGACAATAGTATATGAACAAAGAAAGGTAAGGGACTTAGTCAAAATCTCTCAGTCATTTGGGCATTCAGCAAGAACCCAGTATCATATTTTAGACTTATATGCCTACATACTTAATAACTGATTGAAAAATGTATTATCAAAATACAATTGCTCATATATGATCCTTCTTTAGAGAGAGATATAGCCTTTGAAAATCATAAAAACTGGGGAATCTGAGTTTCCAGATTTGTTTTATCTGTATTTATAACTATCTGATCTGCATGCTGAACCACTAAAAAAATTATGGCAGGCCAATATGTAATTAAATTTATTTTATCCTATATGTAACACAGTTCAACTATTTATGTGTGTATGTGTGTGTACATATATATCTATATATATATCACACTTCTGGAGAGACTCAAGAAAGAGGGGGAGGGAAGAGGTTACCTGAGATTGAAATGCTCACGAGTCATTTTGTAAATTCCAGTTTTTACTAGTTATTATCGCTAATAAGCTCAGCTGTATCTAACTGCCAAAGTAATACACCTTTAAATTTTGGCACCCAGATACAAAGCTCCAATCACTCAACCCTAGTTGTGATTCTAAAAAAAACAATAACCTCTTAGTGATTATCTTGGCAAAGGTATTCTATCAGATCTAAGGACCACATTTTACCATTCAAAAGGACTGCTCTGACCAGAATAGAATTTCTGTTTAAAATTAAATGACCTTGGCTACAGTTATCTGGAACCTTTAGAAATTGCTTTCTCAAATCTCTGTGCTAATTGCTTCTGTGATTCATACATGACATACTCACAGTTCACAGTGACCTTGACTTGTTTGACATCTGCTGAGGAAACCTCATTGGCAGCTTTGCACTCATATTTGCCTGACTGCTCCCTTGTGATGCCAAGGATCTCCAGGTACTCTTCTTCTCCTTCAAATTCTCTTCCTAAAAAACAGATAGAACAATAATTATCATATTTATACCAGCAAAAAAGGCATATAGAATATAATATATATATAATGTGTATGTATGTGTATGTATGGGTATATATGTAATGTATTTGTGATATCTACATCTCTCTCTATATATAGATATATATAACATACATTTGTATACATATATATGTATGTATGTGAGTATGTATATATGTGTATATCTATAGCTATATAATTAACCAGACCACATTCACAGGTGGCAGCAATTGTCACATTGTCTCTTTGAGAAACAATTCTAATAAATTCTAGTAAAATTCAATCTTATTGAGACTAGCTGCTATATCCTTTTTGGCTCTGTATCCCTGGCACCTAGGACCATGCCTTGTGAATAGGAGGTAATAGATACTTGTTGATTTGAATTGAATTTAACTGAATCACATATGAATATACGCACTAGTCAAAGCCATACTCACTATTTCCTCTTTCATCCCACGGCACATATCCTCTATTCATATAACTTCCATAAAATTCTGGCCATAAGACATGCTTTTGAAATTGCCACTGACTCTGCTGCTCAATATTAAGCTCTGTCACCAATCAATTAAAAAAATCATTTCTTATTAAACACCTATTATGATGTTCAAGGCACCACACTAGTAGGTTTGGGGGATCTGAAGAATAAAAGTGGAAGTCTCTGCCTTCCAGGATTTTAAACTTCATTGGGGAAATTGTAGTTTTAACATGTGCAGAAATAAATATGATGCAAAGAAAATGGAGGAGAGAGAGAGAGAGAGAGAGAGAGAGAGAGAGAGAGAGAGAGAGAGAACAAAAGCAACTAGGCAAACAGATGAAGCAGGGAGTAACTGAGCTGGTCCTTGAAGGAGGAGGGATTCTATGAAGCAAATTCTAAGCATGGGGCATGATGTGTTTTAATACATAGAGTTAGGAGAAGTATTGACTTCAGGAACATCTAGGAGTCCAGTTTGGTTGGAATATAGAGTTTCAGAAAGAGAGCAGCATGGGATCAGACTGGAAAGTACTTAGCACAATGCCTGCCACATAACAGGTACTTAATTAATACATATTGACTACACTTGACTCATCTTGAATTAGACATGTAGGTAGAAGACTGTGGATGGCCTTGAATGTCAGGCTTTAAATGCACTTATATTTGATCCCATTGTTGAGGGGAAGCCACAGCAATTTTTGAGCAGAGGAGTAACCTGGTCAGAACTTTGCCTTAAAAAAGATTATTTTGGCCACTATGTGGAATGGGGAAGGGAAAAGACTGGAAGTAGGAAGCACTGATTACAGTTTTATAATAATTGGCTAGAGCAATAATCTAGGCAAGACATGATGAAGGCCTGGGCTAAGCTGGTGGCTGTTTAAGTGGAGAGTAGACAGAAACAAGAGATATTGTGGTAGTAGATTTAATAAAAATATAATGATGTGCATACTGAAGGAGGATCAGGAATCAAAGGTAGCAAACCTAGATGACTCAATGGAAGGTGCTAACATCCAGATTCTTTTCACATCTCTGATCAAGTTGAAGGGCAGAACTTTAATGGCCATTGGGTACTCAGCAACAGATTAAGGTTTCCAAGGGATGAGCTACTCATAGCTTGTCCGGTGATAAATGATAACTAGAAATAGAAAATCTTAAAATTTGTGAAATTGAACAGATTGATCTCCTCTAATGAATGAATCCTCTCTTTCTCCCCTTTATTCTGACCTGATTATTATTTACAAAAAGTAGAATTGATTGACTGAGTCCTTAGGAGGTTAGAAGGGGGGAGCTTTATATATGAACCATGCAAAAGTAACAGATAACAAATATGCCCTTCACCAAAAGTGTGGTATTCTAGAATAAGAGGGATAAAAGTATAACTAGATTTTCTTGGAAAGTTGAAAGTGGGGTGAGTTAGTGGAAGGAGCTTAACCCTGCTACAGAATCAAAATTATATAGACACAGACTTGCCTGCGATCATGAAAAACTGAATGCCAATAATCAGTAGCTATTTTCATATATTGCAAGATGTTTTCCTTTTCGGGACATTCCCTGATGGTCATGTACACATAATTGTTATCCAACAAAGAAACATATACTGTGCCTAGTATGCAGGCCAAGTCCATTAACTAGATTAACCAGGACACTCAAAATGAGCAAAGTCAGAGCCTTTAAAATAGCATGCCATAGACTAGGGTCAGGGGATATTGAAGACCATAAAATTTCTTTTTGTCTTTTGTTAAGTAAGACAATGTCTTGAGCAGACTTTAGTTTAAATTCTTTTGCATTGTAAACTTTTGAAATGCACACATAGAAACATTTCTACATATAAAAAAGAAAGGATTAGATATAAAAAGTACTATCTTATATTGCATATAGGATTTAAAATATATCTATATCTATATCAATATGATTAATAGCTTAAAATTGAAGGAAGATTTTAAGAAACCATGTACACATATGTGTATGTGTAGATGTGTGTATGTAGATGTGCATATATGTGTGTATATTTATGTATATGAATATATTTGTTGTTGTGTTGTTTTAATCATGTCTGACTCTTCATGACCCTATTTGGGGTTTTCTTGGTAAAAATACTGCAATTGTTTGCCATTTCCTTCTCTAGATCATTTTACAGATGAAGAGGCAAGCAGAGTTAAATGACTTGCCCAGGGTCACAGAGCTAGTGACTCCCTGAGGCTGGATTTGAACTCAAGTCCTCCTGACACCAGGGCCAGCATTTACTATGCACCTAGTCGTTCTTATATATGTATATATGTACATAGATAATTTAATAAGGTAATCACAAATTTGTTCTATCTGCTCTCTTGCCTATATTTCTTTTTACTTTCTTCTACATATTTAAAAATGTTTTATTGATACTCTAGATTTTTTCCTCATATATTTTGCTATGCATTAACTCACTTCTCCCACTGCAAGTAGAAATCTTTCCTTATAACAAATGTATATAGTAGAGCAAAAACAAATCAATATGTAGGTCATATATTAGTTCATGAGCTCCCATGGATTTAATTACCTGACAATTGATACTAATGACTCAAATCTACCTATACCACCTGAAACTTTCTTCCAATGTCCAGTCTTCCATATCCAACTGCCTTTGATCCTAGTGGGCTCATTATATTAGCGTTGGACTTGGTGGAGACACCAATTGGCATTACTGCAGCTCAGAACTCCTCAACTCAAGAGATCCACTAGGTTCAGCCTGTCACAATAGGAGGGATTAGAGGCATGACTGTACCACCCTATTCAGCCAAGATTTATCTTAAGTAGCAATCTTTAACTTCTCATTTTTTCATTTTCCAAAATCTCCAAGATCCATCACATTTCTACTCCCAGACTGACTGAATACCTTCTATACATTAATATGTTGGAAAAATCTTCAGTTGCATGTTCTCTGCTAAAACCTTTCACTCCTGTGCCTCCCCTAACCACATCAATATGCTTAAAACCTCACATTTATACTTAATCACATTCCTTGGCATTCCCTATAAATCCACAGTGATTTTGGGCAAAATTCCTCACTGTGACCTGAGTTTCAAACAGCAGGAAATTAAGTTATGAAGACCAGACTCAATTTCATCAAGCCCATCCCAAAGGCAGTGTCAGCACTAGCTGAAGCACATAAACCCTTCTTGGACAAGGAGGCTAGAAAAGAATATAATTCCCAGAAGTCCTTGAGAAAGCCTAAACTGGCTCCTTGAACTATATTCTAAACTCTGTTGAATTTTCCAACCTTCCTAAGACTTAATAATTGCTTTATTTTCCCTGAAACTTTGTGCCTGTGTTATTCTTTCCTCTACAATACAATTTACTTCTGGAGAAACAGCATGACTTGGATTTAGTGGGTTCTCCTATTGTTTACCTTCCTTAGTATTTCTTGCCTGCCTTCCTCTCTTTAGGAATTTTTATATATTATCTGGTTAGAGGATGACACAAATTCTCAACATGAATCCTCCCCACTACTAGACAAAATCAGTAGGACCCAGAAAACCTGTTGGGCCTGAAGCTTCCTCTCACAAATTTAATTTCTTAGAGTACTGGACTACTTATTGGTAGGAAGACAAACATCTCTGTTAAGAAGATACTCCTTTACTCAGAGATATAGAATAGCAAGGATTCTGTAGTTATAGAATGGTCCTGGATATTTTTTTCACTTCCAAAATGTATGGTTGGGCCCTGTTTCCATAAAAGATGTGGAATACTAATATTGTGTAAAGTTACTGTATTTTATGGCTTTCATCTGAAGAACTATAGTTTTTTTCTTTTCATTCATTTCAGGCTACTGAATAAAGAAAGCTAATCCTTAATGACAATATTCCACAGTTCAATTAGGTGGCACCTTGTTTTTCCAACGAAACAAGCAGCATATTATTAGCATTAGTGCTGCAAATAGACTCTGAAGACCCAAGTTCAGATTCTACCTTTGTCACTTACTATGTCTGTGACCAAACTGCTTCATCTTCCTGAGCTGCTGGCAGTGACAGAAGACTGAAAGCTGAAGTTTCTAGTTCCATCTCTACCTTCTCCTCAAGTCTTCCCCACCACACCATCTTTGCCACATTCCCACCCAGTTGAGGACCTTGCCTCCTACTTTAGTGAGTAAATAGTGGCCCTTTCACTTGAGCGCATTCAGTTCCCTTTGTCTGTATTACCACCCTCCATTCTCTCCTCCTTTTTTCCAGCATCTGATGAAGTGACCCTTTTCCTCACCAAGACCAATCCTTCTTCACAAACGCTTTATCTCATTCCCTCCCACCTTCTTTAGCAGATTGCCCCCACGATCATTTCCTTCCCTGCTCTAATCAGTGCCTTCTCTGCTGTTCACAGATACCCAAGTTTTTCTATCTTTAAACAATTCTCACTAGGCATTAACAACCTCCTAAGCCACAATCATGTATTTCTTCTCTTTTTCAAAGGGAAACTCTCATAAAACAAATGCTAACTATATGCATTGCTTTCACTTATTCTATTTTCACTTGCTTCCTAATTCTTTGTAATTTAGATTACAACTTCACCATTCATCTTTTATAGCTCTCTTCAAAGTTTTCAATTTAATTCATAATTGCCAAAACTAGTGGTGTTGTTTCAGCCCTCATCTTCCTTGACCTCTTTGTCTCATTTGACACTGTGGACCACTCCATTCCTCCTAGATACTTTCTCTTCTTGGGTCTCCCCTTACCTCTCTGACCACTCTAGACTCTTTCACATTCATATTACGCCTCCCTAACTATGGATGCTCCTCAAGGCTCTGTTGTGCATCTCATTTTTCTATGCCTTCCCACTTGGTGACTTAACCTACTCCTACAGGTTTATCATCATTAAGAAAGTGAGCCACAGAACTAAATTTAACCCTAGGGTTTTGGGTTTTTTTGGAGGCAATTGAGGTTAAAGTGACTTGCCCAGGGTTACATAGCTAGTAAAGTATCTGAAGCTGGATTTGAATTCAGGTCCTCCTGACTCCAGGGCTGCCCCTCTAGGTTTCCTCTCCTCTCCTCTCCTTTTTTCAGGGACTATATATTAGCTGCTTCAAACTAGATGCCCCACAAGCTTCTCAAACTAGAAATGTCTAAAATGGAACATAGTATCTTTCATTCTTCACAGACCAACCCCTCATCTGAACTTCTCCAGTTTTGTCAAAGATGCCATGAACTTTCCACTCACCAAGATCTGCCACTTCAGCCTTTGACCCCTCATGGTCCCTCACATCTGTATCAAATCAATTACCCTAACTCCACAGGATGTTCTCTTTGGTTTGGTTCTCTTGAATCTGTTCTCTTCTCCCTACTCATATGCTTAACACCCCAGTTCCGTCCCTCATAATCACCTGCCTGGACTATTCCAATAACTTTCCAGATGGTCCTGAATCATGTATATCTCCATTTCAATTGAACTTTCATGCAGATGCTAAAGTGATTTTAGCTCTGATCTTGTCATTCCCTTAACAGTGAAGCTTTAATGTTTCTTATTGTGTCTATGTTCAAATATAGCCTGCTCTGTTTATCATTTGAAGTCTTTCACAGCCTGGCCCTAACCTACCATTTCAACATGGTTCTACATTACTCCCCTTCCTAAAATTTACAGTTCAGCCCGATTGGCCTTCATACCGTTTTTCACAAATGTCACTCCAAGTCACATCCTTGGACCTTTGCACTGGCTATCTTATACTCCTGCAACGCAATCCCTATTCATGCTCACCTCTTAGAATTCCTTATTCCCTTCAAAATTTAGCTCAAACTGGGGCAGCTAGGTGGTGCAATGAATGGAGCACCGGCCCTGGAGTCAATAGGACCTGAGTTCAAATCCAGCCTCAGACACTTGACACACTTACTAGCTGTCTGATCTTGGACAAGTCACTTAACTCCAATTGCCCTGCCTTTCCTCTTCCAAAAAAAAATCAGCTCAAACACTACCTTCTTCATGAAGCAATTCTTTATCCTTACTCCCATGCCCTGGGCAAGTCACTTAACTCTCTTTGCCTCAGTTTCCTCATCTGTAAAATGAGCTGAAGAAGGAAGTGGAAAACAATTTCAGTATCTTTGCAAGAAAACCCCCAGCGCGGTCATGAAGAGTCAGACAAGACTGAAATGACTAAACAGCTACTTCCATTCTCTCCCTAATCACCTTGTATTCAATGAGTACATACTTTATAGGAGCATAGCTTTAAAGATAACTTAGAGGCTATTTAGTCAATACTTCCCTTTGTTTTATAGATGAGGAAACTGGGGCAAAGAGGTAAGGGGTAAGCATAAGTTATGAACCTGTGTCTTCTCACTCCAAATGCATTGCTCAATCACAGATCCCCCAACACTAGGTCTCTACTCCTATATTCCTTTGGCCTCTTTATTCCTCAGTTACCTCAATCTGAAAAATAAGAGGGCTGGACTTTGAAGTGTCTTCCAACTTGAGATAGATGGTTCTCTGACTATACATTCACAAATTTATAGCTAGAAGGGACCTAGAAGGGAATTGAGAACAACAGTAATTTTATAGATGAGGAAACTGAAGCCCAAAGAAGTTACATTACTTGATCACGGTTATACAGCTAGCTATTGAGTGTCCAAGGCAGGATTTGAACTCTAGTCTTTCCTGCTTCCAAGTCCAGAATTGTTGTAACCACAAAATCTTGTTCCCTATCATTGTAAGGCATAAACTTACAGATGGCCATTCTCTACCTAATTTTAGGAGTTCATAGGGTCATAGAGCTGTATAGTACCTCAAAGGTCATCTGGTCCAGTCCTCTCATTTTATGGATGATGCAGACATCACTTTTCATGTTGTTGTTTTTTTTCCTAAGGACATGTTCACCAGCTTCTCTTTTCCCTCCTCCCCAACACTGTACAATATATGCACTGAACAGGTCTTTGACAAATTGGTATCTTTTCCTATTGCAAATCTTTCTCTTCCATTGTTACAGCCCATTTTGATGATTAGTTCTCAACTCATCAATTCTATGCCCCTGTCTAGCCTCTTTTCTTGATACAAATTCAATGAATTTTCTCTAGTTTACAAGAGTTTGAGACTTCTTCTGCTGTTCAATTAACTGTTTTTCATTTTAGGAGCAATCTGACCCCACTCCTGCCCCCAGTTCCTCGTTATAAAATTAAAGCTTCTGATTCTAGTCTCTCCCCACTTGTAAATGTTTATTATAAATTTAAGTTCAACATTTTGCATTTTGAACACTTTAACCTATTCCTACTTCCTTGTAGACCTTGTTCTTCATTCTGTTTATTTTGGGAACTGATGTTTAGTTTAAATCTCCCCTTCTCAATGCTATTTCATCTTTCCTGTTAATATCTCACTATTGAGCTAAATAACTCCTCATCCTCCCTAGTGTTTGTACCTTTCAAATTTTTGCACATAATTAGCATATGCTCCTTTTAGTCACTATTTACTTAAACTACATATCTTAGTTCTTTTAATATTTCCACATACATCAGATGAAGTCCCTCAGGCCAAGAGTGAGAATAAAGAAGCCTCTTCATGTAGCTATTATGTGGAATCAAGTCAGCCAAGAATAACCCAATGGAAGAAGATACCAGACAAGTACTATGAGCTCATGGTTGCCAGTACACAGTGAAGCTTTGAGAAATTTTTTTCTTAACAAGGTAATTGGGATTAGGTGACTTGCCCAATGTCACACAGCTAGGAAGTGTCTGCAGCCACATTTGAACTCAGGTTCTCTTGATTCTAAGGTCAGTGCTCTTTCTACTATGCCACCTAGCTGCTCAGATGACCAGAGGAACCATAAAGGACAGTACAAGGCTATAAAACACCACAGGATAATACATATATTAGGAAGATACATTAGCAACATAGAAGCAACTTCCTCAGCCCAGTGGACTATGATTTTAAGTGCCTGATATTATCAGAGCCTTAGGTGGGGAAGGTTTTCTAGTTAGCAGAATTGTAATTTTCTAAGGGCTCTGATATAAATTTTCTTTGTTTCTCATAACCTGTAAATAAATACATTTATGCCTGAGCCTTGTGAACCTGTGTGCTTGTTAAGGGTACCTATTGCTGATGCTTGCTATACTATTGAAGGAGAAATGTCAGATAATGCAATTTTCAGATTGTTTGGATGGGGATAACCAGTCAAAGAAATGAGAAGTTTTTCCTCAGTGTTTTCAGGCCCTTTTTATTAAGAAGGAGCCTGTGATAATTGGTTATATACTCATTAGCCTATTTTAGGATGTGTATTTACCCTTTTTAATGTATTTATCCATCCCATCCTCCCACCCCATACACAATATATGCATATATACATATATCTATGCACATTAATAGTTATTTTCAAGGACTCCCATAAACCTCTCTGGTTTGCTTTTTCATGAATATGTTTTGATGAAAGTAGTGATAGTTGAACAGAAGCAAGCTATCAAACTCTACCTTTAAAAAAATGGTTGAAAAAAAAGATTACAAATCAATAATGCCATTTGAAGTTTTCTGTAGTAACTTCAAATGCTGAAGCCAAGTTTCTGTTCTTACATCACTTTTCATGTTGTTGTTTTTTTCCTAAGGACATGTTCACCAGCTTCTCTTTTCCCTCCTCCCCAACACTGTACAATATATTCACCACAACAATCAAATAAAGAAATAAAAGCAAAGGAGGCTGTGAATAGTGTTCTATTTGTATTTCCAGCTGTGATACCTCTTCCCCTCAAATCCTTTGAAGTTTCTGTTTTCTCAGCTTCCCAACCTTCTTCAGAGCTCCTTCTTTGTCGTGCAGTTATACTATCCCATGGTTGAAAGAACTTGTTATCACCAAATGAGGTGGGTGAAGGGTGGTAAATGTACATGAATAAGAGGGTGATGTGGACATATTGGGGTTGGGACCAATCACAGTGGGAAACCAGGGAGAGAAATTATAGAAATATTTAAAGAGTTACAGGCTGAAGGGTAAAGGGAAAATGAGGAAGGGAATTAATTGGATTAGTTCTTGGAATTTAGGACATTAAACAAAGAAGAGTTCTTTATGCTAGAGAATGAAATGAGAAAGGGAGGGAGAAAAGAAAGAGAGAGAGCGAGCTTACTATATGGATAGGTAGAAGGGGACAGACTGCTTCATGGAAGTAATCACTGTTTAAACAGCAAAGCACAAGAGGGTATGTATGCTGTAAGTTGGCTCCATGCCTTCTGTAGACCCAGGGGTTATAGTTAGTAGCCAAAAGCTAGGGGCAAGCACAATGGTAAAGAAGATTTAAAACTGGCTCTTGCTCTATGAAAGAGAATGAGCCAAGTGTTGAGCAATACCCTGGCATTATTTTCCTGGCATCTACAGAAACCAAATTCATTATGGTTTGCATTTTCATTTTTACATAGTCAGCTGGTTGCTGTAATTTGAGGCTATAGAATCCATTTTGGTTTGCTTTTCTGCCTCTAGGCCATGGCATTTTAAAATTTAATTTTCCTTCACAATTCATTCCTCCTGAATTTGGTCAAATTTCTTAGGTTTCTGTTTATCTTTCACCATTCTGAATGTAAAGCCAAATTTTCAGGATAGGCCATTCCTCATGGTCCCTTGCATGTATCCCCCAAAAGAATGTGAACTCCTTGACGGAACTTTTACTTGTTTGTTTTGTCTCTCTGTGCCCAGTGCCTTAATAAATGCTTGTTGGATATGATTGGATTATATTGGATCAACAATACAATAATTAAGAACTATAGGAGGAAACAATTGAAGAGTCAGTGTCCTGAGTAGTAAGGGAGAAGCTAACATTGGATAAGCCTTCAAAGAGTCTTGTCACGGGCTGATGAGTCAAATCTTGTAGAAATCAGGATTAAAAAGTTGAAAAGGAGATAAATAATAGCCATGATTGAAATATACTCCAAATGGTAGTCATCAGTTACTATTCTTCAATCACTATAGCTAAATAAGAAGGGGAGAATGTTTTAGATATTTGATTGAGCCAGTCATCCAGGCAATTAAAAATATCCATTGATTACTCAGAATATGGAGTTACTCAGGATAGGATAAAACAGAAAATAAAATAAAAAATTAAACAACCAAAACCAACCAAACCAGATTTAGAGCTCTAGCAGGTAGGATAAACTTACTAGCTGTGTTTTACTTACTAGGCAAGTTAAGTAGCATTAAGGGTAGACTGTTGGCCCTGGAGTCAAGACGGCCTCAGTTCAAATCCAGCCTCATACTCTTAGTAACTGTGTAACCCAAGACAAGTCATTTAACTTTTATCTGCCTCAGTTTCCTCTTGTGAAAAATAGGGATAATAAAAGTATCTCCCTTACAGGGTTGTAAGAATAAAATAATAGAATATTTGTAAAATCCATAAAACATAAAACATTATGTAAATACTAGTTATAATTTTGTCAACAGTATTAGCCTCTCTTTGCCTCAGTTTCCTCATCTATAAAATGAAGGGATTATATTTGCTGGCCTCTAAGCTCACTTCTAGTTCTAAATTTATGATCCTATTAATTCACAGTTGAGTCGGTGAAAGAGTTCTATCACACATAAAATATGTAACATATCGATAAGAGCAAATTATGATCCAAGTCAAAAACATAAATGCTAAGGCATCAACAAAATATAGACAGACACAACAAGAAACATAGAATTATTAACTAAGGAAGAAACATGGTGAAGATGAGTTTTGAGTTGGGATTTAAAGAAGTTGGGGGACAAAGGGTGATAGAAAGGATAAGGAAGATGAATGGGAGAACAAATTATCCTGGGGTAAGACTTTAGTGAACTTTGTTTAGAACACAGGTCCCAGGGTGGCTAGGTGGTGCAGTGAATAGAGCACTGGCCCTGGAGTCAAGAGGACCTGAGTTCAAATCCAGCCTCAGACACTTGACACACTTACTAGACTTGTGACTTTGAGTAAGTCACTTAACCCCAGTTGCCCTCCAAAAAGCAAAAAAGAAAAAGAACACAGGTCCCTTGTTTAAGAGTGAGCCTAAATTTAAGAAGCTAGTGACACAATAGGAGGACAGTTGAGGGAGGGCTCCAGAGGAGTAGCTAGTGTAGAAAAAAGGATACCTTGCCTCTGTTAATTATTTCCTATTTATCCCACATAGCTTGCTTTGTATATATTTGTTTGCATATGTATTATATAATTCCCCATTAGTTTATAAAATCCTTGAGGGCCCGGATTCCCTCTTGCTTCTTTTTAGGTACCTAGTACTTATCACAGTCCCTGACACACAGTAGGTTCTTAATAAATGTTTGTTGATTGATATCCCTTCCAGCTCTAAAGACAAAGGATGGATCCAGATGGCATTATGGGAAATTTGCAAAGCCAGACAGAAGAGCATATCATTATGCCAAGATTTTGTGGATCAGTGAATTCCGCAGATCACAAAATATTTATAACTCACAGCCACAGAGAGTTGCTTGACACTCATCCAGATTTTTCTGTAATCACATGAGTAGTATCTGAGGTGGGATTGAAACATAAGTCTTCCCCACTCTGTCTACTACACTTGGTTGCCTAACTTGAATGTAAAAGATGATATGTGAAGACAAAGGAGATTCTGATGATCACTTTAATACTGTACACCTCTGGGGTAGGGCAAGCAAGGAGAAGTTGTCTGTGATGACCTTGAAAGGGCAGAATTAGAAAAGAGTACTTATTTGTCATGGAAAATAGTGAGAACAGTTTGGAAAGCTTGAAATTTGTGATTTCAATTATTACTGGGACAGCCTACTGAAAATGTTTTGTAAGGACCAAGACCTGGGGATATGGAGCTAGGAAAAGTTTCTGGCTAAAGAAGAAGTTCTTGGAGCCATCTATATGCAAGATGATTCAAACCACATTACTGGATTAGCCCACTAAAGGGGTTCTTCACAGAGGAGTGTATTCTATAATATCACAGGACAAATACCTTATATAATGCCTTATAAACACACACACACACACACATACACGTAAATTAACTTACACATCACATGCATTATGAGTATTAAGTACTTTCTCAATGATGCTGAGTATATGAATGAATGAGTGAGTGAGTGAATGAATCCATCTTTGAGCAGCAGTATAGTACAAGTATGGTGGTTAGGGCACTGGCTTTAATCTGAATCCTTACTTATGCTGCCCTGGGCAAGTGATTCAACTTCCCTTGCCTCAATTTTCTCATCTCTAAAATGAAAGGGTAGGATTCAAGACCGTGATGGAGCCAGCTTGTACTGGCTTTTAAGACTTGACTATTTAATTTTTCATGTGAGCATTTACACCACGGAAGTCACCAAATGCTACAAATTAGGGCTCAGTAAGTTGTTTTGTTGATTATCTGGACTTAAGAAAGGGGTACAGAAAATGTTAGAAATACAGATTACACTTAAAAGTGTATCCTGTGTACAATTTTTTTTGAGAGACAGTTGTTAAACATTTACCAGCATACTCCTAGTTAGACTCAATGATCTTCATGGTTACCTTCTAGCTCTAAATGTATGACCCTATGATAAGAGTAAAATATGAAAAAAAAAATCCCATACTGTAAAGGCAGCATGATAATTAAAATAGTGCTGGGTTTGGACTCAGGAGGTACTGGTTCAATTCCTGACATTGGCTGACATTGCACTGCCATGGATAAGTTCACTTAGATTTGGTTTCTTTATCTGTATAACAGGAATAATATTTGCACTATATAATCCATACAGTTCTTTTGAAGAAAGTCCTTTGTAAACCTTAAAACCTATACAATGCTAATTTTCATTACAAATAATAACTTTGTTCACTACCAACCCTACTCAATAAACTCCAATGTTCTTTATTATCTACAGTATCAAATATCAGATCCTGTTTGTCCTTTAAAACTCTTCACAACCTGGCCCCATCCTATATTTCCAGTCTTCTTATGCTCTACTAGCTTCCATATCCTTGATGACCTAGTGAAATTAACTTCCTTCCTTTTCCTTGCATGTGACACTCTATCTCTGGACTCCATACCTTTCCACTGACTTTTCCCCATTTCTAGAAAGCTCTGTCTCTTCAACTCTACTTTATGAAAACTTTTCTCAAGACTCAGCTCAAATCCTATCTTCAGAAGGCATTTATGGGTCCCTCATATTGCTAGTGCCTTTTCTTTGAGATTACCTTTCATTGACTTTGTAATAACTTCCCTGTATGTAATTGTTTGAGCATTGTCTTCTCCATTAGACTGTGAGTTCCTTGAAGGCAGGGATCATGTTTTCACCTTTTCTTGTATCCCCAGTACCTGGCAGAATACCTGGTACATAATTAGCACTTTATAAATACATGGTTACTGAATTGAATGCCTTATATTGAATAAACAAATTAATAAATAGAGTTGGAATAAAACACCCAACTTGAGTCAAATGCCTTTTGAAGAAGAGTACTGTAGTTGAGGCTGGGGACAGAAAGCTGTTCTCTTTAACTTAAAGACAAGATTGGAATCACTGCAAAGAACTAGGAACAACAGATCTTTCAGTGTTATCATAAAATCTGTAGGGGTATTCCCTGGCTGTTATTAGTGATGCTGCCTATCATAAGGAAGGATTAAATATCAAAAAAGAAGATAGTAGTAGTTGCCTTTTCTGAGAGTTACAGAAATCAACTGGCATTTTTAAATGATGTGTTAAGTAAGCTCAGCAAACCAACTGAGCCAAAGAAGGGGCAGAATTTTCAGTCAAGTCTTTGGAATGCAACTAAAATGAAAGGGTATATAGCCCTACCCAACTCTTTGACCCTTCTATTATGGTTTCTTGCTCTGCCTTGACCTTATTTGTGCTCACCTCGTAATTCCTTGACTGCAACAATGGGATAATGAGTTGAGTGGACTATTTAGTATAGTTTAAAGACATTTTCTTGCTTGAAGTCAGTAGACTTCAAGTTGGTTCAAGCACAAAATGATCTTTGGGAATTGTCCATTGATGGATAACCTGTCACATAAGGGATGATATAAGTAACAGAAAGCAGTTTGAAGCACATTTTAATGGCCAGATGGTTTATGGGAAGCAGGGTGCCTATAAATGCAATTATTCCTTGGAAGATCAAAGCGGGTGTAAGAGAGGCACCCTTTGTCTCCATCTCAATAATTAAAGAGAGGCCGGACTTCTAAATTATAATAAATCACCCAGAGGTGTGAACAAGGAGTGAATAAGTCCCTAAACACTTTGAATGAATCAACCATTGACTTTTGCTGTCTTTGAAAGCCTTTGGATGAACTGGAGTAATGTTACACAGAAAGTTTTTTAGACTGGTTCAGGAAACTTGGTTAAAAGGAAACATGGTCATCTCTAAAATAGATCTAGTCCAGAACCCACTTCAGGACTTGAAGTTCTTGTAGCAGAGGAGAAAGGAGGACAGACCTCAAGAACTTAACCAGAAAGAATTGGCAGAAGGCCAACAGATGAAAGAAGAATGAAAAATAGGACAGAGCTTTGACAGAGAAGGGAGAAAATGAGCAGCACCATGGGCCTGCACACTGGCCCTCCATGTGTCTAGAAGCAGAAGGCTCATATAGAAACCAGCAGTTATAGGTAGTTCTTCAAGGTCTAAGGGAAGTTTCTAGAAAAAAGTCTGCTCTTTCCTCAACTTCCCATCTTCTTGCCCATCTACTAATGTACACTGCAACACACTTTACCCAAATAATTCAAGTAATCTGCATTTTTCTTTAGTCATCAAAAGGTCAAGGACCAAATGACGAGAAATATAAATTTAAAGGCAGAGTCAAAGCTCCGCCTAAAAATTAGGACTTTTCCTAGCTGGGGGTTCTGAGCAAATATGATTGCACTCTTAACTTATTGTTTAATATAAGCTCACTAAAGCAATAGAAGAAGGAACTAATGGAACATTTATTGCCCCTGGGCTTAAAGTGAGCTAATTATTATAATAGGCTGTGGTTGATTACATTTTTAGAGATAAAGAGTATGGGGAGAAAAGAAGTTTGCAGCTATCACTATACCTGTATCCACCAATGGTACAAAATGCAAATTAAAAATAAAAAGATGGCTGTATAGCCCATTTCTCACACTTGAACCCCATTCACCAGAATTAAAGAATTCTACATATTGGAAGTGTTGTAGATTCTTGTGAATCATCATTCCAGGGGTTATTTCACTGGAGACCTTTTATGATCATTGTTGCCAGTACACTGAGAGGTAGGATGGGAGAACAATGGGCAGCCCTCCCTAAATGGTAAGGAAAGCATGCCTGACCCTGAAACAAGACATGCTGGCAGACTGGGCACATGAGCTTCTGGAAGGCCAGGGGGCCAAAGCTTAATGGGAAAACAGCAGCAGTTTGTCTCCACTGCTATTTATGTTTCAAGTGCGTGACAGGCTGTCAGTGCAAGTGAGGGCTAGGGAATTTACTGCCTTTCAGATTACTGCCACAGTCTCTGACTTGACAAGTCACTTCATTTAAAAGGCTCCAGCATGAAGATTCTCTCCCTCCTCTTCCCCTCTCCCTACTTCCTTAAATAAAAACAAAAAGCAGGAAGCCACAGCAACTTACAAGATTGAAATGAAAGAACCCCACAAGACTGACTGTGTTAGCTATCTACCAGGGAATGTGAGGGGAGGCAAGACACTGCCTTTATAAATCTCCCTGATGCACTGGCCACTTGGCTCCTGACTGGGTCTTCTAAGGAGGTGAAATATACGGGTTAATTAGTCTGGGTCTGTGGGGAATGACCACCAAAATGTGTGTACAAGGAAATATTTGTCTTAGGAAAAGGGAGTGTGAGCAAATGTGTAAAAGCCAGATGTGTGAGCTTGGGAGGGGAGAGAAAGAAGGAGAAAACTATTCTGGAGTCCCACAAATGAGGGTGCTTAGCAATCTAGTGAAAGAGGAAAGGTGTGATTCTATTTTTTCTTTACACCTAAGTTCTGAAGCTATTATTCTCTACTCTTCTCTCCAATTTTATATAATTTGAGAAGTTGGCTTAATAAATAAGATTTGTCTTCAAGAAGGAGTATGTGTGTGAGAGATGGGGAGGGGGTATAGAGAGAGAGTTTGAATATGAACAAACAAGTTTTAAAATACATATTTCTTAAAATAGTGGTTGTCTAAATGGTATTTGCCAGTAACATAGTGATTAGAGTGCTGGACTTGGAATCAACAAGACTTGGGCTCCAACCCAATGTCTGGCTGGCACTTTCTAGCTGCATCTTCCCAGAAAACTAATTTAAAAGAGTACCATAGACCTAGAACTCAGAGAACTTGTAAATATTCTGGGTTCATACTATTCATTTTACATAGGAAGAAACTGAGGCCTAGAGATGTGTAGCAATTTACCTGATTTTACAAAAGTTAGTAGCAGAGACAGGATTCAAATTGAAGTCTCCTAACTACAAATCTAGCATCCTTTCTACTTTATCCCATTCTTTTCAGCCTTGGTTTCATTATCTTTAAACTGAGGAACGAAAAATACCTCAAAGTTGTTGTGAGGTGGGGTTTTTTTTTTGAGATTTTAATTGAAATTTATTGTAATTTAAATTGAGATTTTGAAATTTTTTGAGGTATAAAATTAGATTTTACACATATATGTCTATATGTATGTATACACACATGAAATAAGGATTTAAAGGCCTTTACAATTCTTCTTCCACATTATTATTATCTTATTTTTCTCATCTAAGTTTGAGGGAGTTCAGATAGAAATATTTCTGGGATGGGTCCCACCAAGGTGTAAGAACAGTTTTGCTACTATTCTTTTATTTTTAGTGCTCTGTATTCTATATAATAAAGGTGGATAACATGACAAGTTTTTATTATGTAAACTCTCTAGGTTCCCTGAAAACATCTGTGGTACCATTCAAACAGAAGGTTGGACAATAGGGATGCTCCTATGAAACACATGGTTCTCCTGGGTTTTAATCTTCTCTACTAAGTCTCTATATTTTGAAAAATGTTTTAATTCATATAACTTCAATCAATCAATCAATATTTATTAAATATCTACTATGTGTCAGGCACTGTGTTAAGCTAGCGAGGGATACAAAAAAGAGGCAAAGGACAATCTCTTCTCTCAATGTGTTCACAATCAAATGGTGGAGACAATAAAAAAATATATAAATAAGCTGTATATAGGACAAATAGGAAATAATTAAGAGAGGGAAGGCACTAGAATTAAGATGAATTAAGAAGAGCTTCCTGTACAATATGGGATTTTAATTGGAATTTAAAGGAAGTCCTGGGATCCAGCAGGTATAGATGAAGAAGGAGAGAAGGGCAGCTAGGTTGTATAGTGAATAGAGCAACTGGACCTCGAGTCAGGTGGACCTGAGTTCAAATCTGCCCTCAGACACATGACACTGAACTAGCTGTGTGATGTTGGGCAAGTCACTTAACCCCAATTGTCTTGCCTTCCCCCCTCCAAAAAAAAAAAAGAGAGAGAGAGAGAGAACATGGGGGACAGCCAGAGAAAATGCCTAGAGCTTAGAAAGAGAGCATGAAGATTATGAACGTTTGTTATGGCAACCAAGTTACTCAGTAAGCACCTACTGAGTATCTAATACCATACTAAGTGCTGGTGATACAAAGACAAAAGTGAAATACTCCTAGCTTCAAAGAAAACAATGGATGCATATTCAGGTATGTTGTTGTTCAGGGGAGTGGACACTTCTTGACCCCATTAGGGGTTTTCTTGGCAAAGATACTGGAGTGGTTTCCTTCTCCAGCTCATTTTAGAGATGAGGAAACTGAGGCAAACAGGTTAAGTGACTTGCCCAGGGTCACACAGCTAAGTAAATATCTGAGGTCAAATTTGAACCTAGGTCTTCCTGAATCTAGTCCCAGAGCTCTATTCACTGCACCAGAAATATACAGAATAATTACCAGGTAAACCATGGTACTAGTTGCTGGGGGAGAGGGTGCTTTCTGCAAAGGCCTCCAGCAATAGGTGGAGTATGATCTGAGTCCAAGTAAATCAAGGATTCTTGGGGGTGAAATCTACAGATGGAGAAGATTCCAGGAATATTGAAAATGTTAAGTTATTATGCTTGCATTATGTTGTTTATGGAGAACCAAAGTGTTATTTTTCCTGTAACAAATTCTGGGCATAAAACTACTTACCCTTAAGCTGAATTCAGAGAAGCAGTCAGATGACTGGGTTCAAGTTATGATCTCACTGGGCAGAAGGGCCCCTACAAACTGCATAACCTCTCAGAGAACCAGGCAATTCTCAGAGACAAGAAGTTGCATAAAAAATGCTTAACTATCTCAGTAGAGGGAGTTTCTTAGCTGGGACAGGTGGGAATACTAATGAAATTGCAGATCTGGTTTAAAATTTTTCTAAAAAGTCAAATTTAATTGACTTCAGCACTATGGAAACAATGGCTAGTGGAGATAAAACTCTAAGATCAAATTATAGGAGGGCTATCTGTAAACAAGCAGGATAAATTCTAATAATGACTCATAGTGATAAAAACATTTCCTAATCTTGGGAAACATTAAGGAATTTTCCAAAAATGCCTACAAGGAGACACAAATAACATAATTAATATTTATTTAAAGGGTATGCCACACAGATCATATGAAGGTCCTTTTAGGGTTGAAGAGGTCAAATGCTAGTATGAACTCCCTTCTCCCCCCAATATAATGGGAATCTAAAGTTTCCTGGGTCATGCAACTCAAAACTTCAAGGCCTAACCAAGGACTCCTTTAGATATGGGCTTGAGTAGATTAAAATTATTTTGAGAGAGAAATATTGGTGCTCTCTGCTCCTTGTGCCTGAGCTGAAGTGGCTTGGCCTCCTTTTTGTGTGAGATTACAAATGCAGCTCTTAGATTTTCACAAAAGCTGCCTGGCCTCCCTCACATCTGTTCTGAAAAGCATATGGCTCTCACTTTAGCTAACAGCATAGGGTATCTTCATTACAGGTACTTGTTAGAAGATTCATTCATCAACTGTCTCTGGTGCAGAAACTACCAAAGGTTTGCTTAAGATATTTGGTAGTTAAAGGAGACAGCCTGATGGGCATGTTGGCTGCTCATTCATTTAGGTTTATCCTATATTAAATTATAAAAGCTGAACACACATATACAATATTATCTCAGTTCTTTTCCCACCTCTACCTGCAATAAAAATGCCTTCACTGAATTGTGATTTAGCATTATGCTCTATTCTTTTACACAAGGTCAATACAAGAACTGTCTATTCAAATAATGCTTCTGTTGGACTCTAGTAAAGGTATAGTTGCAGATATTATTTGCTATGTACTCAATGCCCTATAGATAAAGACCCACACAACAGCGTTCTGTTTGAATTTAGTTCCAGGGGAAAAAATAAATCTATAGATGGATGTTTATGTTTTTCCCTTCCTGAAAGTGAAGACTATTTAGCCCAGTATACTTGTCTTTTTGCCTTAGCTACCAGAAAACTCTGAAAAATTCAAAGCTATAAGTAGGGTGAAGCCACTAGCACTTTGTGAGTAATTAAAAGGATATGGACTACAAGTTTTAAAAAATTAAAAAAAAGAAAAGATAGGGGGAAAAAAAAGAGCCTGCAGGTCTGACCAGATATTACCACTCCCAAGCCTCCTTAATCTTCTCAGTAGACATTCAGTTGTTATGTAAAACAACTTACATAATAGCTTCTAAAGGCTGTGCCTTCCATGAAATTCCTCTTCCCAGTTGAAAGGTATTTTAATCATGCCCCCTATGCTCTTTTTGAGCATGTCTGTACTTTGGTGCTATATGGTAACCAGAACTGCAATTCCTTTGTCTTGATTAAAGATTTTAGGTTTTGCTACTTAGATGGTTCTCTTTATTTTAAGTTGATAGTCTTAAATAAAGTAAATAGCAATATTTATTTAATGTCCATTTAGCAGATGACATGTATGACCCAATATGTCTAGGTAACCTATTTTTTTGGAATTAGAGGTCAGAAAACAAAACAAATAAACAAACAAATCAAAATGGCCTCGCAATGTACCTTTTGTAGGCAGATAAAGAGTCCAGGAACTCCTTGAATGGAAGGGGTAGGGTAGATGCATGCTGCATACTTCATATTTGAAAGATCAGTAGGAATAAACAATTTGTGAAGTGAAAGGAGCATTTAATTCATGTAGATGATGTGATATAAGATTTATTCCCATCTCCTCTTAGATATCATAGACTCAGCTATAAGATGGTTGTGCTGGTGATGATCATCTAACCAAAGACTCATAGATTTAGATCTGGAAGGAAACTTAGATGCCAATTAGTCCAAATCCTTCACTTTACAGATGAAGAAACAGAACTTAGATATCTAAAGGCCCTCATCCAAGGTTATTCAGGTATTAAGTTTAATTAGGATTCAAGCCTAGATCCTTTGACTCCAGATATAGCATCTATCTAAAATAATACAATTTTTCCATTTTGTAGATGAGGAAACTAAGGCCCAGAAGGATTAGTAAACTGGTCCATGTCATGGAGTTCAAAAATGTCAGAGCCAAAATTTTGTCCTACATACTTTGACTAAAGTCCAAGGTCATGTGGAAGAACCAGGACTACATCCCTTAAAGGAATCTATGGTTATTCTAGATTTGATGTTTCATCATATCCTAGCATAGTGACTTGAGTTATTGATTTAAATAAGATAATACATTTAAGGTATGTTGTAAACTAAAAGCACTACATAGATTCTGGTTATTATTATTATTTACCTGATATAAAAACAAGAATTAGTTTTCTCATGGATAAGTGCTCAAAAGATGTGAACAAACTGTTTTTAATATAAAATTTCAAGTTATTAACTATCATATGTTGGATTGCTCTGAATCACTAATAAGAAAAATGCAAATTAAAAATCTGATGTTTCATTCCACACCCAGAAAATTGGCAATTATGAAAAAAATGTAGAAATAATCAGGTACAATAACATACACTTTTGGTTTACCTTTAAATTAACCCAACAACGCTATAAAGCAATTCAGAGTTATGATAATAAATTGACTAAACTGCTAATTTTTCTTGTTCCAGAAATCTTACTATGAGACATATATCCAAAGAAGGTTAAACACAAGTGGAACGTACATACATAAGAAACTATTTATAGTTATATTTTATGAAATACCCACTAACTAGAAACAATGTAGATTCCCATTAACTGGGGAATGGCTGAGTAAATTATGGCACATAAATGAAATTATATAATACTAAATTCTTTAAAACAATGAATATGAAGAATTCAGAGAAGCATGGGATGACTTAAATGAACTAATGCAAAATGAATTTAGCAGAACCTGGGAAACAATATACATAACTATAACAACATAAAGGGAGAGAACAATAACAAACCAAACAGGAACTGAATTCTATGAGTTTATAATGACCCAATTTGACCTCAAAAAAAGGGATAAAATAAATTCACCAGCATTTGTTTTTCTTTTTCTTCAGAAGTGGGAGATTTAGAGTATGGAACATTGCACAGATTCAGTGGATGTGTGGATTAATTTTTGATAAACTGCATTTTCTCTTTTTTTTTTTTTAATTCTTTGTTACAAGTATAACTATCTGGGTTGGAAAGAATTTGGAAAACAATAGAATTTGGAAATAAATATAGAATTTGGAAACAAAAAATATTAGTATATATATATTTTTTTCAAAACTTTACAATTTGCCAGGTCTAAGTTTTTCTAATGACCTGTGGAACATAATTTGCTCCTATACAGAACACTCATGATAAGACAAAGTTACATATTCATCACATAAACCCCTAGATCTGAGCAAACAGATGACCATATGTCTGCATGGAAGACTCTATGCAAGATACCTCAGGTCCCCTAAAGGTCCCCTAAAGAATTAGAATGGCTATTTCTGACACACTGGAGATAGTGTATATGTAAGAGAATGCTTACTTAGAAGTTTTAAAGATTCATATTTATGGGATCTGTATCTACTGGATAACACTAAATGGTAACTCTGCTTGTGTAGATTGGTATAATTAAATTTAAAAAATAAGAATAAACACTGTTGCCAAATGAGCAATGGCCCAAATGAACCACATCTGGGACCAGAAGAAAAATCAGGTGTCGACACAGAATTCTGATTTCCAAAGAATTTTTTTTAAGGTAAGCAAGAACTTAGTAATTAAGAATCTTCATTAATTTTAGCAGGCATATACATTGATTCATGCTTTTGATGTCAATACCAAGTTTATAGTTACTAGGTAGATGTGCTTCCACTTGAAGGCCAAATGCTGGTTATATCACAGTTTGGGAGGAATCATAGAATTCTCAGATGTTTTTCCTTTGGCAATTCCACTGTACCACTTAAACCATGGCTAGTTTTGCTCTCTCACTATCTTGAACATAGGCATTTGATAAGGAATAGTCAGATCCCAAGGGATATTCTTAGGACCATGGTTGTATGGAATGCTAAGAACGTCATCAATGTCTTCCAGCTTTAGATACTATCCCAGGTAACACAATTACAATGAAGATGGTGACCCTGGCATTGTGGAAAACCAGCTCCTCTTGCTTGGCTCCACAGAGCCTTTCCTTCACCTCTGACCCTCTTTTCTTACAAGAAATTATTTGAAACAATTTAAGATTATGGGATAGTGAGTGTTTGGGGTGAAGGGTTAGGAAGCTATTTAAAAGTGCATGCAGGGACAGACAGGTAAGAGAAGTGAGTAGATAAATTTTGAATTGGGCAGCTGGCATGTAAAATATTTGCAAAATAATATAGACTAATGTATCATTAAAGAGTTTAAGATGTGTACTTTGAGAAACTGTCAATCAAATCTCAGAAATGGCAGCTTTGCAGGTAATATTTATTCTTCTCTCTCCAATAGTTTTTCAGGCAGTAGGAGAAAAGAAGGGGAGAAAAGATCAGAAAAAGAAAAACTTCAGCTACACTATTTTTAATAATCTGTCTTCATACAATAGAATCTTAGAAATGAAATGAGGGCAGCTAGGTAGTACAGCAGACAGAGCACTAGACCTGGAGGCAGGAAGATCTGAGTTTAAATCCTGCTTCAGGTACTTAACTAGCTGTGTGATTCTGGACTTGACCCTGTTTGCCTCAGTTTCCTCATCTATAAAATGAGCTTGGAGAAGGAATTGGCTAACCACTCCAGTATCTTTGCCAAGAAAACCCTAAATGGGGTCACAGAGAGTCAGACACAACTGAAAATGGCTAGACCACAACAAACAAAAAAATGAACATGGTCTTAAAGATCATGAAATCTAATTATTTGCTTCATGTAAGAATTGTGGTGGAACAGAACAAATGCTAGACTTGGAATCATAAGATTTAGGTTCAAATCTTGGCTCTTCCACTTACTACTATTGTGAATTTTTCTAAGTTATTTCACTTCTCTGGGTCTCAGTTTCCACATCTGTAAAATGAAGGGGTTGAAATAGGTCAATTCTGAGGACCTTTTCAGCTCTAACTCTAATGCACCTATGAATCTTGGTAGGAGGCCATTAAGTCCCTGATCAAGGTCGTCTGGTAATAAAGAATTTACTATCTTGAAAAGCCTTTTCACTTTTGGATATTTCTGAGCATTGGAACTTTTTTCTCTATATTGAACCAAATGGCCTTGATCTAAATTACATTCCTGCATTTTCATGTACTTGAAGTTTTTTTCCCTAGGAAAAACTGAATTTAATACAAAACCCTTTGAAAGTGCATGGGTTTTAGTATGTTGCAAGGGACAATGCACTGACCTTGGAGTCAGAAAGTTCTGAATTAAAATCCTACCTCTTGCACAGACCATGTGACAATCACAGCCTTTCAGTATCTCTGGCAACTTTCTCAAATACTAGAAGATGCTAACATCCCTGCCCCAACCCCCCAAATTACTTAATATCAGTAGAAAATCTGACCTCACATCTCCACAAATGGATCGATATCCTGCTGGAATTGTTTTCTGTTTGTTTGTTTGTTTGTTTGTTTTTTAACATTGCACTCCCAATGTTTATCACAGGTCTTGGCATATAGTGGGCACATAGTAAATGCTTGTTGATTGATTACTTGATTAGTTTTAAGCTTTCTTGAGTTCAGGTAGGTAATTCAGGAGATCCATTCCCATAATTCCACAGAATCCCAATGGGGAGCCTTTACACTACATGAACATTTCCATGCAACTGCCATTGTTCTGTTATAAGGAAATGATGGGATTAGAGCCCAGACAGACACACTGACACACTGAGAACTTTTCCATTTCTGCACCACCAGAGTAGAAAGCAATTTTACAGCTTCAGGGTGCATTTTTTCCTATTGACACTGTCCGAGAAGTTCTTCCTCCTGTGTTGGTCATAGGCTAGACAATAAAGTTACCTGCAGATAATTTCCAACTTACGTTCTTTTAATGAATCTTCAGAAACATAACTGTTATGAAACTATCCTTTAGGTTTCATGTGGATCAAAGTATAAAAGTCAGGTGGAACAAGCATGACCCCTTGTTCTGCTGTATGAATCTTTACCTCATTTTGCCTTAGAACTAAACCTTTGGGGTGGCTGAGTGACACAGTGAATAAAGCACTAGCCCTAGAGTCAGGAGGAACTGAGTTCAAATCCAGCCTCTAACAATTAGCACTTACCAGCCATGTGACCTTGGGCGAGTCACTTAACCCCTACTGCGCTGCCTCCCCCCTCCAAAAAGGAAAAAAAAGAACTAAACCTTCATGCTCCTTCTCAGTCATACTATCCTTTTTTTTCATTCTCGCCATCAAAATAATCATTTCCAACCCCCAATCTCTTGCTCCTGCCAGAACCTTGGAATCTGCCTTCTAGGGCTAAAAAAATGACATCTAACCCTTCCTCCACATATTGCTGTCATTCAGTTATTTCAATCAGATCCCACTCTTCATGACCCCATTTGTGATTTTCTTGGCAGAGATACTAGGGTGGCTGCTATTTCCTTCTCTATCTCATTTTACAGATGAGGAAACTGAGGCAAACAGGGGTAAGTGATTTGCCCAGGGTCACATAGCTAGTAACTGAGACACGATTAGAACTCATGTCTTCCTGACTTCAGGCCTGGCACCCTACTATGCTACCTAGTTGTCCCACACCCCTTCACATAACAATCTGTCAAATATTTAAAGATAATTAACCCTCCCCCCCCAATTCTTTTCTCCAGGCTAAATAAGCTCAGTTCTTTCAATGATCCTCATATGTCATGGACTCAAGGTCATATACACCCAGGTTTGCCCTCCTTTGGATATTAAGTTTATCTGTGTCCTCTTTTTTTTAAGATTTTTTTTTCTTTTTTCTTTTTGGAGGGGGAAAGGTAGGGCAATTGGGGTTAAGTGACTTGCCCAAGGTCACACAGCTAGTTTTGTGTTAAGTGTCTGAGGCTGCATTTGAACTCACATTCTCTTTTCTCCAGGACTGCACCACCTAGCTGCCCCAATCTGTGTCCTCTTTAAACCATGATGGCTATATCTGAACAAGATACTCCAGAGGAGGTCTGATGAGGGCAGAGTTCAAGGGGACTATTACCTCCCCTGTTCCAGAAAGCGAAGTCCTCCTTTATGCAGCCAAAGACCTCATTAGCTTTTTTTCTGCTTCCTTATTACCAGGCTGAATCATACTGAACTTGTAGTCTACTAATACCAACAGATCTTTTTCAGAACAACTGCTCTGTAAACATGCCTTAGCTATGTTATCTTTGCAAAGATTCAGTAGTAATGATAAACATGTCGTTGCCACCCCCACCTCAGTCTTAGATCTTTCTAAAAGTCCTCATAATGCAGCCCAAAAGAACTTTCAACCATTGGATGCTCCTGGTGATTTTGCTCAGGTCGTGATAAACTGGCTGGGTTTTAAGGAAAGCAGTAGGAAGCGTGGGCCCTAGGGTTCATTCTCATCTACTTCAGTTTCGGGCCTGAGTCTTTCTAGGGAACGATATTGCAGTACTTGCTATGGAGTCATTCCCAGGAGAACTGTAGTCAGTGTTAGAATCAGACTAACAACCTTACACTTGTTTCTCTCTAAAAAGCTGAAAAAGCCCCAGGCATTTCTCTTGCCCGCTAGAAAGGTAGTGATCACAAGCCTGCACAGTGCACAGCTCTCTGGGTCCCTTCAGCAGGGAAAAGCCATTATATGGAATCACACGTAAACACCTACTGACAACATGGAAAAAAAATTCCTGCACAAATCAGTCATAGCCCTTTCAATTTATGAAACTAGAAATTATATTTCAAAGAGCTGAAAAGTTTTCCCCTCTGAGAGTATTATTAACCAGAATTCACAATAAACCTCTTTCTCATTTTATGCTGCCTGGTAGTTCGCTAAATTGATGGACCCTCGTAGAAATGGCACTGAATTCTCCAAGCGATAGGTGGCCCAGGCTGACCGCACTGATAGAACCTTGACTCTCTAGAGATTTCTGTTCTTTGCTCCTTTTAATTCTTTTATGTATCTCTCTGCCCTGGGTCAAAACTTAGGACTAGCAGTAAGTCTCTACATTGGGGTAGAGAAAAACAGCCTAGTGACTCTGGGGACCTATAAGACATTTGTCTTTAGAAAGGCACAGCCCTGGGAAATCCAACTTACTCTATAAAAGGATCCAGATGTTTTAGGGGTCCCCAGGAAAGAGGCATACTCAGAAAAAAAAACTGTCCAAAGTGTTGCACAAAGGGTGGCTGCCTCACAGGCCAGGTAGAGGGCATTGATTCAAACTGCAACTCTACCCAAAGAAACTCCAAAATAAATGATTTTTTAAAAATACATAGCTAGCATTAACATAGTGTTCTAAGGTTTGTAAGGTGTTTTAACAAAGATAATCTAGTTTAATGTCCACAAAAGCCCTGGGAGGTAGGTGTTCTTATTATCCCCATTTTGCAGATGAGGAAACTGAGACAGATGTTAAATGACTTGTCCAGGATCACACAGATAGAAAGTGTGTGTGGCTGGATTTGAACTCAGGTCTTCTTGACATCCAATCTAGTGTTATATTCAGCATGCTACCTAGCTGGAAAGGTGTTGAATTTCTCACCTTTCTTTCTCCTTATATTGGGGGACCCCAATATTACATTCCATTCTCAGGTTGTTACTGAAGCCTAGCAAGAGTCTAGAAAGAATTAAACACTGATGTGAATAAGCAGAACATCTGCAGTAACACAAGGTAGAATGAGTGTGTAAACACCATCAATCCTCTTGCCTCAGGAAATAAAATGTTTGCCAGCTGGACTCAAAGAAACTTTCCTATGCAGTAACATAAGGCATTCTGAAGAAGAGAGAGTTCTACTTTCCCTCGAAGACATGCACAGCACTGGCTAAACCTGATGATAAGATATTTATCTAAAAGTACCAATAACTTATGGTTATCCTTTTATCACTCATGTATTTACTCCATTTTCTGCTCAGCACTTGGCTTTTGCTAGATCTGTGCTGAGATGCTTGCTTAGTCTTTTCCTAGTTCCAAAAGAGGGAAGAAATAAAAAAGGATGAAATCTGGAAGAATTTATACAAAAAAGGCAAAGAAAGTCTTACGGAATTGGGGAAGAGCCAATCTGTGACAAATATAATTCTGGCCAGGAGGGTAGGGAGTAGGAAGGCAGGGATAAGTGATTGGATTTCTATTTTAAAGAGAAAGGTAATGTGGAAGAGGGGAAGAGAAGACTCAGAATCAAGATTTGGGGTGAAATAACCCCAATACTTCCTAGATGAACAAGTCACCCAGATTCATTCATTGAACAAGTCGTTCAGGGTGAGAAACAGTCTTTGTAAAGGCTCAGAGATGGGAGGGGGAGTGATACACATGAGGAACAGAAAGAAGACCATTCTCATTTTCCTCATTTGTAAAGTCTTGCTTTACTTAAGGTTTTAGTAAACCTTAAAGCACTATACAAATGTGAGCTATTTTAATTAAAGTGTGTGCTGTTCTTTGCTCACCAAAGTTTAAGAAATTTTAATAATGAAACTGTGATTCCCTAATAAGAGTTTCAAAATTCCCTTTAGATAGGTGAGACCTTCCTAGCTCTCTTGACTTTGTTCTTTTAGGGTCTGGGACCACAAATTGAGCATTGTAAAAATAAAGATTACTGTCGTAAGTCAAAAGGAAGACTTTTCTTTTTTGCATTTCCAATACCTGACATATAAGAGGTGCTAAATAAATGTTTCTTGGTTAGACCTTATACTTCTGATACTTAGCGTGGTGCCTGACACATAATACATGCTTAATAATTGCTTTCTGTAGAAAGTACAAGAGGTCGAGGAGAAATATGGAGTGGTCTAGAGAGACAGAGTGAGAGATACTCTGATCTTATTTGATCCTCCCAAATCAGTGAGGTGCAGATGTTATTATCCCCACTTAATAAGTGAGGAACTCAAGGCTGTGAGAGGAGTGACTCTTTTATAATCCCACAGCTAATACGTCTTTGTGGTAAGACCAGAACCAAGGTCCACCATGGTTTATGGTTTTTAAAAGTCTTTTAAAACCCACAGCACTGACTGTGGTATTTCTCTTTTACACAGTTTACAGAAATGTCAAATTTGTGGCCCTCAAAACTCCTGAGTTGAGCTTGAACTAGATTAAAATTAAATTGGGAAATGTTTGACAAAATAAATTAAAATACAATATAGATAATATTAATTTGTGGTTTTTTAAGTTATTTTGTGACCAGCAGGGATCTTTACAATTTTAGTTTGACAACACTGTTCTACATAACAGTCAAATTGGACTATTGTTGTACTCTGCATATAACATTGTTTCTTCCTCCTTGACTCTTCCCAGGCTATCCCTCTGCCTGGATTTCTGTTCTTTTTTTTTTGTTGTTCCTTTTCTCCTTCATCACTTGGAATCTCTTTAAGCCTTGGCTTAGGTGTTGCCTTCTACAGAAAAACCTTCCTAATTCTCTTTGTCTTTAGAGTTCACTCACTAAAATTGCTCTAAAGTTTTTTTTTTCACTCTTTAAATCTACTTATCATGTGTACAGGTTATAACCCCCTTCTCCTATCCCCACTTCCCCATTCAACTATAAACCTTGGAGGTGAGGAGTGTTTTCAAATATATTTTTGTCTCTGCATCACTAGTACTAACCACATCTTGCACATAGTAGGTATTTAATAAATATTAATTAAATTGAATTTAACTGGATTAAGGAGATTTACTAAGAATATGAAATTAATATGTAAAGGACTATAATATGGAAGAGACCTAAATTTCTAATGACTCCAGAAAGCTTTAATGCTAATGCCTTCCTTCTGTTGGCTATCTCCAATTATTCTGTACATATCTAGTTCTAATATAGTTGTTTGCTATTGTTTCCTCCATTAGATTGTAAGCTCCTTGAGAGTAGGGACTTTCTTTTGCCTTTTTTTTTTTTTACTATCTCTAGCACTTAAATCTTTAATAGATGCTAACTGACTGACAGAGTGTGGTTGTAGGAGCAATGGGTGAAAATCTTGGAGAAGAGTCCAATGAACTCTGTGAGGGCAGTGACCAATCCATTTTTATCTCTGCATTCCTACCACCTAGACATGCACATAGTATGTACTTTAAAATGTTTGTTGATTTGAATTAAATAGGAAAGGGCAAATGTTGGCTCATTGTAAGGTATGACTTTCTAGTAATTAGTGAAATTCCAAATTCTAAAATTTGGAATTCTAAATTCCAAAAGTGGAAATGAGCATTTCAGGAGGCAGGGAGATTTATTTCTATAGAGATCTAAATAATGAAGCTAGATGACAACTTTAGGAGGATGGTGGACAGAGAATCCCTGCTGAGTTTAGTCTAAATGACCCTGAGATTCTATAATAGGAACAAGAGAGGGACAAGAAATAATTTGAGAAATTTTTAAAAATGTGAATAGAAGGACAAGAGAAATATAGACAGAGAAAACACAGATATAGCAATAAATATAAATAAAATGCTTATCTAAAATATTTTGTATTTGATTGTTATACTTCTAAAATATGAATGCAACAAAAAGTACAAATCCCTCTGTCTTCCCATTAATTAGGCATCTGTGCCAATAGAAATTGGTGACATTCCTCCTCTCTTCTATAAGAAACAGCTCTGGCTACTTTTAAATAACTTGATCCAGATTCTCTGTGGATTGGGAGTAGGTCACAGACAGTTGAGGGAGGATTGGGGACGGAAGAGAGGTGCTCACACAAATTCCAAGACCAAGCAGAAAGTGCAAGAGGTAAGAACCAGATATATAGCCTGATCACTGGGGCAGTAGGAGTCAGGTGACATTGAATTCCCATCAGCCTAAACCAGCTTAAGATATTTTAAAAATGGTGCAAGAAAGAGGTTCCCATAGGCCATCATCCTTTAAATACCTTATTGTATTAAATTTGATGCTGTGCGGATCAATCATACATATCACAGGTTGAGAGATGAAAGCAACATTAGAGATTGCTCTAGTCCTTTATTTTACAGATAAGGAAAATGACTTGTGACTTGTCCAAGGTCACAAAGGTATAAAGCAAAAGAGTCAAGATTTAAATCCAGTTTTTTCTGCCTAGAAAGCCAATACTCTTTGGAGTAGCATCTCAAGAATAACAGAAGTATTGCATGCATGCATGTGCATGGGTATGTGTATGTGTGTGTGTTTTAAAGCTAGGAAAAATTCTTTCAGGGCCCCAACTGGCCATATGGGATAGATTGTAGCCTGCAAAAACAGATAAATATTGTCTTTCAGAAGCAAATAGAGCTTCTAAGTACTAAACAGAGCTGAGAATGGTGAGATACTAAGTGGTATAAAACACATGGGTTATGAGCTGAAATGGGAAGAGTACTGAGGATAAGAAGAAGCTATACATCAAGAAGCATGGGCTATGGAGGACAGTGAAAGTGACAAGAGGAATACTGCCTGCTAGCCAGGGGAGGAAAGCTGCAGGATGCAAGCCACATGGCACATGTAGAGGAAATGTGTTGAGATGTCAGTGAGGGGGAACAGACTCTGAGTACCCCTGAATGGAGACCTGCTCAGTCAAGAGCAGTCATGAATAAAAGTGTTTGCATGAAGGTATAGGTTCCTTGGGGAGAAGGTTTGTCATCAGAGAGTACTATTACTTTGGATGTGCTCAAATGAGAGCCCTCTCTATGTCTATTAACTTAAAACATTTCATGCTTTGAGTTTTAAGATTACAAGGACATTACAAATTCTGTGGTAACTGCAAATATCAGGTACTGAATTCTCCAATTATCTGAAGAGGATCAGTGAAACAGAGAAGTGGGAGATACACAGAGAGTTTCCAGACCATTCAGGTGACAAAAAGAATGGAATGCTCTCTCTTTTCTTATTTCTGACTTTTGGTTTCCCTGACTTTCTTCAAGACTTGGCTAAAATCCTACTTTCTGCAAGATGCCTTTCCAGATCCTTCTTAATTCTAATACTTTCCCTCTATATTTCCAATATTTCTAGAATCTATTCCCTCCTTTCCATTTCAGTCCAACTCTCAAAGCCATATATTGCTACTGAAAAAAACAGAGCTTTGACTATATGGACTTTTGTCAGCATGTCTCTTATTAAGTAGGCTATCCAGAGTTGCCATAGGAATAAATGTCTTTTAACTTCATGGCACAGATACTGTCTGCAGTGATCTTTGAGTCCTAATTGTACACAGGCTTCTGAAAAGGTTATTTGCTGCCTCCTCTGGAATTGCCTTCTTTTTCTGTTGTCATTCGGTTTTTAGCATTGCATGGCTAAAAGAACATTGTGACCTCCAGTCTCTCTGACCCTCAGTTCTTTTCCATGCCATCACCCCTGAATTGGTTTGGCTCTTTTCCCTTCCCTATCCTGACTCCTTAGTGGAGCAGTCCAACTCTACCCTGTCTTCTTCTCTTGAATCCCTTGTCCCCTTGTCCTATAGCTGAACTTGTCCTGCTAAGCTTTATCCCTCTATTGCTCCCATCATTTTCTCCTTCTCACATGCTGCTTAATGAAGCTGGTGAAAATCATGAAAACATGCTCATTAGGTCCACAACAAATTCATGCTCTCTAATCTCAACTGGGTTCTCACTGCCATTAAGAAAAACCTTTGATAAGTCACTAATTGATTCATTATTGCACTCACCACGGTGACTCTCACAAAATTTTCATGTATTCCTCTTTAAACCTCTCATATCTCTCCCTACCACCATTCTCTCATCTGAGAGCCTCACCTTACATATTGCTGAAAACAGTTGAGGACATTCACTTATAACATACTCTTCTTCGCTTTTCCTCAACTCACATCTCCCAGATACCCTCTGGCACTATCTCCACCTTCAACGCTGATTCATACAATGAAGTGTTCTTTTTCCTTGCTAAGGCAAATCCTTCTACATGCATAAGCATCAACCTTCCATCCCGTCTTCTCTAGCAGACTGCCCTATATCACCCCCAGTCTCTCACTGATATTCAATTTCTCTTGTCTACTGGCTACTTCATGATTGCCTTTCAATACAACCATGTCTCCTTTATCCTCAAAAAATACTAACTTGATTCATCTACTCCTGCTAGCTATCATTACACATTTCTCCTCCCTTTTGTGGCTAAATTCCTTGAGAAGCCCATCTATAATTGGTCCCTCCACTTTGTTTTCCCTTTTTCTTTTTTTAATTTTCAACAGTTTGGTCTCCTATTTCACTATTTGAATGAAACTGTTCTCTCCAAAGTTGCTAACAAACCTTTAATTACCAAATCTAATAGCCTTTTCATAATCTTCATCTTTATTTACCTCTATGTAGCTTTTGATATTGTTAAAATTATATCCTTCTTCATTCTCATTCACTGATATTCTTTTTTCTCTGGGTTTTTAGGACACTGCTCTCTCCTGGTTTTCCACCTATCTGCTTGTGCCTTCTAAGTTGCCCTTGCTGGTCTAGGTCACACCCACTAATATGTCCCAAAAGGCACTGTCCTTGGTGCTATTCTCATTTTATTTTATACGATTTCATCAGTTCCCATCGATCCAGGTAACATATTTATATCAATGAATATCAAATCTACTTAGCTGTTGTTCAGTCATTCAGTTGTGTGCAATCCTTCATGACTCCATGGACCATAGTACACAGGCCCTCCTATCATAAACTATCTCTTGAAGGCTGTCCAAGTTCATATTTATTGTGTACATAACATTATCTATCCATTGGTTTCATCCTCTGTCATTCTGCCTTTTTTTGGTCTTCAAAATTTCTGAATATTAGGTTCTTTTCCAATAAGTTCCATCTTCTCATTATATGGTCAAAGTTATTATGCTCTAGTATTTGACCTTCCAGTGAATAGCCTGCATTAATTTCTTTAAATATTGACTGAGTCAGTCTCCTTGTTGTCCAAGGGACTCTCAAAAATCTCCTCTAGCACCACAGTTTGAAAGCATCAGTTCTGTGGTCCTGTAATAGTAATGGTAATTTGAAGATCTTCCCTGCCCCTTAACAAGCCTAGGGGAGTTTGAAGACCTTCTCTGCTTTGAAAATATACTCTGCCCCCTAAAAGGCTGAATGTAGTCACATGGAGCCTGTGGTAGGAGGAGTTTGCTGAAGAATGGAACAGAGCCCACAGGAAGCTGGGAGTCAGAGTGAGAGAGAGGACACTTGGGCAAGGAAATAGGTTTATGAGTAGATATTGATATTATATTGGTTTGTGGGAAGGCTAAAGGATGCTGTGACTCTCTGTCTTATTATGGTTTGGTTTTGGGATTTGGTTTTCTAGTATTTGAATAAATGTTTTAGTTCTGTCCTCTGTATGGAGAGTAGCTATATTTCATGATCAAGCACTATATGGGAATATTTATAGTCATAGTTGGTGCTATAAATATTGCATTGGTACTATAGTCCCTCAGTTATTCTTACAGTCCAACTCAGACATACATTGCTACTGGAAAAAACCACAATTTTGACTATATAGACCTTTGTCAGCATGTCTCTTTTTAAGTATGCTGTCCAGAGTTGCCATAGCTTTCCTTTCTAGGAGTATCTATTAATTTCATGGTGCAGTTACTGTCTGCAGTGATCTTTAAGTCCTAGAATATTGACACTACTTGCATTTCCTTTCCCTCTATTTGCCAGGAAGTGAGAGGACCAGTTGCCAAGATCTTAGGTTTTTTTTTGTTTTGTTTGTTTTTGTTTTTGTTTTTTTATGTTAAGCTTCAAGTCAAAGACAAAAGGTAATCCACTGGAGAAGGAAATGGCAAAATATTCCAGTATCTTTTCCAAGAAAACCACATGGACAATAATAAAATGATAAAAGAAATGACATTGGAATATGAGCCCCTCAGGTTGGAAGGTGTCCAATACTCTACTGGGGAAGAATGGAGAACAACTGCAAGTAGCTCGAGTGCTAATACGTAACTGGGCCAAAGTTAAAAGGAAGCTTAGCTGCAGATTCATCTAGTAATGAAACAAAAGTATGATGCTGTAAAGGTCAAATCTCCTTATCCAGCCCTAATATCTCTGCTGACCCACATTGAATTGTATGCTCCATAGAATTCTTAAACTCACTATGTCCAAAACTGAACTAAAATTTCCTCCCAAACCCTCCCTTCTTCCTAACTTTTTTATTCCCTCCCAATGCCCCAGGATCACAATGTTGGTGTCATCCTTGACTCCTCATTCTTGCTCATGCTTAATATACAATATGTTGCCAGTTTTTACTTTTTTAAACATCTCTCCCATATTCTCCCTTTTCTCCTCTGACACTGTCAGCACCCTAGTCCTGACCTTCATCATCTCATACCTGGACTAACACAATAGCCTGCTGGTTGATTTCCCTACCTTTAGTCTTTTCCCACTACAGTAAACTTGACCATGACAATACTTCTTACTCAATAAATTCCAGTGGCTCCCTAGCAAAATTAGGATCAAATATAAAATCCTCTGGTACCCAAGGCTCTTCTCCATCTGCCCTCTCCCTACTTTTTCAGGCTTCTTATGCCTTATATTTTTTTTCTCCTTCCAACACACACACACACACACACACACACACACACACACACACACACACTCACACATTTCCATTTAATAACACTGTCCTCTTAGCTTTTCCTTCTCCATCTCCTGATTTTGAATATTTTCACTGGCTGTCCATCATGCATAGAATGTTCTCTCTTTTCTTATCTCTGACTTTCAATTTCCCTGACTTTCTTCAAGTCTTGGCTAAAATTCTACTTTCTACAAGATGCCTTTCCAGATCCTTCTTAATTCTAGTACTTTCCCTCTATATATCCTAGTCTGTTGAATCTAATTTTTCAATATTTCTAGAATCTATTCCCTCCTTTCCATTGTCCCTAATTCTGGTATAAAGTTTCAATATTATTAAAATGTTTTATTAAAAATAAAATATATTTGACAAAATATATTTTATTTAATAAAAATTATTTATTTTATTTTTCTTTCTATCATGACTATTTCTTACTCCTAGCAGTTCTAAACTGAATGCTGTCTTATGACAAGTAAAAATAATTAAACAAGTCCAATCAATAAAATGAATGATAATGTTTATAACATTTTGCTCTACCCTCAACATGTCTGATATACAGTAGAATGCATGTTTTGTTATTTGTTATCTGCAACCTCCATGGTTTTTAATTAATAATGATTCAACAATATTTTTGAGATTTGTTTTCATTTATACTGTTGACCTTACTGTATTCATTGTATCCTTAGTCCCTTATTTCTGCTTATTTCACTCTGTCAGTTCATACAAGGCTTCTCACATTCCTCTGAATATTCATGCTTATTATTTAATTCTGCACAATAAGTTCCATTTATTTTTACATATAATAGGTTTTTTTTTCAGTCATGTGTCTATCACTAGGTACCCTCTTTGAATTTAGTTTTTGCTGCCAGAAATGCTACTCTACTTTTGCTTTGCTGTTTTTTCTATATATTGAGGCTTTGTTTCTGGTTTTGACTCCAGGCAGTAGTGATATTTTGGAGGATCAAAAAGTATGAACAGTTTAGTAACTTTTATAGCATAATTCCGATTTGAAATCTAGTGGATCAATATATATCATCCTACAACCTTTCCCATATTGACTGTCCTAATATTTTGTCATCTTTGCCTAATTTCATTAAGTGATATGAAAACTCAAAGTTGTTTGAATTTAAGTTTTTCTTACTGTTACTGACTTAGAATACACTAAAAGCATGTAGAAACTTATAATTTATAATTTTTTGAAAATTGTTCTTATAGTTTGACCATTTATCTATTGGGAAATGGCTCTTGGTGATATATATCTATATATATACATATATATGTATATATATAGATATATATCAATAGCATGTTTGCATTAGACATTATGCCTGTAGCAATAATAGTGATGCAAATGTTTTCAACTTTATAGTTCCTTTTTAAAATGTATCTTGATATCATCTGTGCGGAATTATTTAATTTTACAGTAAAACTTATTTTATCTTTTGTGATCTCAACTATCTCTACCTTATTAAAGAATTCTCCCCCTAAAACTGATTGTGGAATGTACCTGATATCCTTTCTCTTTCAGTTTTAAAATAATAGCTAGCTTTTATATAATATTTTAAATTTTCCAACATAATTTACTAATATTTGATACAACAACCTTATAAGTAGGTATTGCCATTTCCATTTTTACAGAAGACAAAAGTTAGACTTGCACAGGGTCACATAGAAAACATTTGTCTGAGGCAAGATTTGAACTTAGATTTTTCTAACTCCAAATCTAGTGCTGTACCAACTAGGCATAGAAAAAATTTAATGGTATTACTTTTAACACAATGGTGTGGTCATTAATCTAGGTCATATGCTCATTTTGAGCTTATTATGGTGTGTATGTGTGTGTGTGTGTGTGTGTGTGTGTGTGAGAGAGAGAGAGAGAAATAGAGAGAGAGAGAGAGAGAGAGAGAGAGAGAGAGAGAGAGAGAGACAGAGACAGAGACAGAGACAGAGAGAGACAGAGAAACAGAGAAGAGAGATGGTCTAAGCTTTGTTGTATCCTTTCCAACACCTACCACATTAACTAGAAGATAAAAAGATCCTAAATTCGTGTCCTTTGACAGATTGCTGATGTATCTGCAGGGTTTCCCTGCCTCCCTCTGAACAACTAAAGAAATATGAGCATTCTCCAAAGTCTACCTATCAGCAGAATTCACCTTATTTATAAAGAGTACAAAAGCCCAAGAGCTCCTTCAGTTTCCTTCTCTGTAAAATGAGGTGATTAGACTAGTTGATCTCTGAGGTGCCTCTGAGCTAGAATCTAGTTCTAGTGATGTTGTAGAGTCACATTGTTCTAATTTTCAAACGGACAATGTTCAAACGGACAATGTTCAAATTTCAACGGACAATGTTTTTCTTGCCAAGTAGTAAGATTATGTTGTTTAGAACTTGTTGCTGATAAGATCCTAGGTCATAGGATCAATGTTCCTCTAATTTCATGGTCATAAACCATGCTCCTAACACTAACTGGTTGGGTTCACCCATCCAAACTATTGTTAATAGAGAGAATAAGCAATAGGTTTTATGTAGATATTATCATTGCCCAATATCTGTGATTTCCTTGTAGGCACAGGGCATTTCTGATGAGGAAACTCCCTGTACCAAAGCAGAATTGTGATAAGCCACTTATAGTATTTGAAAGGTATCTGGGACACTGAGGAGTTAAGTGATTTGCCCAGAGTGACACAACCAGAATTTGATTCCAGGTGTTCCTGACTCCAAAGCTGGATCTCTTCCTTTTGTGCTTCTCTGCTCTTGTATGTGCCATATTCATGTATATATACCTATATGTATATGTACATAATTATATATATAATATATGCATATAATGCTATATCTGCATGATATACACACATAATGACATTTACATAATGGCATACATATATAATGACATCTACATAATTCTATATATATATTTAAAGTGGGAGGATAATATAAAAAAGAACTATAAACAAATAAGATATATACGATATGCATATATATGTACATATATATATATATATATAGTGACAAATTGGAAGTAAACAACAGAAGGAAGGCACTAGATTTAAGAGGGATCAAGAAAGGTTTTTCATAGAAAGTGAGATTTTAGGTGGGATAGAAGGAACCAAGGGAAGCCACGGATGCCACCAAGGATGGCAGCCATGGAAGGAGAATATTTTTGGCATGGGGGACAACAGTGAAAATATCCCCAGTTAGAGATGGAGTGACTTGTTCAAACAACAGCAAGAAGCCCAGTGTCACTGGATCACAGAATATACAGATAAGTGCACTCTTTTCTGTTTACAGATAAGTAAGTACAGAACAGATTCAGAAAGGCCTTTTATAGAAGGAGGTAACTGAACAGAATCTTGGAAGAGAACTAGGCTTTTCATGATAAGAAGTGAGGAAGATTAGGCCTGGTGAAAATCTATGCAAAAGCACAGAAAGAGGAAACCAAATGTAGCGTACAACAACCAGCAAAGGAGGCCAGTTTGGGGAATTATTAAAAGAGGCTCAAAAATATAGTTTGGAGTCAGTTTATGAAGGGATTTCATGACAATGAATGGATGAATGAATTTTTAAGGCTTTTATTAAGTGTTTACTATGTGTCAGGCATTCTGTTAAGTTCTGGGGATACCAGAATATAGATGCTGATAACTAATGATAACAATTGTAATGCAGGCCACTGGGTCTGAGTACAGGGGATACATAAATAGAATGAGTCTGCCTGCATGGCCCTGAATTAGAGTGACTAAATAACCTGGGTGATCCATTCAGGACAGGCACATCTCAAAGACCACTCAAAAGACAAAGACGCATGTTTTGGAGTTCTTGTTCATTGTATTAACCAAATATTACTCTTTGGCACTGGACTAATTGATATTCTTAAAGCTCAAGTCAGACCATTTCACTCCCCTGCAGAAAGTAGCTTAGTGGCTCTTCATTGCCTTTGGGTAAATTTCTGTTTCATATTCCAGCCAACCATACATCACTGACCCAAAGTGTCTCATTCCTTCTCCACCTTTTGTTCTAGGCACAAATCAAATCAATATTATCATTGCTTCTATAAAGAACTTATGGGGGGGGGGGGCGCAGTGAACAGAGCACTGGCCCTGGAGTCAGGAGGACCTGAGTTCAAATCTAGGCTCAGACACTTAACACAAAATTAGCCATGTGACCTTGGGCAAAGTACTTAACCCCAATTGCCTTGTCTTCCCCCCTCCAAAAAGCAAAAAAATAAAAATAAAAAAGATAAAAAGAACTTGTTAATTAGTTGTTTTGTGGGTCATCTCATCATTCCTGTGACTCTCCCAACAAAACTACCATTTTGCTACCATTCATTCTATATATGCCGTCTCCATCTATTAGAATATAATCTCCTTGAGAGTAGGGGCTATATCATTTTGTATTAGTTCTCCCAGTTTTATTCAGTTAATATAATTCAAGGGCCATGTAGTCAGACCCACTCCAATTATCATTCACATTCAGACCCAGATGCATTTGTTACTGTTGTTATTATTAGTGATAAGTATCTATCTAGAATAATGTATTCACAATAATCTTGAATTCCTCTTATGTTAGTTAGAGGGACCATTAGGCATAGTGGACTTGGAGGCAGGAAGACCCAAGTCAAGCTTTACCTGTCACACATATTAACTATAGGGAGGGCCCTTGGCAAGTCCCCTAATCTCTTAGTATTGTGATAAATTCTCTTAAATTAACAAGAGAGTGTATTGATGTATTGCCCAGAGTGACACAGCCAGAGCTGTATTCCAGGTGTTCCTGACTCCAAAGCTGGATCTCTTACTTTTGTGCTTCTCTGCTCTTGTACTGGTAGAGGGAATTTTCTTATCTCCTATACCAATGAAATCATACGTCCAGGATCTACTTTTATCCTGTATTCGTTAATAATGCCCAGAGCAGATGTGTATACACCATTGTTTCTCCTTGTGTTGTTGCCCATTGTAATTTGAATCAAAATGCCTTAACACTGTACATTTTAGTGAGTTATAGCTCACTGTTGATGTTAACCAGTTTGGTGCAAGGTGCCACCCCATCATATTTCCCTTGCTCCCCTTCTATCCGAATTGTTTCATACTGTGAAAACATTACATGAGAAAGTTCTCCCCAAGAACCAGTTATTTCCATTACATTACAGCCTCCTTTGGAGATCTCCACTTCTAATTCTCATTTATACCCCTGCATTTTAGTACTTCAAACCCAGCATTCATGCACTTCATTATATGCTACAGAATAATATCAGCTCTGCTGATATTGGTACAAGGTGGGAAAAATTGAGCTTAATCCACCCAACCTTTTTCTTCAAAAGCATTTAAAACAACAAGTCTCACTAGAGAAGTTGTATTAGTGATTTGAAGTGTAGATCGAACATGCCCAGGACTTGGCCGAGGATTTCACACTTTTGTGAATAAGAAATTGGATGAAACTACAAAATAAGAGGAAAGGGAGGGCTTTGACAATATCCAGAGATTTTCTGCTGCTGCCAGTCAGCAAGTGGCACTTTTTACAGCACCATCCCTAAATTCTGAGCTCATACCACTGATGAAATCATAGCACAGCTCTGATAAGATCTGATTTACATCAATTCTTCCTTTCCCCCCAAGCCTCATATTCATATATAAATGTTTGGAAAAGGGGGAAAAAAGACCAATAAATATTCGTTTTGAAATGTTATGTCTGCGAATAAAATATGTACATGTATTTGAGACTCAGTTTGACACTGCAACAGTAAATTTAAGATAAACTATTTATCTTCCATGAACACATTTCACTGTTTTAACACATCCATTTGTTTCTGGAATGAAGGCAGAGGCATGGGGGAGGGGAAGCTGGGGAGTGAGGAGGAAGAAAGTCGCCAAGCTCTCTGTTGTGGTATTTGGAGCTTTGCTGTTCACGGCAAAACTCTTAACTGGGATGCGGTTTTGTTATCCAGGATGTCAGTTCACAAATCATGAATTAAGCAGCTCAAGCCAAGTGGCACCTAGCAGTAAAACTGACATTTCTCAAAATATTGGCAGATCCAGCAAGCAACTGTTGATTTTCAATGTTTAATGAGCAATATGTTACTTATTCCGGTAATAATGTTGTATTTGCCTAACCTTTCTCAGTCTGCTTCCTTTGGCTTTATTGCTGGAGAGCTTCCAAAATGGGAAGGGTGAATTTAGGAGGGGAGAGAGTGGAGGGAACGAGGGACGAGATGGAGAAAAGAAGTTAATTAAAATTGTTCTCCAGATGATGGAGAAATAGCCCAGTCTTGTCGGAGTAATAATTTGGGATTATAGATGCGGCAAAAGTATAACTGCTTATATTTGCCTGACCACACTGGGAAGTTAGAAGTTAATAGAGGAAGAAAAATAAAATTGGGGCCTTGTAAACCTGCATGAGGGTGACTGAACTGTGATGCACAGTTCAGTGAAGCTAGAGTGGGCATAAAGGTCTGCTGAATGAGGTCACAGGGAGAATGTGCCTGGGTGAAGCCACAATGGGTTAGACTGTAGTGCAGGAGTTTTGGTCCAGAGACTCCATCTTAAACCTTTGGCAGAACTCTAAAGGAAAAGAACTCAAAAAAGCAAAAGGATAAAAGACTAATCAATACTTAGGCCTTACATTGTGTATGCAGAAAGGAACCTTGCCTTCTCTGATTGCCTTTAGTGTTACAGGCTGCCTAAAAATTCTCATTTCTAAGCAATAATAATTGGTCTGAATCTGTGATTAGCCAAAGTGAGTACAATATATGATAGGAGTAAAATCTTCCCCCTGGGGAAAGTAAATTAACTCTCAAAAGGCATTAGGATTCCACTGATTGCCTCAAAGAATCCACTGTCCTGATGGGACTGCCTCTTTTCAGCCATACCAGAGAAAAGGGAGTTGCGACCTTATCTGCTGGGTTTGGAACCATTTATTCATCTAATACAGAGAACTTCAGCAAAGATACCTGGATTAGACCATATGGTGGCAAAGAGAAGTGAAACGTGACCAAAAAAGGGAAATGGATGGTGTAGATAATGTCATTGCATAATTGTAATTGAGTTAAATAGGTTACTTGATTTGTGCACAGAACCAGGATTTGGGAAAAAGAAACTAGGCAGTAAAATTGTGTGCACGTGAAGGATTTTTTTTTTTTGCTTTTTGGAGGGCAGTTGGGGTTAAGTAACTTGCCCAAGGTCACACGGCTAGTTTGTGTGTGTGTGTGTGTGTGTGTGTGTGTGTGTGTGTGTGTGTGTGTGTGTGTTAAATGTCTGAGGCTGGATCCAAACTCAGGTCCTCCTGACTCTAGGGCTGGTGCTCTACTCACACGTGAAGGATTTTTAACATAAGTTTAAGAACTGGAGGAGGAGAAAGGCTTTGAAAGGTTAATTGGCCTGCCCGGGTAACAAAGGGTGAGCTGGAATTCAAACACAGGTCTTTTTACTTCAGACTTTATTATCCCAATGCTTTAAAAATTTTACCTTCCATGAACTTAAGCTGTTTATTTTGTGACTGGTAACTGTATCTGTAAATAAATAACAATGATTTTGTTCTGGTGGTACAACCAATTCCAGACATGGAAATAAATTGCTTTCTTAAAAGGGAAAATCATGTTCCTAACTTTCTTAGGAAACATAGGGGAGATCACTTTCATACTAGGGTCTGCAAACTTCAATTTAGCCTTAATTATTTGTACTTCTCCAAACAGAGACTATTCTCTCCCATCTTTGTGCCTTTGCTCAAGTTGTCCTTTTCTCTTCCAGGAATGCCCTTCCCTTTTATCTCCATATAGCCAATGCCTAACTCTCTTTAAAATCCTGCTTCCCTAAAATGGCATCATTTCTACAAAGTTTTCCGCTTTCTCTTTTGTGTTTCTCTGTAACGTTTGGCATTTCTTGTTTCACTCTCAAACTCCACATTACACTGTAGGTATTTATGTGTGTGCCTTTTCTTCAAATCCACTTGACACAAGTTTATTATACAACTGCAATGCACAAAATACTATATTAGGAACTAAGGCAACAAGACAAAAAGAAAAATTAGTCTTTGATGTCAAAGAATTCACATTCTAAGGGTCAAATCACACACAAGACAGACAGACACAAACACATGCACATAAGTAAATGCAAGATGACCCGAGGAGGGAAAGAACATTAGCAACTGGGGAAGGGTGGATGAGAATCAGAGAATGTTTTCCATAGAAGACCTAATTTTATATGAGCCTGAGAAAACTAGTAATTCTAACAATAAACTAAAAACTAGTCTAATCTAAATCTACTAAAAACTAGTTGAACATAATCTAAAACATATAGTAATTTTTATTCTAATAGGATAGCGGGAATACAATAAATATGGGATACAGTCTGCATAAAGAAATGGGAGATAGGATATTGAGTTCAGAGAAATTACTAGCAAATAAGAGTTTTGTTTGAATATAATCTTGCCTTCTAGACAACAAGTTCCATTACAGCAATATCATGTTTATCTCTTGCAACCATAGTACATAATACAGTGCCTTGCAATAGGACTCAATGAACACATATTTATTAATGTCAGTACTAATTTTAATAATTTGACTATGCAAATATCCAAATAAAAAGACTAACTATGGATGGTGAAGTTCTGTAAATATTTCTAATTGTATATGACATCGTTTTAACTGATTTTGTTAGTCCTATAACACCACAAAACCTCCAGGAGGAGGTCCATAGTAGTGTAAAAAGAATTGTTCAAAGCTATACTTGATAACTAAGGGGATGAAAAATACTCATTATCCAGACTTGATGGACAGCTTATTAAGTTAGTACACACACACACACACACACACACACACACACACACACACACACACACACACACACACAAGTTAATATAGGAAGTGTATCAATGAGCCCATCAGACTACAGTTCATAAGAACAATTACAAATGTTTTAAATGATCCCAAAGTACTCAGTGTCACAAAATCCTATTAACATCAAAATTTTGGTGATGCTAGATGGCTTAGAACAATGGGCAACCAATGAAATTGGATAACTGAAAACTGCAAGTTAAGCAAAAGACAATGGAAAGACACATGGTGAGTTTGATAGGCTGAAATATATTATTAAACTGTATACATATGGGATAACTGACGTAAAAAGACATATGATCAGAAAAGGAGGCAGGAATAAAATGTGGTAAGAATGAGAGACAATAGATGAAGAGCATGGGGTTACATTGCTGCCCCCAAGTTAACACTTAAAAGATCCTCCTTTATTTAATAGGATGAATATACTGTGGAGATTTTTAAAAAGATATGGCTAAGTCATGAAAACACATTGAACAATTGCAATTTGTTTATTGGTAGTAATGGGTGGAACACTTACCAATGGAATCATAGATCCATCAAAATGTTAATAGTTCACATATTAAAATGCATGAAATGCTTTCCTTACAACAGACTTGTGTAGTAAGTACCATAAAGCATTAATATTCTCATTTTACAGATAATGAAACTTGTTCAAAGAGATAAAATGATATGACTGAGGACATCAAACTAATTAGTGCAAAAAAAGGTCAATTAAATTCAGTTTTCTGTCCTCTATGTCACTATAGCACATTTTGAATTAATGAATAGAGAATTTAAGAATGTGCACATGGCCTTTCTGGAACTCAGTTTCCTTATCTGTAAAAACAAGGAATTTAACTAGATGTTCACTAAGGTCCCTTAGAGTTCCAAATCTTTGATCAGAGATAGTAAATACAGAGCTGGCCTTAGAGTCAAGAACACATGGGTTCAGTCTGACTTTTGACACCTACTTTTTGGGGAACCATGGGCAATGCACATGACCTCTCAAGGCCCCAGACAATCCTTTCAAGCATAAAATTGAAGAGAAGGTGCTGGTCTGCAGTGGTAGAAGAAATTCCTCAGGGAGAGCTCCTTAGACTGAGTAAATCATAGGTCCAGGTAAAAAAGAAAAAAAAAACACATCCTGACTCCAGGACTCCATCCTCCATCCCTCTTTTTATATAGAGGCTACTGGATGAATCAATGCCCAGAAGAGTAAGATCTAAAAATAATTTTAAAAGCATTGTAATACAAGTCAGGTTGGATTTCTGTGATCCTAAGTAGTTATAATCAGCAAAACATTCTATGTTCAGTACGCATAATAAGAACCTAACCTGTGAAATTTCTTCATGGAATTTGGGAAGGTATCATTCATAAAAATGACCAAAGGCACATGGGAATAATATTATGGAAAAGAAGTATGTGGCATTTAGCTAGAATGACCGTAAGTATCCATAATCTTGTGATGAACTCTGGGTGGTAGTTAATAACAAACTTTCCTCTTGCAATTTTACTCTCTAGGGATGTACACAGAATAGAAGGGAACATTAAAACTACTGTTTACTCTCCAAAAGCACATTTGTTGGGTGATTTTAAGGCCAGGATCATGAGTGCAATTTGCAAAATCACTCAGTAGCAGCTGGAGAATATTTTCAATGAGTTGGAAAATCAGATTGAGCGGAGAGTCATGAAAGATGGTGGTTATGTTGAAGCCTGTACAATTGAACTCTGTTTTGTTAAAATACTGTAAATGGTGCTTTCACATGCCTTTGACAGTTTGATTCTATCATTTCTGCATTCAACGTTATTAATGCTTAAATCTGCACAAGGACTTATTTTATAGAGCATATTGTCCTTGGCATTCAAAGATGATGCTGATGATAGTATTTTTATACATATGTAGAGAGGGAAAGCTCTCCATTTTTCTTTTACGTACATAGTACAGGTAAAGATTATCTTATGATTACCGACTATGTCTATTGCTTATAAAGCTAGCTATTATTCAAGGCTTTACTTTTTTCCAGAAGAACTATTCTGTCTTGGTACTTACCAACCTTATGGGTCTCCTACTTTGTTTTTATTTATTTATTTGTTTGTTTGTTTATTCCTCTCCTCATTCCCCCTAGAATTCTAGAATTCTGTCAAATGGCTTGAAATGGTGATTCACTTTGTCACCCCAGTATTGTCTCTTTCTACCTTGCTTTATCAACTTTAGCTGTTTATGGAATACTTCTTCTTAATGTACCACTACCACCATGATCAACATCAACATCACTGTCACCATCACCATCACCACCACTACCACCACCACTACCACACTACACCGCACCCCATCATCACCAACAACAACACCACTATCACCACCTCTATCACCATCAACACCACCAACCCCACCATCACCAACAATACAACTACCATAACATTTATGTATTGCTGGTGAGTTGTGAACTGATCCAACCTTTCTGGAGAGCAATGTGGAATTATGTCCAAAGGGCTATAAATAATTTCATACCCTTTGACCCACCAATACCACTTCTAGGGTTATATCCCAAAGAGATCATAGAAGTGGGAGGAAGACCCATATGCACAAAAATATTTATAGCAGCTCTTTTTTGTGGTGGCAAAGAATTTGAAATTAAGGAGGTGCCCATCAATTGGGGAATGGCTGAAAAAGTTGTGGTATATGCATGTAATGGATTACTATTGTGCTATAAGAAATGAGGAGGAGATGGACTTCATATTTACCTGGAGAGGCTTATACAAACTGATGCTGAGTGAGAAGAGTAGAACCAGGAGAAATTTGTACACAATCACAGACACATCATATGTGTGATGACCAACTATGATAGACTGGACTCTATTCAGCAATGCAGTGATATAAGTCAATCCCAAAAGTCTCATGATGGAGAGAGATGCCTACATCCAGAAAAAGAACTAGAAAGAACTGAGTTTGAATCCTGATTGAAGCAAACTACTTGATCTTTTTCTTGTTTGGTTTTATTTCCTCTTTACCATTTTTCATTCCATCTGGTACAATCTGCCTTTGTGACCTGAATAATGTCTAATGTGAAAGTATTTGCAGATCCTATACTTGATTGTATGTCATCATGGGCAAGGGGTAAGGGAGGGAGGGAAATAAAATTTAAAACTCCAGGAATTGTGGAATTGAATCTTGTAAACTAAAAGTAAACAAACAAATTAATAAAGACTAAAAAAAAAAACAAATAATACAGCTACTACTACTACATCCTGTTGAAGAAGCTAGGTGTCATACTGGATAAGGCCTTGGACTTGTATTAAGGAAGAACTAAGCACTAAAGTGCTTTATAAATTAGCTGTTACTACTAATACCAACTAATATCCATTTATTGTTTTATTACAGCAAGTATTATTTCTACAGTCTCACACTGGCTCTATTCTTTGAATAATTCTCTTGCCATCCACATATGGGGTGAAAAGGTTCGCTAATAAAGATAGAAAAGATTTAGATCATAGAGGGACGATCAAACTCATCTAGTCCAGTGTGAGAACTGCCTCCATTGATATTGCTCATGAACCCTTAAGCAACCAATTGGCCTTTGTGAGCTGTTGTGTATGACTATCTGGTGATTAACCCTTTGAAGGTAGACCTCTCCAGATTCAGCTAGGCTGGGCCTTAGGTAACAGTCCATTGTCAGATCTATTTTTGAGGACTTTCTATGTTGATGGGTCCTGTGGAAGCCTGCATTCTACTGGCATAGCCTTTAGGTTACTTTCCCATGATGAGGATTAGAGATTATAGTAGGACTTTAATGGAAGAAGAAACATTATAATAAAAAAGAATAAATTGTCAAATCAACAGACATGCATCTTTCTTGAGAGGTAAAATAACAGAATGTATAACAAGATCACTTTGTAATCAGGAAGACCAGTGCTCAAGACCTGCCTCTGACACATGCTAGCTGGGCAAAACACTTTTACCTCTCTGCGACAAGGAATTCTCTAAGACTATAATTTACAAAGAAGTTTTTAATCTTTTTTGATGTGAGGAGTTTTCATACCAGTAATTCCCCACGTTGATGAAATCACAGGTCTGAACAACAAACAACACCTTCTTTTTAAAGCTGAATTATATACTGAATATATTTTGTTTGAAGCAAGGTACCTTAACAACAACGTGTTGCCCAGGTCATAGCTTATAGACAACTATCATTGCTTTGCTAATTTCTCTACTTCTACTACTCATTATATACGTCAGTTCCAGCTAATTGTCCACTCTGTTCCACCTTCACACACATTGTCTTACTCCCTACTCCCAGCTTCATTGGTAAGTCCTTTTGAAGAATTTCATATCATGAGAAGTGCCAGCCACGTTGCTCACTTCACCTAAAGCTTTGCCTCCCCATAGGCTGCTCTAGCCCATCAGGTGTTCTTCCCTTTAGCTTTCCTGAGCCCCTTTATATTTTGTCTTCCTCTGTTAGAATTTAAGCTCCTTGAAAGAAGAGATTCTTGTTTTCCTGTGCATTCAACACAGCAGGGTGCCTGGCAAATAGTAAGGACTTAATAAAAAAATTAATTATCCACCTGTGTCTTCTGTATTGGCTAGGTCAAATACAACAATCAATGAATAAACATTTATTAAGCACCTACTATATATGAAGCACTGTGCTAAGCACTGGGGATATAAAAAAGAGGCAAAAGATAGTCTCTGCCCTCAAGGAACTTAAAATGTTATAAAGGAGACAGTAACCAAACAAACATAAGCAAACAAGCTGTATACAGGATAAATAGGAAATAATTTACAGAAACTAGAAATAAGAGGGGTTAGGAAAGGCTTCTTATAAAAGATAGTTTTTAGTTGGGGCTTAAAGGAAGCCAGGGAATATCATAGGTGGATAAGAGAGGGAGATTATTCCAGACATGGAGAACAGCCAGAAAGAAATATCTATGGCTGAGTGATAGAGTAGTTGGTTCAGTGAACAACCAGGAGGCCAAAGTCACTGGATCAAAGAATATGTGGTAGGGAGTAAGGTATAAGAACATTAGAAAGGTTATGAAGGACTGTGAAAGCCAAGCAGAATATTTTATATGTGATAAGGAACCACTGGAGTTTGTGGTCAGACTTGATGAATGGAGGATGGATTGGAGTAGAAGAACACTTGAAGGAGGCAAATCCATTAGCAGGCTATTACAATAGCCCAGGTGGGAAGTAATGAGGGCTTGCAGTAGAGTGGTGGCAGTGCCAGAGGTGAGAAGGAGGTTATATTCAACAGATGTTGTAGAGGTGAAGTCAACAAGCCTTGGCAAGAGATTGGAAATGGGGGAGAAGGGGTGATTCAGAGATAGTGAGAAATTAAGAATAACTCATAGGTTGCATGCCTGAGGGACAATGAAAATGATGTAGCTCTCTATAATTATATGGAAGGTAGTGGTGAGTGAGGCTTATGGGGGAATGATAATGAGTTTTGTTTTGGATATACTTAATTTTAGATATATACTAGACATCCATCCCTCTTGATCTTACCACTAGTCAAATATACTATTCTTTTCTGATATTTCACTTATGCTAAGAGAGCGGGTCAGAGATTAAATAGGAGATCTCTAGATGACATAGTAAGAAGTAGTATGAGGTTTTAGGAATGGGTTCAGTCCTATTACAGCCAACTTTTTCTTTTCGTAATGACAATAAGAATCGACATTTATGAAATACTTTAAAGATTTTTTTTACAATAAACATACATTATCTCCTTTGATCTTTACAATAATCCTTTGCTTACTAGACAACAACTTAAGAGTTCCCTATATCACTGAAATCAGGGGTCCAAGCTTTATGCAGAACAACCCTATGAGGTATGTAATTCTTTACTGTTCTATTTTTACAGAAAATGAAGACTAGGGAAATTACATGAGTTGTCAATATTTAGCCAGCTAGTAAGAAGAAGAACTAAGACTTGTACCTAGATATTTGGTCTCTATGTCTGGAACTTTGTGCCATGGGTCCTGCTGTCTCTTATAATAATACTAGCTCATATTTTTATAATGTTCTGCTGGTCTAAAGTGCTTATAATAGGTAAGCCACTAGTCTAAATGAGAGTCAAATTAAAGAGCTGCATGGTGATTAATGAAAATTATATCCATGAATTCAAATAATAATTGTGTTATAATAATAATTTGTGTTTCTATAGCACTTAATATTTGTAAAGTGTGTTACATATCTCACTGGTTTAATACACCTCTATAAAGTAGCTAACACAAATAGTAATCTTCCCATTTTTTTTTTGCTTTTTGGAGGGCTATTGGGGTTAAGTAACTTGCCCAAGGTCACACGGCTAGGTTTTTGTTTGTGTGTGCGTTAAGTGTCTGAGGCTGGATCCGAACTCAGGTCCTTCTGATTCCAGGGCCAGCGCTCTACTCACTGCGCCACCTAGCCGCCCCTCTTCCCATTTTTAATATAAGGAAAATTTAGTTTCAAAGAGGTTAAGTAATGTTTCCAAAATTACATATTTGGTAATCAGTAGAGCCAGGATTTTAGCAGATGTTTTCATTTTAAAGCTTTCTGTCATGGGGGAAGGGCATAAGGAAGAACAGCAAGGTGAATGAGAAACAATGGAAGGATCAGTGGGAAGAGCAGATCAATGAGTAAAAGACAGAATTAAAAGGATATTTGAGAAACTGGGATAGTAGGTGCCTAAACTTTAAAAACAAAGAGAAGTTTTTTGAACCCATACAATGACTATTTTATGCCCCTAGAGCAGAGCCAGGACTCAGATGCGCTAGTCCAAGAAGAGGAGCCAGAAAATGGGTTTTGCCAGGCCTTTGAGAGTATGCAGAGTTTGGGTTTTTAGACTGGCAAAAAGATTCAAAAGGGATATGTTGACGTATACATCAGGTATATGCATGGTATGGTCACTGAATAAACATTAACAAACTGCATTCAGTGTGAAAGGGTCTAGAGTAGACAAGGAGGTTCAGATAGGAAGCAGGTTCTGAATATACATAGTGGGTTCATATTTTAGGACTTCATAGTAGAAGACAGATGATGAGTCAAAAAGGTAGGTTGAATTCAGTTGAGAGGAAAAAGGACATTGGTAAGCTGGAACAGATGGGTTTTGTGACTCTGGGTGACTGGGCATAGTTCTCAGATAAGGATATATAGATCTAGAAGTCTAGGTGGAGAATTTGGGAAATTAAAAGGATAACTACTGGGGCAGCTAGGCAGTGCAATGAACAGAGCACCTGCCCTGGAGTCAGGAGGACCTAAGTTGAAATCTATGCTTGTGACCTTGGGCAAGTCACTTAACCCCAATTGCCCTCCAAAAGAAAAAAAAAGGTAACTACTCAGGTATGACAGGACTGAAAAAAAATTGTATGAAGCTGGGCACCAAATAGCATCAGTAGCTAGGGCCCAGATGCTGAGAGTATGATCAATGGGGATCAAAACTCAATTGACAACGATTGGGTAATAAGTATAGGGAAGGAGTTAAAGTAAAAATAATAATGCTAAGCCATTTTGTGGTAAGGTAGAGGTTCTGTATAGGTATCATATTCAGAGTTAGAGCTAAGACTGGGATATTGGTGGGGACTAGGAGGCAAGCCTGAGCTATCAGTGAAAGACAGATAGCAAATTAGATTCTTGCAAACACATTCATAGTAATAAATAAGTATATAGTGAACCAGAGGATTTCAGACTATTGTAACTTCCATGGTAAAATCAAGACAATAAAAAAATGCCATGAGTTACAGCTCACATAAATGGTTAAAGTTAATAGGAAAGATTTGACAAAGTACCAGGGGGATAGAGAAACCAGAGGGTAAATAGAGCCCATAATAAATGAGAAACATGACATTAATGATAACTCCAAATGGCTGAGATACCCAACTAATTTTTTAAATCTGGCTTTAATAAGAAAACAATTAGTGTGGATGATTAGGATATAATTAAGACCTTGTGAAAACAGCCCTTTAGAAGGCATAGAATGGAATAATTGGAAAACTTGGACATTAACAAATCATTGATTCTGGTTATATTCATCTCACAGTCATATTATTGAGAGTTGGGTGACAGAGTGACTGAATTGATTATTTTAGAAAAATTACTAAAAGGGAAGCAGCCATTTGAATGTTTTTTTTTTAAATGAGAGAAGTAATGGGTGTTGGTTCTAATCTTCATAAAAGGTAAAGAGAGTGATCTTGGAGGCTGATTTAAGCACTTTTTAAATAGAACAGATGTTCATGGAAAATAATTTTCAACATCAATTTGACAGATAAGCAGGATTAGCTAGAGAAGGACAAATGGTGGACATCAATTTTGAAAGCTTGTCGGGGGTGCAGAATCAAATTAAGGAACTAAAGATAACACAGGGCAACTCATATAGTTGAATTTGAATAAATATGGAATAAAATATAATGTGTAATTTTAATTAAAATCAAAATCTAGTGGAAATGTCATCAGCTTGGTAACAAATCAAGGTTTATCATGGTTGACTTAGGAATGCAGGCTAGAGAGTTGTGCAGTGGGATAGAGCAGGGTTCACTGCAATGTAACCAAGTGAGAATTTGCAGATGGTTCTGAATAAGGGAGATGTTGCAAATATCAGTGAAAAATTGAAAATAATATCAACAATGCCAGTAAGGTTAAACATGTGAGCTGGAAACAACTAAAATGAGAATCAGATTGGAAATCACATAATCCATAACAGAGGAGAAAATAACCCAAAATATAAATTCAGTAGGCTGGGAAACCTAGATATTAGTAACAATGGAAGAAGAATAGACAGTAAACATCACAAGAATGATGAGTCTCTAAAAGTACAACCAAAAACTAATTTTTAAAGGTCAAATATGAAGAGGCATCATGATAATGTTTTTTTTCTTTCTTTTTTGGAAGATAGTATTATAATACTGAAAAATTCAATTAAATGATGTTTTCTTTGAATTCCTGCCATGTACAAGGCCCTTGTGCTAGATACTGACAGGAAAATATGTATTCAATTATTTTTGGTCTAGAACTGTGATTTCATTAGTAGGGGGAATTCCTTGGGAGGAAACTACTAACACATACCAGAAAAGTATCTTCAACAGAGGTGGGAGGAGTGGGAGATAAAATTCACCACAAGTAATTTTTAGAAAAGAAAAGAGGACCTAAACTTCAATATCTTGATCAGAGCAGAAATAAGGACAGTGCTGAAGAATGAATTTGAGGAGTATAAAAAATGGCCTTAAAAAGAACCTAAATATATGAAATGTCTAGGTAACTAAAAGCTAAAGGAATCACTTAAAGTTTTCTTTGTTCTGAGCAGGGCATTGGTAAACTAGATGAAATAGAAATTTGTTGGATACAATCAGAGACCAGGGATCACAATCAGAAGTATGGGTGCCTGGTCAGAATTAACGTAAGTCGCAAGTACAGAAAGTAGAGAGGCAGGATATTTGATTAAATAAGAAAAATTTAAGTCTTATCAAATAAGACAAAATGGTTTCTTAAGAAGCAGCAGGGAGAGCTCCCAGTGATTTAGTTCCATGAATAGGTCAAACCATCTATCCATCCATTCATCTGTCCATCCATCCCTTCCCTTACCCCTCTCTCTGTCTCATCTTTTTTTTTCCTTCTATAGCATGAAACAAGGGTAGGATCCTAAAGACTTTAAGGGGTATTGGTCTGTTGTGAGAACTTCTTTTATTATTATTATTTTTTAATTTTTTGCTGTTAGAAATTTTTAATGTTTTTTTTTTAGTTTATATCATTCATTTCCCCAAGATTTTGAGTTACAAATTTCCTCTCTGTCTTTTGCCTACCCACCACCCCAAAACAGTGATCCTATTGTATACCTCCTCCCCAATCTGCTCTCTCCTATATCCTCCCCTGTGCCCCTTCTGACTTTCTAGTAGGGCAAGATGGATCTCTTATACCCCAGTGCCCATATATCTTATTTCCCAGTTGCAGGTAAATAATAATAATAATAATAATAATAATAGTATTTTTTAAACATTTGATTTTAAAACTTTGAATTTCAGATTCTTTCCCTTCCTCCCTCATCACCCATCCTTACTGGGAAGAAAAGCAATTCAATATAAGTTGTACATGTGTAGCTACAAAAATCATTTCCACAGTGGATATATTGTGAAAGACTGACTATATTTCCCTCTGTCCTCTCCTGACCCCCACTTGTTCTATTCTCTGCTTTGACCCCGTCCCTTTTCAAATGTGTGTGCTTCTAACTACCCTCCCCCCCCCAACCTGCCCTTCCCTCCATCATCTCCCCTCTTATGCCCTTCCACCCTACTCTCCTGTGGAGCAAGATACCCTATTTAGTGTGTATGTCATTCACTCCTTAAGCCAAATTCATTGAGAATAAGGTTGATTCATTCCCTTTTGCCTTCCTGTTCTTCCCCTCCATTTTAACAGTTATCCCTTGCCTCTTCTATATGAGATAATTTACCCCATTCTGTCTCTCCCTATCTCCTCTCATTATATTCCTCTCTGTTGTGAGAACTTCTTACCTTCAGTAAAGAGGGCTGTGTTCCCACTAGAACCCTTGATGTACTAGTCTAAAAATGGACCCACATTTGGGCAAATTTAGTGAACAAAGCAGTTTGAGTTCCTATTTGTAGAAAAAAAAATGTTTGAGGGAATCTTAGGATTCTTATTGTCAGTATTTTTTCTCTTCTATAATGCAAACCTTCTCTTCCTCCCAAAGCAGGAATGTTGCCGATATCAGAGACATTGATGGAGAGATAAAATGGAGCTCAGATTGCTTCTATGACAGAGTTACCAAAGATGTAGTTTGCATGTCAACAAGGCCTGCAATACTTCCAAGTGTGGTTCGAACCAGATTAAAATTTAAGTGGAAAATATTTAGCAAAATAAATAAAAATATAAGAGAACATAGATGATGCTAATACATGGTTAACCAGTCAATATATGGCCCACAGGTATCCTTACATATGGTTTAGTAGCCACTATTTCTACTTGTGCTTGACACTACTCATCTATAGTATGCCAACGTAATTGATGGAATGTAAAAAAAAGTCAATGATACCTAGTTTAGAAATGTTTTTAATTGTCCTGTAGATAGCATCCTGTATGCTCCAGTCAGTGTTAGGTTTGATGCTATAGCACATGCTGTAGCAGAGACTAAACATAATCCAAAGTAGCTTTCAGCAATAAAAGATTGACTATCAAATTGAAGGTAGTACTTCACCTGTTTTTACCAAAACCCAAACTAACACATATTTTTTTGTGTAAGTGAGAAGGAAAAGTTTAGATGGAATATCAAGAAAATGTAAGTCATGAAAATGACATCACAAAACATTCAGGCACTATGTAACACATAATGCCAAGGGAAATGCCATAAAAAGTAATGACACAAAGTCAAGGAGATGAACTAGAAAGACCATGCTTTGTCCTTCATCCATTGATCTATACCCTTTCTGATTTTACTGCTTTGAAATACCTAAGCTATTTGAGTCCTGGATCCCCTCCAAAAACCATTTCTCATACTTGCAAAATCTTTCCTCTATGACCTTTAGTACCCCTAATCTAGCCTAGTCTTGAGCCCCTTGTGAGTGGAGACTTGATAGAAACACAGCTGTTCAATGGTTTGGCTGAATAGAATAAAGCTACAACTCAACTGAACTCATTCCACTTGTGATCCAAGATGAAATGGAGCAGGAGTCTCTAAGGAAAAAATGTCATTTGCAGGTTAACAATGTGTGATCCTTACTTAGTATTTGGGGAATTGGAAAGCACCTTTAGATAGTAAGTCAACAGCATTGTTGAAATGGCTGGATGTTTCATTTCTGCCTATGTAAACAGAGATCAGCAATAAATGTTCCCTTAGATAAATATGCTCTCTTTTAATCATTTTTAAAACCATTCTCCCGTGACAGTGTCCTAATATAAAATGTCATGCCAGCACTAGCAATAATTAACATAGGGGAAACTTGGATGTTTTTGGGTATCACAACAGGTTTTCTCTGAACCGTCTGATGCTTACAATTTGACAAAGGAATGGGCATCTCTAAATTTTTTAAATCATGGCCCTTCTTGAATATTTCCAAATTCTTAACTTCATAGAGTTTTTTTTTTACTTTTTAATATTAAATATCTATAACTGAAACTGAAGTAGTGTGAGCACAAGGGAAAATTTTGTGAGAAATTAGCCTTTTAACTTCCTTCTTTTACTAATTTTTATCTAATTTTGACATATCCAGACTCTTAATAAGGAAGCAAATCAAACTACCTGATTCTAGTACAATTTGCTGTCTTAGCAGACACAAAATAATGGAGCTATTTCCATGTTTCCAAAAACAGTTCATTCTATCACATTCTATCTACCAATCTGTATGTAAAATATACCAGTGAATGTCATTGCATGAGACATCCTAATTCAGTGATGGCTGTACGAACCATATCTATTTATCAGGTAATTTATCTAGATTTCTTACCTTTTGACTCCACCAATGTTTCACTCCAGAACTTTATCATGGCATGGATATGCATCTGAATTCATATTAATATTATGTAATGTAGATACTAGGGAAGAAATTAAGAACTAACAACCTAGAAAGATTTGTAGTGTGGTCTGTATGTGAGAGGACCAGTCTAGGTAAATTTGGAAAAGCTTTTCACCATGAAGTTGACAACCAGATCAAATCTTTTTTTTTTTTAGCCAAAGAAACTCAGGTGAATTACATACCGTATAAGGTATATAGAAGTTGTTATGTGTAGCAGTATGTGAAATATTTATAATAATGAAATAATGGGCCCTTAAAACATGGCAAAATGTATGTCCTTTAGAGATAGTGTTTATATGTCACAATGGTAAACTAATATCTTAAGCATTATCTTAAATATAATTTGAACATTTCCCCCAAAATATTACATTGATGATTTATAGGAAGGAGTGAAGAATAGGTATGTTTATAAACATATGTATATGCTTCATATTTGAAAGAAGCTGTGATATCATTGACATTGATGCAATTTCAATTCACAAAGTTTATACCCCAACCCACAACTTCATAATCTTTATGCGTTTCTCTTGCCTAAAAATCCATCATCTCTTTTTGCCAGTCTTCTTCAGATTAATATGCATAAAGAGAAAAAGGAAAAATGGTTCTTTTGGAAATTAGAGGGCTACTGATCATTGATGAAGTTCAGATCAATCTGGTAGTAAGGTGCCTGTTGGTGGGGGATGGCCGCCAACTTCGATTAAGGGCATATCCTATCATTTTAATGAAATGACAGTTCAACATTAACTAAATGGAGATCTTGGCATCTCAGGCATGGGAAGTGTTGTTTTTAAGGAAAAGATATTTAAGAAGTTTGGACAAGAGTTACAGAGATTCTCAGATCACCATTCAGGGTATGAAAGTGGAGAGTGGCACAATGAATAGAGCACCGGCCCTGGAGTCTGGAGGACCTGAGTTCAAATGTGGCCTCAGACACTTGAAACACTTACTACCTGTCTGACCTTGGGCATGTCACTTAGTCCCTTTTGCCCTGCCTTCCCCCATAAAAAAAGACCAAAAAAAAAGGAGAAAAGAAAATAAGTCCTCCCCCTTCCCAATCCTCCAGGGAAGTCAATAAGTCACTTCCTATCAGCAGTCAAGGAAAGTCCCATTCTCACCTCTAATAGGCTTGCATATCAACTACCTACCTATTCCCTACTTCTCCAACATGAGTCAGTACCAATCTTGAAGCCTGACCTGCTCTCTGTCACCAATGCCTAGCTTAACCCAGATAAGAAATCTTTAAAAACCCACTCCACTTCACCCACTGATGGGGGTAGGGAGGGGAGGGGTTCATTTCCACCTGGTCAGAGCTGACCTGGTTGTTTTTATCCCTATAGATTACTCTTCTTGATAAGTTTGTCTCTTCCATAAAGCTGGCTTGCTTCACTTGTCCTGTTGTATACTTTGTTTTAACTTGTATTGGACTTTGGTATCTTGAACCTCTTCAGACTTATAATAAGACATGTTTGCAATCCAAGTCTACCTTATCCATTTCCCCAAATATATTCAAACTAAGTAACAATAAAAGCTATCATTTATATAGCATTTTAATGCTTTAAAAGGATTTTATATACCTCATTTAATTCTTACCACAACGTTGTGAAATAACTACTATTATTATCCCCATTTTATAAATGATGAAACTGAAGTGGATAAAGGGTAATGACCTGCCTGGAGTTGCTGTATTAGTGCCTGAGGTAGAATTTGAACTCATGATTTTGCCTCAAAGTTCAGCACTTTAAACAGAACTTTTTTTCATAGAACCTCTAACTATTATTGGAATGAAGGTTACTTCATTTTCTTCACCCTCATTTGTAAAATAAGGGATTAGATTATATATTCTCTAAAGTGCCTGCCAGCTCTAAATCTATGACCCTCTGATCCCTGCAAATTGGTGACTGCTTTGTAGCCTGTAGTATTAGAAAGCTACTTGAGGCGTTGAGACAAGATCTAGGTCTTCCCTGGCCTATCTTCTCTCTGCTAGGTAAGTTAAGCAAGGACCATTACCTTGACAAATACATTCTCTCATGCCTTAATGAAGACTACCCATAACTCTGATCCCAAGAGCCGTGGTGTGTCCTCTCTTAGACCACTACCCCTGCTTCCAGACCAACCCCCATAGTCATTTTCTAAGAGAGAAACTTTAGAGAATCCATAGCTACTGAAGATTCAGAAAACAAAGTTCTTATCACCAGACTCCATGGCACTGTGCAATGGTTTGATATAAAAGGTCTATACCTTTATCATTACCATCTGCTTTACCACTGTACTGTAAGAACTTTGCCATTTGACTTAGATTTGAAACCTCTAATTCCTAAATGTATGATTTTTCACTCTTTCCATTGGAATTTAAACTGTATTGGGATTAAAATATTAAAAATATTAAAATATTACAGTTTGTAATGTTTTATGTGTGAAAGGGATTAATGCATAAGAAGCCTAGAAAAGTAGAGTAGAGACAGCTTATGAAGGCCTTTAAATTCTAACTGGAGTTCATATTTTTTTTTTGAAGGAAATAGGTAGTCAGTCATTGGAGCTTTTGGAGAGAGTAGAGATAGCACTGCCAAACCTCTATTTTAGGAATATCAATTCTCAATGTGTGCAGAGGATGATTTAAAGAGGGGGATCACTGGAGACATGGAGACCAATTACACTACTATAGGCAAGGAAACAACTACACTCTAAGTTCCTTGGAGGTATAAATGGTTTCCCCCAACCTTTTTTTTTTTATTTTGTACTTATGGTGCCCTAAGAATGTGGGGTGATCAACAAATACTTATTTGGTCGGCTATTGAATTGAACTGAAGGTATTCTGCATTCCCAATGAAGTTCTGGAACACAACCTGTTAATATAATGGGGCCTCTGCCCTGCTTTCTCTGGACGTTTCCAAAATAATCTCCTAGTATGAACAATTTATCTATTTCAAGGGATGATTAGTTTCAAAAGAAAAGTTAACCTGGTCTGGGAACTTCAGAGAATTGTCCAGGGATTTTTCAAAGTTTCTACTTGCTTCTGTCCCACTTGATTTCCTGCTTCCTAGAATGAAGTTTACAATGACCTCTTTAGCACCTCTCTGCTATTCACTCTGACCCTTAGATGATTCTACTTGAGTCTTCTTTTTTTTTTTTAAAAGCAATTGGGGTTAGGTAACTTGCTCAAGGTTACATGGCTAGTTATTTTTATGTGTAGGTGCTAAGTACTGAGGCCGGAACCTATCGGGTCCTCTGGGTGGTCTTACTCACTGTGCCACCTAGCCACCCCAATTCTACTTGAGTCTTAGCTTTGTCCTCTCCTGCCAATGGGAGGGTGCAGCCTCTTTTATTTCCCTTTCTTCCAAAAGGTTCCCAAGGCTCCTTTCTAAAACAATATATGATATATGGTAAAATAACTCTATCTAAGGTACTTGGGCCCCACCTTTTACTTTTACCACCTAACTTTTTAAATTGAGTGGACTTAAAAAAATTTCTGACACCTTGAAACTATGAAAGAAAATATATATCACAGAAAGAAGCATGTTCATGCCCCAAATCACATTAGTTGGTTGGAAATACTGTTGTTTTAGATTTTGAGAGAGGGTCTAAAAATAATAGGAGTGTAAATCCAGCCTTTATGTACTAATTCAGGTAGAAATTGTAGGGTCTTAAGATAGGAAGGAACTAGGGATCTGGGTACCATGAACATCCCATTCTACTTCAACAAGGTTACAAGTAGCCAGGAGTGTTTCTGGAAAATGGTGGAAAGGATTTGAAGGGAAGAAATTAAGGAAAGAGAGACAAAGAGAAGGGGACAAAGGGTAGGAACAACTGTCATTATACATGAATGTGTAAATATATTTGAATATACCTACTTCAGTATATATAAAGGTACATATATAATGTTTCAACATTTCAATGCTTTCTCCCTTACTAAATTATATGTTTCATTTTCAGCTCCCATCTAGCACTTGTTCCAGCACTTAACTCAGTACCTGGCACATATTAAGTGTTTAATAAATGTTTATTGACACTGACTGTTGACTATGTTTCCTGGCACAGAGGCTTAGCTTTCCTTGCTCAGAGTCATTGATTTAGAGTTTGAAGGGACCAGGGACATCATCAGGTACAATCACCTAATTTTAGAGATAAAGACACTTCAACATTGAGGCCAGGAGAGGTTAAGTGAATCATTCAGGGTATAAGAGCTAGCAAATATCTGAGGTGGGATTTGAAATCAGGTCTTCCTGAACCAAAATCCAGAGCTCTATCTACTATAAAAGTCCCCAGGGACAAATAGGAGGCAAGGGATTTGTTGTTGTTCAGTCATTTTCAGTTGTGTCTAATTCTTCGTGACTACATGGTGGTTTTCTTAGCAAAGATACTGGAGTGGCTTGCCATTTCCTTCTCCAGATCATTTCACAAATGAGGAAACTGAGGTAGAATTAAGTTACTTGCCCAAGGTCACACAGCTAAGTGTCTGAAATTATGAATTTGAATTCATAAGGGTGAGTCTTTCTGACTCCAGGCCTGGAACTCTATCCACTGTGTCAACTAGCTGCTCTCAAGCAAGGTATAGAGGGTAGAAAGGCATAGTTGGATTGAAAACTTATGAATGTATTTAGTAATCTATGATGCAATCTACAATACAAAAAACTGTCTTCTCTATGGTAAAGTATTTAAGGACAATAGTCATAGATCATATAGTTCAATGTCTTTAAAATAATAAATGATGAAATTCAATTGATCAAATTTCTCTAAATATGTTAGTGACTTTTTAGACTTCTATAAGTTGAAATATGTCTTTGGTTTGTTTCTTTTGCTGTAGGTGAGGTGAGGTCTCTTGTTGGACCAAATAGGGCCTACAAGCCTTGGATCTGGGATCATATATCTGGAACTATATAAGACTTTAGATGTCATCTAATATGATTCCTTCATTTCACACATGTGGGACCTGATGCTCAGATAGAATACATTACTTGAACAAGGCGCTGAACAAGTAACTAGAACATGTAGGTAGTAAGTGGCAGGACTGAGATTATTTCCAGTGACTCCAAATTCAACATCCTAATTCAGTGGTTGGATCATCTCACTATGTATAGATAACAGAGTTTGCTGGCAGCTTGGTAAATTACCAGTTAAATGCAATTCATAACACTCTAGGGGAAAGAATACTACAAGGAGATTCAAGATATGGTTACTAACCAGCTGTGTGCTCATGGACAAACCTTTTAACCTCTCAGGATTTCAGTTGACTCACTTTTATTTATTTTTATTCATACCTCCATTCACCCCAAGTCTAATGCAATGCATTGTTAATCAATAAATTATTGTTGAATTATATACTGCCTATTCTAAATTTAAAACAAAAATAGGCCTTAGAAGTCATCTGGTATACTCCCTAAATTTACAAATTAAGAAATTGAGACCACAAAGAGCTTAAGTGAATTGTCAAGGTCATATTAGCACTAAGTAACAGAGTCAAGTTTTAAACTGAGGTCTTTTGATTCAGAATCCAATGTTCTCCCCACTGAACCATATTGACTCTTTTTCATGTCACTTACCCTCCCTCCCCAATTTAAGATCCATTAGGCCTTTGCAATTACAATTTTGCATCCTTCTGCAGGACAGATTGTAGAATATAAACTTATTGATTGCAGGGGTTTTCATTTTTTTCTTTGTATGCTCTGCATGCAGTAGGAATTTAATAAATGCTTCTTATTGTTGCTTACATTCTCATTTTGCTTTATAGTTGCTTCCAGCCCCATATGAAAATGTGGAAATCTAGGAAATGAATCATGTGTCCAGCTCAAGTATGTTTAAGATATTGTGCCCCTGTGGTTGAAATGATGTATGACTAGAAGAGAATGCTGCCTTTCTTCATCTCTGAGTAGTTCCTTGAAAGGGGGAGCTCCCTAAGCCTATGCTAGAATTTGGGGAGACAGAAAACTTGATGAGATTAAAGAGAAATGTAATCAATCCGGCAGAACCCCCATCATTTAAATCTTCAGCCTTCAAAGGTAGGTGTGATAATGTATTCTGATTGAATTCACTGCTTCTAAGAAATGAAAAGCAACAATATACATTTTTTTTCAGTGAGAAGCCCAGAAAAAAAAAAAGACTTAAGCTGCAGAAAGAAGGATTAATTTGCTTGTAATGAAACTGACACAGGAAAAATTTAAAATCAATCTTGTGTTTAAGAGCAGAACAACAGTGGCAGCACCTCCATATTTCCCCTCTCTTTCCAGCAAGCTTGTTGCCACTGAACACATATTATGCATATTACCCACAAATCTCTTCTCTATTTAAAATTTAAAAAGAAACACGGTGTTTTTAATCAATCTATTTGCACTTGGCTGTCACAACTCACAAAAGCACTTTGATTTCTTTTCATTACTCTCAAGAGAACCAAATGCAGAGGAGTAAGAAAGAGGAAGCGGGGAAGGAGGGAGGGCAAATTAAGGGTTAATAAACCTTCCTAAATTCAGGCAAATGTAAAAAAAATGGAGAGAGAACCATGCTTGCTCAAGGTCTATTTTATCTGCCCTTAAGCTTCCTTCCCACTGATAATTACCAGGATAACTGGGTGTAAATAAATATTTTGTCTCTTTAAGATTATTCGTCCTGTTCTAGCCTGCCTTAGCTTCACAGGCCTGAGCCTTCCACCCTTATCTTTGACTGCAAATTATGAAGTCATAGGGGTTTAGCAGGAGTATTCTCCAGAAGATTTCAGTGATTCTCATTTTTAGGCTGTTGGTCAGCTTCTTCAGAGGAATTACCCAGAGACCAAATATCCAGCAAAAGTGCCAGCTCTTCATCTTTTGAAGCAGGTTGAGGAAGGAGGGAAAGCATGTAGTAAAGTCAACTTGTCCATAGTAACACAGTTTAAATACTTTCCCCTCCCAAAGAATAGGATCTTGGAGTAAGAGCCTAAAACAGCTTTGGGGCCATCTCATCCAATCCTCCTCATTTTACAGATGAGTACACTGAGACCCGGAGACATTAAGTGACTTACCAAAGATCACACAGTCAATAAGCATCAGAGATGGGTTTTGGACCCAGATGCTTTTTTTGGAACCAGTGCTTTTCCTACAATAGATAGTAAAGTGGGCAGGAGCCCAGAGGTGAAGTAGGCTACTCAGTGGCTGAAGGTAGGAAACAGGTAAGCCCATTATGTTATCTTTTGGTAGAGTGACCCTCTAGCAGAACCTCTAATGTGACTACTTGCTTATTTATGTGGGGGGAAAAGGGAGGGGAGCAGTACCTGTGTGTATAGTAATCAAGAATCATTTTAGAATGATTTTTCATGTACAAAATGACTAATATGGAAATATTCTACATGATTACACATATATCTATATTTGGTTGCTTACTCATGGAAGGGAAGGGGAGAGAAGGATAAAGTTTGGAACTCAAAACTTTAAAAAAAGTTGAGAAATTGTTCTAATATATAAATGGGGAAAATTACATGCACATATATGTATATATGTGTGTGTGTGTGTGTGTGTGTGTATTTTTCCTTCAACATTTTATCTTTGTAGAATGCTATTAAGTCAAGTATCAGAAATTTCATTGTGCCTCAGACATTTAACACTTACTAGCTGTGACCTTGGGCAAGTCACTTAACCCCAACTTCCCAGCCTTCCCCTCTCCAAAAAAAAAGAAATTTCATTGTGTACTTCTCTTCTTTCTCATCCACCCATCCCCTAGGTGGATCTTAATCTCTCCATGATGCTTTTAGTTTATAATCTTATTTTGTTGTGGTAGTTTTAACTCTGGAGCATCTTGTAGTAGCTCAGTAATAACAACCCAGTCCCTTCACCTTCAGGGTCACTATAAGGTATCAATCCTTAGGCTTCCCTACTTACCCAAGCCCAACTCTCTTGTCTAAGAGTTGGGAAAGAGGGGATCACTTGGACCCATTCTAAGCCCTACTGTCATTGTATAGTCCCAGCTGTTATCATATAGCCAAAACTCTGATGCCACTTTTCACCTGAGGATTACCCATCCAGATAGCATGCCTGAGCTATTTCTGGTCATGAGTATGTACTGAATAAAGCTGCCTTTTTTTTAAACCTGATTCCTGATTTTGCTGTTCTTGCTGCTTTCTAGGGACCTCAGGACAATTCACTTTGGTGTGGGAATCTACACCAAACTCTAGCACTGTGTTAGGTGGTTCTCTCCCACCTCCCCTTCTTATGCAGAGCCAGTAGGGAGCTGGACAGGTAGAAAGATAAAATATCACCTAGATGCATGCAATTCTTTTAAAGATGACCCCCTCAGAAATTGGCTAGGCTTTACATAAAATCCTTATTGCTTGGTAGAAGTTTCTAGAATCCAAGATCACTTGATGCATTAGAGTGGGCCTTGATTCTAGGGTTCTAATGGAGTACTACAATAAATAACACCTGTTAGCCCCTTTAAATATATAAAACAGATCTTCACGATCCTGTGAAAAAGGTAGAGTTAAAAATGTGGAAATTAAGGCTTGGAGAGTAAGCGAATTTCCCATAGTTATAGGAATAAAAGGTGTTAGAGGAGGAGACGTTTGAAGGGGGCTGTGTGAGAGGATTGGATTTTGAATTACAAAACCTTGGCTTTAATCCTAAGCTTTTGATTTGTTACCTGTGTGATCTTGGGCAAATCATGTGACCTCCTCAGACTGCAGAATATTACTCTGGAATATAAGGGAGATGGGCTATATGGTCTCCAACCTTCCTTCCAAGCCTAATCCTAAATCAGGACTCAAACCCAGTTCTCTTGACTCTGGGACTATTCTCTCTCTGACACTTCACACTTTTACTTTCAGAATATGTACAGATGAACATAAAATATCTTACTACCTAGTACCCTCAGAGAACAAATCATTCTGTTTAGTGCATTTTTTATTCTTATGTATTTGTTCCTCTCTCTTTTTTTATGGTTAATTTTTTAATTAATTGTTTTTAGTTTTCAATATTCACTTCTACAGGATTTTGAGTTCCAAATTTTCTACCCATCTCTCTCCTCACCCCCAAGACAGTTTGTATTCTGATTACCCCTTCCCCCAATCTGCCCTCCCTTCTATCACAGCCTTCCTTCTCTCTCATCCCCTTCCCTTCTGTTTTCCTGTAGGGCAAGATAGGTTTCTATACCCCATTGCCTGTATATCTTATTTCCTAGTTGCAGGTAAAAAGTATTTTTAACATTTGTTTTTAAAACTTTGAGTTCCATATGCTCTCTCTTCCTCTCTCCCCATTCTCATTGAGAAGGTAAGCAATTTGATATAGGTCATATATATGTGTTCATGCAAAACACTTTCACAACAATCATGTTGTGAAAGACTAACAGTATTACCCTCCATCCTATCCTGCCCCCCATTTATTCTATTCTTTCCTTTGATCCTATCCCTCCTCAAAAGTATTTGCTTCTGATTACCCCCTTCTCCCATTTGCCCTCCTTTCTATCATCCCCTCTCTCTTATGTCTTCCTCCCTACTTTCCTGTAGGGTAAGACAGATTTTCATACCCAATTGAGTGGGTATGTTATTCCCTCCTAAGCCAAATCCAATGAGAGTAAAGTTCACGCATTCCCTCTCACTTCCTCCTTCTTTCCCTCCATTGTAAAAGCTTTTTTTTTGGCCTCTTCTTTGTGAGATAATTTACCCAATTATAGCTCTTCCTTTCCCCTTTTCCCTTTATATTCCTCTCTCATCCCTTAATTTTATTTTTTAGATATCATCCCTTCATATTCAACTAACTTTGCACCCTTTGTCTCAATATATACATATACATACATATATATATACATACATATACACATACACACATGTATCTATAACTATCTCTCTTTATACTCACACACACACACAAACACACACACACACACACACACACACATTCCCTCCAACTACCCTAATACTGTGAAAAGTCCCATGAGTTACAAATATCATCTTTCTATGTAGGAATGTAAATAGGTCATCTTTAATAAGTCCCTTATGATTTTTATTTCCTGTTTACATTTTTATTCTTCTCTTAATTCTTGTATTTGAAAGTCAGATTTTCTATTCAGCTCTGGTCTTTTCTTCTTCTTTATTTTTGCTTTTTGGAGGGGGGAGGGCAGAGCAATTGGGGTTAAGTGACTTGCCCAAGGTCACAAAGCTAGTAAGTGTGTCAAGTGTCTGAGGCTTGATTTGAACTCAGGCCCTCCTGATGCCAGGGCTGGTGTTCTATTCACTGCACCATCTGCCCCCAGCTCTGGTTTATTCATCAAGATTGCTTGAAAGTCCTTTATTTTATTGAATACCCATTTTCCACCTGAAGTATCATACTCAGTTTGGCTGGGAAGGTGGTTCTTGGTTTTTATCCAAGCTCATTTGACTTCTGGAATATCAAGTTCCAAGTCTTCTGATCCCTTAATAAAGAAACTGCTAAATCTTGAATAATCCTGATTGTGTTTCCATAATACTTGAATTTTTTCTTTCTTACTGCTTGCAATATATTCTCCTTGAACTGGGAACTCTAGAATTTGGCTACAATGTTCTTAGGAGTTTTCTTTTTGTGATCTCTTTCAGGAGGTGATTGGTGGATTCTTTCAGGTTCTCTTTTACCCTTTGGTTCTATAACATCAGGGCAGTTTTCCCTGATAATTTGATCCTTGAAAGATGATATCTAGGCTCTTTTTGATCATGGCTTTCAGGTAGTTCAATAATTTTAAAATTATCTCTCCTGGATCCATTTTCCAGGTCAGTTGTTTTTCTAATGAGATATTTCACATTGTCTTCTGTTTTTTTCATTCTTTTATTTTTGTTTTATAATTTCTTGATTTCTCATAGAGTCATTAGCTTCCATTTGGTCCACTCTAATATTTAAGGAATAATTTTCTTCAGTGAGATTTTGTACTTCCTTTTCCATTTGACCAGTTCTGCTTTTTAAGACATTCTTCTCCTCATTTGCATTTTTTTACTTCTTTTGCCATTTGGGTTAGTTTATTTTTAAGGTTTTTCTTTCTTCAGTCTTTCAAGCAAGCTGTTGACTTGTTTTTCATTATTTTCTTGCATCATTCTCATTTCTCTTCCCAATTTTTCCTCTACTTCTCTTACCTGATTTTCAAAATCCTTTTTGAGGTCTTCAATGGCCAATTCATATTTTTCTTGGAGGTTTTATATATAGTAACTTTGACTTTGTTGTCTTCTTCTGATGGTATGTTTGTATCTTCCTTGTCATCAAAGTAAGATTCAATAGTCTGATTTTTCCCACAGTTTGCTCATTTTCCTATTCAGTTATTTGACTTTTTTAGCTCTTTGTTAAGATAGGACTCTGCTTCCATTGTGGAGAGTGTACTGTCCCAAGCTTCAGGGGTTTTGTGCAGCTATTTTTAGAGATATTTCTAGGGACCTATAAATTTTCAGTTTTCCCAAGGTGGTATGATCAAAGGAGAGGTGTTTACTCCTCTCCTGACCTGTACTCTGGTCTGTGAGCATTCTTTTTTGCCTTGGAACTGTGAGGAGAATTCCCTTTCTACCCCTGCCACAAGTCCTGCTCCACCAGCACTCCTCCTCATCCCAGGACCACCACCTAGGACTGCAACCCAGATCCAAGCAAAGGCAAAGAAAGAGAATCCTGCGTCACCACCAGCAAAGAGATCCCTGCGATCTCCTTCTGATCAGGTGCTTGATCCTTCCATCACCTGTGGGTTAAGAGCTACAGAAGAAGCCACTACTGCCTTATCCAAGATCCTCCTGTGATCCTTTCTTACCCAGGTCTGACAGATCCTTTCTACTGACCTTATATGTTGTCTTTGTGGATTAAGAAGTCTGGAAACCACCAAAGCCAAGGCCTGCTCCAGGTTTGCTGGGGGGCCCAGTCTGTGACAGTGAGGCCAGTGTTAGTCTGCTCTCCTCTCCCAAACCAGTGCAATAGAACTTTCCTGTCAACCTTCCAGGTTGTCTTGGGCTGGAAATTTATTTTGCCCTGTCTTTTGTGGGTTCTTCTGCTCCAGATTTTGTTTAGAGTCACTTTTTACAGGTATTTGGAGGGGTTTGGAGTAGAGCTCAAGGGAATACCTACTTTTACTTCACCATCTTGGCTCTGCCCCCAATTTGTTCCTCTTAACACCAAAATTTTGTATTCACCATTCTGAAAGATAAAGTTTTTTCAAACTGCACTAACTTTCTTGCCTTCTTAAAAGGTATAAAATAGTATTCATTTTCTTGATGACTCAAGGTAATTATAGGATTATATATTCAGTGCTGGGACCTTAGAGGTCATCTATTTTAACCCCCTCACTTTTCAGATGAAAAAACCAAGGCCTTAAGCTCATAAAGTTAGAGCAGGAAAAGATCCAAAGGGTCATTCTGTCCAAGCCCTTCATCTTACAGATGAGGAAACTGAGGCCCAAGCAGACTAAGTGATTTGCTCAAGGTCACATAGTATCAGAGATGGGATTTTAACCTAGACACAGTCATTGTGCTGTCCATGGTACCACAAAGCTTCCCTAAAGACAAGCATCTTGCAGGAAATCACACAGATTCTGTGGCTATGTTAGAGTCTGAATACATCATGAGTCTGGGACTTGTAATACTCCCTATGGAACACTCAAATGGCATCACCAGTGTGTAAAAATAATAATAATAATAATAATAATAATAATAATAATAATAATAATAACAATAACAATAACTGGCACTTATATAGCATTGTATGTTTGTGAAGCACTTTATAAATATGGTCTCATTTGATCCTCACAACAACCCTAAGAGGTAGATGTTATTATTATCTCTATTTTGCAGATGAAGAAACTGAGGTAGGGAGAGAGAAAGAGAATAAGTGACTTGCAAGGTCACATAGCTATCAAGTGTCTGAGGCCAGCTTTGAACTCAGAAAGATGAATCTTTCTGATTCCAAGCCCAGTATCTCTCCACTATACCACCCAGCAGCCCATACATAAATATAAACATATATTTATATAGCTTTTTGTAAAGTCATATATATATATGTGTGTGTGTGTGTATAGACATATACACATATATGTGTATGTGAACATACACATACACATATATATGTATATGTGAACATACATATACACATACATACATAGATATTTGTATATGTACATAGATACACAGATAGAGGCATGGTATAAGTATGTGGAGTAGTGAAAAAAATGCTTGCCACTAATCAGGAGGCCCAAGTTTTAGTCATGAACCTTCTCAAATTAACTATATGACTTAACCTCCCTGGGACTCAGTTTACTTATCTATAAAATGAGGACATTGAAATATCTAATAAAACATCCATTCCTGCTCTAAATTCCATGATATGATTAAAGTTAGGAGGATAAGTAAATAGACAGAGAGATGACCTCTCCACTTGCTCCTTTAATTTTCCCACCATGTGATTTTCAGTAAGGCATTTCAATCTTTCAGTGACTTAGTTTCCTCATTCGGAAAAAGAGTAGGGGAACTAAATGGAGGGGAGAAGAAGATGATGAAGATGGTGACAGTGATGAATTATACTCTAATGCCTTCCATGGATGCTGTGAAAAATAACTAGCCCGTGATTATGAAGAATTCTGGAAGATAAAATGCTATAGAAATGCAAAATACTAATAATATGTGGGAAGTAGAGATGTTGACTGAATATAAAGGAGACAGCTTTTATTCCCATACAAATATTGTGGTCACTATCAGCAGCCATGAAGAAGAAAATAGAAAGAAAGTATGTGACAGTTTAATATAGTGTTTTGTTAAAAATAGAACATGCTTTTAAACGTGTCTGGGCTCTCTTTAAAATGGAAAGATGAGCATTCACTCCCTGCCTACTATAATAGATTCAGAAGTGCCCTCTGGCAAAATCACTGGCATTCCCACCCCCAATCTCTTAAGTTAATAAAACTGGGAGGGCAAATTTGGTGCATGAGAGGGAAGATGTCATTAAGACATTTTGACAGGGAAGGTGTTAATAGTGCACAAATGAGAACATGTAATTTTGGAATATTTTACTGTCTAGTAGTCCTGGGCAGCAAGGACTTTCAGTATACTACTCAAGCTCTGGATATGTCAAAGTCCCCTGAGGCTGTCTAAGGGATTCTGATAAGAAAAAGGCAGTCCATGAACATCATAGGAGATTCGTTCTGGGAGGAGTATAGAACAGAAGTATCAAACTTGAGGAATTGTGGCCAGCAATGTTCCTGCGTGTGGCATAAACCAGATTAAAATGTAATTGGGAAATATTTAACAAAATAAATAAAAATACGATAGAACAGAGATAATGATAATATACAGTTTTCTAAGTCACAAGGATCCTTAAATGTGATTTAGTGGTCCCATTTCTATTTCAGATTGAAACCACTGGTATAGTGGTTCTTTGGTTGAATGGAATCAGAGCTAAACTAGGACAAGGCAACCAAGGTTTTGTCCAAAGATGCAGACTTGCCAGGACATCCAATTCTTTTCAGCTTTTCAGACTTTCACTTCCCAGCGCTTCCAGACTTTCAGTGAGCCTAGTTCTATGATGCACCAAGAAGCTTCTGGCCTTCTTCTTGTGTTGTCTTTCAGTCACGATGTTCTTGTCCTTCTCCAAAAACATTGCTATGTACCCTTCCTTTAAAAATTTCTTGTAAAAAATGTACCCCTTCCTTCTCCACACAGTTGTCAGAGTGTTATTCTAAATGTATAGTTCTGATCATGACATTCTTGTACTCAATAAATTCCACTGCCCCCTAGTTCCTCTAAGATCAAATGCCCACTCCTCCTCTTGGTATTTAACCTTTAACAAACCTTTTCCGCCTGATTATACATCATTCCCCTTCATGAGCTCCATGGTCATGCCAAACTGGTACCTTACATACCATATTCCATCTCCCAACTCCATGTCTTCACATGGGCTGTTCCCCATACACTCCTTTCTCTTAGTTTCCCCAATTTACTTAAAAACTTACCTCAATGAAACCTTTCCTGGGGCAGCAGCAAATAGAAAACCAGCCTGAAGTCAGTTCAAATTTGGCCTCAGACATTTGCTAACTGTGTGACCCTGGGCAAATCACTTGACCCCAGTTGCCTCCTCTGCCTCCCCCAAAATGAAACCTTTACCTTACTTACTTACCAGTGCTTTCCCATCCAAATGATCTTCTATCTATTTTGTAGACATTTTCAATATCCCTAATGTGAGAATTGGTCTATTGCTAGGTCCTAAATAAATTGCAAATTCCTATGTACCCAATAACTAGTTTAGTCAATTTTATATGGGCAAAAATGCACGGCTCTCTTGATTATATATATGCAAGTTCAGCAAACTTTTCAAATTGCAATGCCCTTCTTATCAAAAGGGGGATGTAGTATGGGCTACCAGCTCCAACATTTCCCCCCTCACTTGATTCCTGTGAATCCACCTAGCAGTAAAAATTAGATGTAAGGGCGGAGACCTTTAACTCTGTGCTCTCAGTCCCACTGTATGACTGGGCTGCCACTGTCCATGCTTTCCCTTAGGACTGAAAGGCTGAAAAACCTTATGTTGCATATCTGTGAGTAATAAACTGCTTGTTTTGTGATTCTTTGAGCACTTTGCTCCTTCTTGGCACCTCTCCTATGATTCCTCCCTCCTCCCCCCCCCCACACACACGTTGTTCCTTCTTAAATTATAAACTCTTTGAGGTCAGGGGGGCAGCTAGGTATACAGTAGATAGAGTACCAGCCCTGGAATCAGGAAGACTCCCCCTCCTGAGTTGAAATCTGGTCTCAGACATTTACGAGCTGTGTGACCTCAGTTTCCTCATCTGTAAAATAAATTGGAGAAGTAAATAGCAAACCTCTCCAAATATCTTCCAAGAAAACCCAAATGGGGTCACAAAAACTTGAACATGACTGAAAAATGAATAAACACTTGAGACCAATGACTATTTCATTTTTGTCTTTGTACTTCCAGCTCCTAATATCTTCTCTAGAACATAGTATGCATTTAATAATGCATTTTCCTGGATTTGTTGATCTACTGTTTCTTCTTTTCAGTCAGTGAGCATTCTTTCCAAAATAACTTTTTGTATGTATACAGAGAATGCTGTTATTGGAAGAGGGATAATTAATTTGTGTCAGATTTTCTTTATCAAGTTCAGAGAGATCTGTCTACCTATGGAGCCATAACAAGGAATGAACAAAGTCAGAATGCTCATACATGTTCTGTCCCATTGTGTTATGATACTGGGAGAGAGTATCTAAGGAAGTAATCTGGGGAAGAGCATCCACAATTAGCATAAATCACTAACTCTCCTAGGGCTTGTTGAATAGGAAAGCATACCGTTTAATTTGGACTATGATTACTCTTGTGAGAATGTTTGCCTGATGCCTATATTTATACATGTCTTCTGCACTTTCTGAGTCCTCAATAAATGGTGTTGACTGACTGAGTGACTGCCTTCAATGACTCAATCCTAGCACATTCACTAAATTCTGTTTGATATATTACCATGAAGTCTAAATGGGATGCTGTTTTACCTCTGTTGATTAGCATGATTTTATATTTCTCTCTATACATAGTCCAAACATTGGATTTGCACAGTCATCAGCATCTACATTCTCAAACATCCTGAGAGCAGGACATGACATCTGGTTCAATTTTAAATTGTGCTTACAGCCGACAATGGAATTCTCTAAAAATGGCATTGTGGGTTCTATATTTGTTCACTGCCAATTTCTACCAGGGAAACAGTCCCAGTTTCTAAACTAAAGGATGATTTTCCTGATGACCAGTGCCACTTTATGGGGTCAGAAACCAAAGGGTCCTCAGGAGGTAGAAAGTAGGAAATAAATTATATGACCATTGATTTTATACTTAGAAGGGACCTTAGAAAGCCATTGAGTTCAGTTATTTCATTTTACAAATGAGAAAACTGAGGCCCAAAACTATTAGGTGATTATTTTTTTAGGATCATATAAATGAGGCAAGATGAGAATCTAGATCTTCCAAACTCCAAGTCCTGAGATCTACTCATTATATATCAAGTGCCTTCCTTTGAGGAAACATTGAAAACTGCTTTTGACTAGCTTGATTCTTGGTAATCTTGGTAATTGGTAACTGGCAATGTCCTCTTACCTCCTCCTTGTCCTCTCCTTTTATTCCCCAAATCACTGAATTATAACATCAAAGAATTTTAGAAGTAGAAGGAAAATTATAGGTCATTCCAATCTAACAAGCATCTCTTAAGCATTGTGGCATAATAGAGAGAACTTTGGATTCAAGAAGGCATGGGCATGAGCCTTCCCTCCCTGCGCAAATCATTTAAACTCTCTGAGACTCAGTTCATGACTTAACAAATCACACAGGTATTAATTATTGGACCCAAGACTTGAGATGAAGTTCACTGACTCCAAATCTAGTGGCTTTTTTCATCCACACACCACCAACTCTTAATAGTTAGTTGCTCTGACCAAGCCTTTAGATCCTTTAGTAGTAATCTATGGGGATTTAACTTGTCAGCAGTAGCAAACAGAGAGGAGCAAATTACCCACATTAACTCTACTTGACAATTTTGGCAGTAAGATACCTATGGGAAAATCACATCATTGTAGAAGGTGAGGGGATCTTTCTATCCTCCCCCCTCTCCCATTGAATGAGAGATTGAATGCTACCTATCTCAAGCCTGGGAGAAACAGAGCACTGTCTCTCCCCACTCTTCACCACTTTGTGTGGGGTTCTGGAGTCAAAAGACCTGAATGTGAGTCCGATTTCTGCTACTTAAAAGCTGTGTGACTTTTGGCAAGCATCTTGATTTCCCTGGGCCTGTATGTAGGGTAGACTTGTGTGACCTATAGGATTTCATTTTTCTTCCTTAATTCAATGTTCTTATCTCTAAAGGATGGGATTAGACTATATCAGTGCTTTCTAAGATTTTTGAGTATGAGTATCAGACTTTTTTTTAAAGTAAAAAAAATGTTCTTTCACCTCTTAGACTATATTAGCTTTCTTCAAGGCTCATCTTAGGGGCCACCTCCAACCTTTTCTGATTCCTTTAGTTGTTAGGGATTTTCTCTCCTTAAATTCTTGTGCATTCACTTAGCAGTTAATATGTTTTATCCCCAAGTAGAATTAAAACTCTATAAAAAGAGAATTCTTTCTTTCTTTTTAAATGTAAAGCCTAGCACAATGCCTTGCACATTGTAGGCATTTAATAAATGTTTGTTGAGTTGTGTTGAATTGAATTACAATAATAATATTTGGTGGGGGTGGGGGGTGGCCTTGACCTGTGATTTCATTGTCATAGCTAACTTTAAATGAGGAATTCCCTCTAACAAAGCGGAAGGCACTTGCTTTGTTACGTACAGTGTTAGAGAGTTGCTGGAGTCGTCAAGAGGCTGAGAGATTTGTCAAGGGTCATGTAGTTAATATCTCTCAGAGACAGGACATGAACTTGGGACTACCTGACTCTGAAGGTGGCCTACTATCTACTGAATCTCCTAGTATACTGTTTGTCAGGTAAAATATGCCTAAAAGGGGCAGCTAGGTGGTGCAGTGAATAGAGTAGTGGCCCTGGAGTCAGGAAGACCTGAGTTCAAATCCAACCTCAGACACTTAACACAAAACTAGCCATGTGACCTTGGGCAAGTCACTTAACCCCAACTGCCTCACCCTCCTCCCTTCCAAAAAGCAAAAAATCTATCTATCTATCTGCCTGAAAGAAGACTTTATGAATTAGGTAAACACACACACACACACATATATAGACACATACTTATATGTATGTGTGCACTACTACGAAATACAAAATTTGAATGTATCATAATACAGGATGTCTCAAAAGTCTTACCTTGAGACTTTTGGGACACCCAGTATAAAAGCAATGATATAACATAACATAACGTATAAAAGATTGGCCTCAGTGTTGGGAGAGATTATTCAGATTCAAACACTGACATGCTAGTTTTGTTACCTTTGGCAAGTAACTTACCTTTTCAGTGCTTAGGTAACTTAGACTATAAATTGGGCATCTTCATGGCTAAAGGGAATTTTCTCAGTAAGTCATCCCCCTACTAAGAAAATTACTGGATCAGATGATAAAAACAATGAGGATTTACAGTGCACCAAATAATTCTTTCACAAAAGCCCCGTGAAGTAGATAGTATAAGTAAAAATATTACCATTTTATAGATAAGGACAATGAGGCTTAGGGAATTTAACACATGTGTATATGAATACACACAAACACAACTAGTATACAATGAAACCTAGACTCACACTCTCTGTGAGTTGCTTCACACAAATGCCTAACCTATGGATGACGCACGTAGGATTAGCTGGGATCAGTCACACTTGTCGCCTCCCCATACGTGCCCCAACTCCATCTGTCCTATGGGACTAACTGCCTTATATTCCTTTTTTTCAGCATGCTTGGGGAACAATCTACTTAGAGACATAATGATAATAATAATAATAACCCACTTCTATAGCATTTCGACATTTACAGAGGGATTTTTACATAGCAGCTTTGTGAGGTAGGTCCTACAAGGATTAAGTTCGTCCCCATTTTAAAAACAAGGGAACTGGGACCCAGAAGGGTGACTTGCTCTCTCATCGAGAGAGTTCTAGTTCCTGCTGCTATGGCAGGAATTAAAAATGCATTCATATCATCCTCAGTTGGTTCAGGTTTAATACATTTTCTCATAGAAATGATGTTCTTAAGTGATTTACCAATGCTGTGATACATCAGAAGGAAGACGTGAATTTATATGTTCTTGAATCAGATGTTTCCTACATGTAATGTTGCCTTTCAGCATGTTTTAGGTCAGGTAAATTTAAAAAATTAAAAAATTATAAGGTAGCTGGGAAACTTATTTGCCATCAAATCCTTTCTCCATCACCTACTACTTGTGTGACCTTAGTCAAGTCAGTTGCTAAACCTCTCTGGGCCTCAGTTTCTTGAATAAGGAAATTAGAGAACTAGGCTAGCAAGCATTTAGCTTTTAATCTATGAACCAATAATCTTTTACATTGTTTCTCCAGGTAAACATGTTCTGAATTCTAAACAGCTACCTTCTGAACATATTCTTGGGGCATAATCTCTCCTAGACTGACTGTATGAGATAATGAGAGCCTCTGAAGCAAGCCTGCTCAGGGGAAAAGAGAATCAGCCATTTCTCCTAGAAACTTAGACAGATGGGGAGCTCATAGCTGTCCTAATATTAGTTCCTAATATTAGACGTGGGGAAGTATTCTTTAGTGTATAGGCACATGGCCTTCTTTAAAAATCAGTGCTGTCCCTTACCCTCCTGAATTTTATTTCACAATCCAGAATGACTATTCCGATAAAAACTGTTTTGTTTTTTTTTTAAGCCAATGATTACATTTTTAAGAAAGAAAGAAAAAAAGAAAAAATCCAAACAAACAACCAGCTTTTTATCTAGGAACATCATTAGACTGGGTTCAATTAAATTCTCAAATAGACACTCCAGAGCACCACCTAGAATTTTTAATATTTATCCGTTAATATAAATTGATCCTCTGTTGTTGAGTCTGTAACATGGAAAGACTTTGAGAGTTATTAGAGTCATAGGCTATCTAGCTGCAGGTAGCATACATGGGAATGTCTGCTGTAGCAAATGTATTCAGAAAGAGACAGGGTGTGAGGTGATGAAGTGTCTGACCCTGTGGTGAGCCCCCATAGATGAGCTGCTCCCCCACATGAGAGAATGCCCAGGGAGAACTAATTCACCTCATCTAGGTGAGCAGCAACAATGCCCTCCTGGGGAGAAGCTACCTCATTGTGGCTTCCCTTAGGGTGAGACTCTCAGTGCTCTATTTATATTCTGAGCATCTGTCATTTGAGAGTCTCAGGAATTCAATAACCCTTAGGGTGTTTCTGTGAGAAGGGAGGAGGGGAGGGAGGGAGGTGGTAGGTGTAAGGTATTCCTATTCTGCAGAAAGAAGGGAGGGGGAGGACTGAGACTCAGGGAGGTACCACAATACCCAAGGTCACACAGCATGGCAGAACTGGAAATAGCAAACGGGGCTCTTGGCTTTCAGTCTGTTAATCTGACCACTAGACCCTGGAAACAGGTGCTGGTACCTTATGGAAGGCAATTAGAGCTCCCATCCAGACTGCAGACTCTTGCCAATGTCAAAAGAAAGAAAAGAACTGATGATGTCACAAGCCCAGGGAGTTTTGCTCTGGGGCTCTCTATTCTAGTTATGTGCCAGGAAACTAATCTGTTCTGCAATAGAGCTCAGCCACAATTTATATGGCATGTGACTCTTTACTTATGGGAGGTCAGACTTAGCAAAGTAGGATAGCCACATTCCTTTTTCTATCACCTTCTTTATGAGAAGTCAGACATAATTAAGTATGTTTACATTGGATTCCCCCTTATTTCTCTAGCTTTAGAAAAAAATGCCTTTGAGTTTAAGGGAGCAGTTCTGGAGAGCAAGGGAATGAATGCATGAATCAGAAGCCCAAAGGCTACCAGACTGACAACAATAACAGCTAGAATTTATCTATTTAATGTTGCAAAAAGTTTTACAAATATTAACTCATTTGATTGTCACAACAACCCTGTGAGGTAACTACTATTATCATCCCCATTTTATATATGAGGAACCTGAAGCAGAAAGTGATTGAGTGATTTGTCTAGGGCCACCCAATGGGTAACTGTCTCAGGCTGAACTCAATACTTATTGACTCCCAAACTCAGGGCTCTATCCACTGTAACACTTAGCTGCTTCAGCTAAAAGGAACCACTGTTGCTGATAGTGGAGGAAGATACAAGAGACTTTTTGTAATAAGGTCAGGACAAGGGGCATATGTTTCTCTCTCTCTCTTTTTTTTTTTTTGGAGAGGGGAATGCAGGGCAGTTGGGGTTACGTGACTTGCCCAAGGTCACACGGCTAGTTTTGTGTTAAGTGTCTGAGGCCAGATTTGAAATCAGGTCTTCCTGACTCCAGGGCTGGTACTCTATTCACTGTGCCACCTAGCCTCCCCTGGGGCATATGTTTCTTAATAATCTTCTCTCTTTTCCTCATCATTCACTTCAGTTTCAAGGTAACACAAACTACTCTGGCAGATGGTTACCCTTATACAAATGTCTTACTGAAGAAGAACAAGGGTCACGGGTTTACTAATTGGCTTTGTTCTCTCCAATACTTTAGAATTGCATAACTCCAATAAATCTGTGATCTCATTCATCAGAGTCATTCTAGTCAACAATGCTGATCACAATATTAAATCCTATATGATTCTGATCTATATTCTATAATAAATTGATCACAGAGGGTCCACTAACATGCTGGGAGCCTTCCTTGAACTCTCCTGACATTTGAGGATAGCAATAGAGCATGTCGGTTGTCCTATGGTTATTTCTCATACTCATCACATAACCAGCCTGTTTTATTTTTCCATTCTACATTTCTTTAGTGACATCCTTTAAACTTACTTTTTTTGTAATTTGGTAGATATTTCAAACAATATCTCAAAAAAACAAACAAATTTGGTAGATATTTCAAACAATATCTCAAAAAAACAAACAAATCCCAAAACCATGGCTTGGCTCTGTTTTCTGAAAAAGAACTATTTATATTATCTAGTCTTCTAAAGGGATTCAGATATATTCACAGATGTGTATAGATTTATATACATACATAAACACAGTATATTTATCTTTATGTTTATCATCCTGCATCAAATCACCATATTAATTTCTGAAAGGAAATTATATTTAAGATTTCTTCAGTAGGATTATAAGTTTTGGTTATTAATATAACTGGGTATTCAGCCTTTTCCATCCTTCTAAATGGGGAAGGAAATTCACATGATTCATTAGAACTATAATTCCCAGAAGTCTATGCTACCAGGTTCAAGATTACATCTGCACCCCTCCAGGGATAGTTTGAATACCAGTTACACATATATTTGAATCAGTGTGAAACTAGGGAAGGTTAATTCTACCCTTTCCAGTTTAACTCTGTTACATCTAATTATGTATTTCAAAGGGTGAGCAAGCTTTACTTGAGTTTTCATGCAATGTCTACAGAGATGAAGAAACATAGGTCATTGGACAATTATCCAGTGAATTTAAATAATGGAAACACTTTAGCTGAATAATTCAGATGCTATGATATTATATACATCCTTTTCTCCAACAAAGATACATGGTGGTTGTTGTAAGAAAAAAAAGCTTCAAAATTTGAAAATACTACAGACAGCTTAGTAATTATTGCTATAAAAAGGGAGGCAGCAAAAGGGAGTAGGGAAAAATAAAAGCAAAATGGCCAGTTAGAATCTGAATAACTTCTATATGAATGATGAGGAGTTGTTTGGTCAGTAGTGATATCATAAACAATAGTAGAGCACTATTCCTTTAAAGAATTAGAAAAATGTGACTGCAAATCCCGATGTGACATCTTGTACAGAACTAAAAGTAGGGATTGTGAAATATCCAACCTTTCATCCAATACCTTTTGCAATTTCTAGACCATCTAAAGTCTTTCAATCCCCAAAGACCAAGAGATGCTGGCTGGGCAGTCAGATCTGACAGCTGGGGCTTGTGACCATGCAGTGGCTTACATCATATGGCCACAGCTGTCTCTTTAAAGGTAAAAGAACTCTCTTGTTCAGCCCTGAATCCACGGGGAGTTTGTAGCCAACAAATAAAATTTTGACCTTTAGCAATGAGTAAAGAAAGGGAAGCTGTCTGATCTCAAGTGGAGCAACAATTAATTTCCTGAGAAAACACTACTTTAGTGCTCTGTGACATAGGTACTCCTATCTCTCTTTATACTTTGCCTGATCTGTCCCTACACCTAAGTAGCATTAAAAAGATCAATCATGCTGTTCATTAGCAGTAAACTTGTCATTTAATAACATAACATGAATTTATCTGTTTATCACTCCTGCTATCCCTCTGAAATCTCAGAAGTTGAAAGGGATAGTGAAAAGAGCACAGGACTGTGGAGTCAGAAATCTGAGTCTGAATCTTGGTTCTACTATTTACTAGCAATGCATCCTTGGACAAATCACTTAACCTCCTAATTTCCTTATCAGCAAACTAGTGGTAATAATATTTAGGCTACCAATTGTGTAGATTTTTTTGTGTGTATGTGTATGTAACCAAAAAGTACCATATGACTTTCCCCCCAGACTCATAGATGACACACCATCTTGACTGGCATTCATCAAATCATAAGCCTCTTTAGGCTACAGTCTGGATTTCCTCTCTATGATCCTGAAGAAATCTTCTCATCCTGAAGTCTACTTCCAGGTCTAGGATTCACACATTAGAAATGCCCCCCATTCTATATAGCCTCTGTCCCTGATTGGATGGTTCTACCCAGAACTTCCATTTAAGAAGTGTGCCAGGAACAGCCATGGCTAATTCCTCTCCAGACTGTACTCCAGACTTCCTCTACTATGCCTACCTCACTGGATATCTTCATTTCTTCTCCCACAACCCTCCACAATTTTCAGTTTCCTTTATGAGTTGTCTTTCCTGATTACTGAGTATTTTATAGACCTGGTAAGCTCCTTGAAGGTAGGGATTTTCTCTCTGCTTATATTTGTATTTGGAGCACTTAACACGGTATCTCACACTTTACGTAAGCTTAATCAGAGGTGTGAACACTAGTTCTGACTGCTATGTGATTTGAGGCTAGTCACCTATTTCTCAGTTTCTGTACCTATAAAATAATAGGGTTGTTTTAGATGACTTCAGCCCTAGGTCTATGATACTATGATCCTATCATGATAAGTCAATTCACCTCTCTAGGTCTGAATTTTCTCTTGCCTATGAAGTAAAGAGGCTGTAGCCAAAGAATTAAAGGGGACCCATTTTCCAATCATACTAAGGTTTTTTCATGTAGATACTCATAGCCTAGATGTTTTGGGAGGACATTTATATCTTTTTCAGTTTCTGATGTGTATACGTGTTTATTTCCACCAGTATCAAAGATAAAAGTTTGGTCTTTTATTAAAAAAAAAAAAGCAAGAAAGAAGTTGGAGGAGAAAAAATAAAAGAAAGCTGCTGTATTATTATACCTCTTATTATTACTACCATAATTCCTTGGGTTTATAGAACACTATTTCTGAGGCTTTTTGATCTTGGGGTTTGAAAGAGATATAATAGCAAAGCCAATTCTAGGTCCTCAGATGAGTTTTCAATATTCTGAAAGGCTCAAGGTCTTAATTCCATTTCCCTTGGGACAGTCACTCATCTGACTTACTGGTTTTCTTTATTGCTAAGGTTAAAATGTAAAGGACTTATGATAAAGAAACTTTTTTCTTGCCAAGGAAGGTCCTAGGCTGTAGATCTCTCATTCTTGGATGATGGCAGAATGACTGAGTTGCCCCAAAACTTAATAAATGTGTTCAGTTGTACACAATTGAATTCTGGCTAACTTATTTTGCATGCATGGCACTCTGCTTCCTCATCACTTCATCTTTCTGTACCTGGAATGCACATTCTACTCACTTCTTAGAAGACTATTTTAAGACTACTTTTTTTTTTTTTTTTTTGCTTTTTGGAGGGCAATTGGGGTTAAGTCACTTGCCCAAGGTCACACGGCTAGGTTTTTGGTTTGTGTGTGTTAAGTGTCGGAGGTCGGATCCGAACTCAGGTCCTTCTGACTCCAGGGCTGGCGCTCTATTCACTGCGCCACCTAGCCGCCCCTTAAGAGTACTTTCAAATGTCACTTTGTATGTTGAGTTTTTCTTGGTCCCCCACTTTCTAGTGTCTTCTTTAGGAAATTATACTTTGCATTTATTGTGTATAGAAATAGAGGCTAGACCTGTGATTTAGTATAGAGAACTCCTGTGAGAAAGCTTCCTCTGCAGGCAAGTGTCTTCATACAATACATACATGTAAGTATATGCATATGTGAATATATGTATGCATATATGTGTATGAATATATATATATATATATATATATATAGTTATAGTTAAAACTGCCTAGAAGACTGAGAGGTAAATGACTTAAGACAGCTACTATGTGTCAGAAGCAGGATTTGAAACCAGGTCTTCTATGTTTACAGGCCTGATCTTTGTCAACTGTGCCACATTGTCTCTTTCATTTTATATAAATATATGCTTATTTGTTTACATGTTTCCATTGATAGGTTGTAAGTTCATTGAGGGTAAGGCCTATTTTATTCTTCTTATGTTCCCAGTGCTTGGTACAATTCCTAGTAAACAGTAGCAGATTAATAAATGCCTATTGAGAAACAAAAAAATAAATTTTCAAGAAGTTTCTTTGAAAAAAAGGTCTCATTTCTCAAATACATAGAGAACTGAGAAAAATTATAAAAATAGGAGCCATTCTCCAATTGGTAAATATGAATATTCAGTTTTGAGAGGAAGAAAACAAAGTTATGCACAGTCATATAAAAATGGTCTATGTAACTATTAATTAGAGAAATGCAAGTTAAAACAACTCTGAGGTATCACCTTATACCCATCATATTGGCTATGATGATAGAAAAGGAAAATGATTAATGCTAGAGGGAATTTGGGAAAATAGGTACACTAATGCACTGCTGTTAGAGCTATGAACTAGTCTAAATATTTTGAAAAGTAATTTAGAACTATGCCTCCAAAGCTATTTAACGGTGTATACCCTTTGATCTAGAAATACTTCTACTAGTCTATACCCCAAGGATACTAAAGCAAAAGGAAAAGGACCCATATGTACAAGAATATTTAAGCAGCTTTTTTTTTGTGGTGGCAAAGATTGGAAATTGAGGGCATGTTTATTAACTGGGGAATGACTGAATAAGTTATGGCATATGAATGTGATGGACAACTATGCTGTAAGAAATTATGAAAGGAATGATTTCAGAAAGACATGGGAAAACTTATATGAACTGATTCAAAATGAAGTAGGCAGAACCAGGAGAACAATTTACATAGGAATAGCAATATTGTTAAAACAATCAACTCTGAAAGCCTTGGTAACTCTGATCAATACAACCATCTATCACAATTCCACAGGACTCCTGATGTTAAATGTTATCTATCTCTGGATAGAGAACTGATAGACTCAAAGTGCAAATTGAAGCATATTACACCCCCCCCCCCGCCCCCCACACACACAGACTTTTTTTCTTGCTTTTTTTAAAACATGGTTAATGTAAAAGTTCTTTTTTTTTTCGCATGAGTTCATATGTATAATAGATATTGTATTTCTTGCCTTCTCAGTGGGGGATTAAGGGGTCAAGAGAGAGAGAATTTGGAGCTAATTCCTTTTTAAAGAAAAAAGAAAACTTATAAGCTATAATCAAAACCAGACTTTGACTTGGGAAAACAAATGTATCCAGTGTGATAAAAATATGGTTTTATAATAAAATGTCAAAATATTATAAACTCCAAATAAATCACTCACCATAGCAAAAAGAGGATATATTTTAAAAGTTTTAAAAACCAAATGCTCGTTGATTGATTGATTGATAAAGCAGCCTCATTTCTATAATTGTTAATGTTTCAACTAAGATTTCATTCACTCTTAGTTCATTTTGAAAAAGCACCATAAGGCTTAGAATGCAAATGCACAGACATAGAGCTACTTGTCCAAACTGGAAAAAAAAAAGAACACATTCAAGACAACCATGTCCCATGGTTCTTCTTTGGGTAGGATGATGGTATTTGAAGGCTAGTAACTACTTGTTCTTTTAGGACCCACCCAATAGGGGAAGTCTCAACCAGAGGCACAGGGGCACATGGTTCCTTGCTTTCTCCCAGTTGGTTCATTAAGTCCTGCTCCCTCAACGCAAGGCACAGCTATGAAGAAATAGTCTCATCCCGAGTGCCCTTGGCTTATATCAAAAGAGAAGGATCCATAATGGGGTCTTGATTTGGTCAGGGCTAACAAGCGCAAACCTTGTTCTTTTGATATTCACCTGGACAAATCAAATTGACAGTAAGGGGTGTGTGTGTTTGGGGGTGGCTGGGGGAATAATATATCAATCTCATTTTAATGAGGCACATAAGGTACAGAGGCAGACAGTGGGGAAATTAAGGGGTGTGTGTGGCAGGAAAGGGGCACATAGAGTCACCACATTACTGTAGATTGGAGTGAGGAGAATTTGGGCAGCATTGACCCCTGCAGGTGGAGGACTGTTTAAGGGGCGAGGCTTGGGGGTCTACTCATACAGGGTTCTAGTGGTGGGGGATGGCCTAACTCTTATCCATACTACCAAGGGATTCCTTTATTAACATATTAATATTATCTCAAAGTTTTCAGTTCCCCTTTAGGGATACTTCATTTTCATAATGTTTCTCTGGTTTTATTGCAAAGGACTGCTGTTTATCTGAAGTTTACAGAACAAGGGGCCCTCACTGGGAGAAAGGGGCTTAGTTGACTTCTCCCAATTTAGCATGTCGTCTCTGGATATGGCCTTAATCAATTTAGGTGGCAGTTTTTACAAGTGGTTTCTATGTTCCCCTTTATACTCAATTCCTGTGTCCTGTTTATTGTTACTTTACACTGGTTACTCATATACACACTCTTCTAACTGACAAGGTGGTCAGAGGGACCATAACAATACACAATTTCAACACAGTATTGTAGAGATTATCTGCTCTACATCTCTCTACAGATGAAAAAACCAAGGCCATTAGAAATGAAATGTCTTAAAATAAAAGATCATGGACACAAAGCAGGAAGTGACCTTGGAGGCCTTCTTGTCCAAACACCACATTTTACAGATGAAGTCACTAAGGAGTAAAGCAACTTGTCCACGATAACATAGGTAGCTAAATGGCAAAGCCAGGATTCAAACCCAGATCTTTAGATGCAAAATCCTATACTCTTTCCACTGCATCATGCACTTACGTGTTCTCTCTCTCTCTCTCTCTCCCTCCCTCCCTCTCTCTCCCTCTAGTCTCCCTCCCCCTTCCTCCCTCTCTCTCCCTCTCCTTTTCTCTCTCCCTTCCTCTTCCGGTTCTAGTTTTTTCTGCTTCAGTTTTTTTTTTTCTCACACATTCGCTCCTTCCTTCTCTCTCCCTCCCTCCCTCCCCTCCTCTCTTTCAGTTAAAGTGCAAGATAACTAGAACTTCTCTTATACAATGTAAAAACTTCCTAAACTTAACAACATAGGATCTAGTCATGAACCCATCCCTCCATTTACATGAGCCTCTCTGACACTCTAGTTGGGTCAGATTCTATTACTCCCCACTTTCACTCTCCCTTTGGCAAGTCAGTATAATCTCTCCCCTCCTCTAACCCCAAGGCTAAGGTTCTAATATCAATAGGAGATTTTAGAGCAAGGATTTGGGCCCAGGTATTCTGAATTCAAATCCAAAGCTCTTTCCAAATGGAAGTGAAGTGACATTTTTCCAGCTGTAGGATGTAGTCTTTAAAAAGAAAAAGAAAAAAGCTGATACTTTTTCTGTTTACATTACAAACATTTAGAGATTACTCACATTTTGTGAAGCCTCTTTTAATAATGTAAAATTTATGATTTACTATTCATCACTTACTGGTCAACAAACATCTATTAAGCATCTACTTTGTGCCAGGCTAAGTGCTAGGTATTCAAAGAAAGCAAAAACATAAATAAACAAACAAACAATTCTTATCCTCAAGGACTTTACATACTAATAAGGAGATAACAAGGAAATAAATACACAAATAGAAAGGTATTTAGGTATTTACATAGTAGAAGGAACATAAGTTCTGAAGGTCTCTAGCCAGCTAGAGGGCCAGGGAAAGGTCTCTTTTAGAAAAGAAAGTTCTAACTGAGCCTTGGAAGAAGCTGGGAATATCAAGGTGAAGATGAAAAGGTAGGACAATGCATACCTCCAGGTATGGAGGATAGCCACAAAGGCAAGGAGATATATTTGAGAAAGAGTGAATGGGAGGTAATCACTGAATTGTTGAGTATGTGGAGTTAAGTGTGGCAAAAAATCAAATCAAATAATAAAATAAATAAAACAAAATAAAAAACAGAAAGTTTAAAAGGCCCAGCCTGGAGGGAATACATTTTTGCTCAGGTGTTCTCTCTTTATGTCTGTCCTCATGGGTATCTGTTGTCTTAGGCTACACTCTCCTAAGAGACAATGATGACTACACTGGTTCAATTTGTTTCATCCCTTCCCCAATGACACAGTTGTTAACAATGATAGTGTTGGTCAAACAGGGATTAACTGACTCTCCTTCTCTTGGATGGACTCTTAGCTGCCTTGTAGATAGTTTAAGTTTATTACTAGGGTGATATGCTGACAAAGTAAGTTTAAAGTCTAGTTTATATCCCAATCTGGAAGTTACTGTGGCTTGAAGCCAATGCTTTCCCTCTGGATTCATGTTCCTCCTGACTTGTGGTACTTCATCATCAACCTTTTATCTTGAAATTTGAAAAATGTGCAATGTCAGAATCAGTTCAAGGTCTTCAAATGGATTTTCAGCATTCTAAAAGCCCAGGGACTTAATCTTGTACCATCTCTACATTTTCCCTAATCACCCATCCTCACAGAACTATGCTTTTGCATTACAACCTTGACCTTTAGTGGTCAATAAGTTAACAAATATTCATTGGATGCCTACAGAGTGTAGAGGCCTGTATTAGGCCCCTGGTAGAGTCACAGTGATCAATGCAATACCTTCTGGGCAAATACTGACCAGTTCTACAGGTGAAGTGTTTACTGATTTTTTTTTTTAATAGCATATGTGTTAATAGAAGCACTCTAAAGCTGGGATCAAACATTCTCTGAGGAAAAGAGAAACTCTTTCCACTAGAGGAAAAAATTCTCTCTTGACCATGGAAGGTGAGTAAATAAGTAGGATGTAGTATTCTATTCTGTCATGCTTCCCTGGACACATGCTCTAGAGAGTTGGACCTAGAATAAGGAACATCTGAATTCAAAGCTAGCCTTAGACACTTAAAGCTGTGTGACCATGGGCAAGTCACTGAACCATTGTCTGCCTAAGTTTCCTTATCTGTAAAATGGAGATTATAAGAGCACCTACCCCCCAGGATTGTTTTGAGTATCAAATGAGATAATATTTGTAAAACACTTTGCAAACCTTAAACTACTATATAAATCCTAGCTACTACTATTGTTTTTATTATCGTATTTTAAATAACTGGCAACCAGACATAAAGATAATTGGCAAAGATACTTGTTCGACATACATTTCATCAATGCTGCAGACTCTGCCTCTGACCTGGAATTCTCATATTAATACATGTTATTGCCTCATCCACTCTTATAGGGCCCTAGATGTATGTTCGACCTTTTGTAGAATATAAGGCAACCATTACTGTCTGATGTGATGAGGTTCAGTGAATTGAACCTCTCAAATGCAGTTCCACAATTAAATTTGTCAAAGAAATGATCTGAAACTATAGAGCAGGGGTTCTTAAGATTTCAGGAAGTCTATGAAGTTGGATGGAAGAAAAAAATACATAACACAAAGATTTAGAACTCCCTTCTCCTGGCATTTGGGGCACCCAGGATTGGCTATACTCTTTCTGTTTTGTCCAGGTCTTTTTTTTTTTCTGAGTGGACCTATGATTCCATTAGTCTAGGGAGCAATGGGCAGAACAAAATGCAATACGCAAATATAGGATTTTATGTAATCTTGGGGCAAAATTATTAGCATCAAAAAGAACCTGTAAGGTAAAGCTACTCAGCCACTTCTCCTGTTTGGGATGTAGAATAATAGGACCAGGATGTTGGGTGATCTGGAAGAGATGAGTTTAATTTTGGGGTCTCAGGAGCCACAAAAGTCCTATCTGTTCCAGACCACAAAGATCATATTTATTCCAGTGAGAATGTTTTCTCTGTAGTTAATCCCATTGGAATATACTGGTGGGATAGGAAGTTTTTAAGATGGAGGAGGCCTCCTACAAGATATTGTGGGGCCTATTTACACAGCTCCTTAGCTCTATTCCTTAGACCTCTATAGTTACTTTTTTTCTGGACAAATGTTTCCCCCAAACTCACAGCACACAGATTTTATCCATTTCTTCCACAACACACATCATGAAAATGTCCTTCTCATGTTTCTAACTTCACTTCTGGAACCCTTAAAGTGTTATTGTTGGAGATTCAACCATCATTCAGAGTAAAACTAACTATACTGAACCTTCAGGATATTGTCCCCAGCATTGGCTGAGAAGGGAGACTGCCACAGAAGCAATGAAAATCCCCAACAGGACCAAAGAGAAACTCTTTAGTTTGTCCCCATCACCAGTCTCCCTTCTAGGGAACAAAACAAGCAGGTTCATCATTTATGTTGAAGTAACAGGATTTGAAATGACAAATATTAAAATGATGAATCCAAAATTAGTCGATCAGTTGATGCAAGTAGATAAGAGAAAGGCTCAAAAATTAGTATAAAATTACACTGCACATGTTTTATCTTTCTAAAGTCCACTAAATTAATCTGCAGGGATCTGAACTATAGAGGCTCAGGATAAAATATTTGGAACCATTATAGGGGGCTGAAAGGCCAGAAGAAAAGGTAAGCAGATGTATAAGCAATGGGGTGTGAGGGCCAATGCTGCCAGGATAAACAGAAATTTAACTTGGTATAGAATACATATCCAGTTCTCCTCTTTTTTGACTATAAATTTCTGTCCATTAATTTTTATGTCAAAGCTCCAGACCTTGTAGAGACCCCAGACGATCTGATACAACCCTATCATTTTTATAGATGAAGAAAGTGAAGCTCAGGGAAGTTAAGCAATTTGCCCAAGGTCACAATCACAACATACATAAGAGAGGTAGGATTTCAAGGTAGACCCTCTGACTCCTTCACCAGGGTTTCTTTAGCTGGGCCATTACAGCTCTGACCAAGATCAATGATGGCACTTTTCCAACCATTTATAGATACGTAGACAGAGATGCATATGGACACATAGTTATATCAATACATAGATTATTTATAAGTGCTTACTCTGTGTGATGCACTGTGCTAAATGATGGGAATACAATATAAGTGAGCAAGACAGTCCCAACCTTCAAGGAGCTTAGAAAGACTAGAAACCCAGAGTCAAGTCCTGAGTGAGGTAGAGTTATGTCGTGGGCCACTCCTGAAATAGTTTTCAGAACAGGTAGCCACTTATCAGGGCCTCGGAAGGAGGCCCTACTAAACAACATATTTACCTTGTCCTCTCAGAATCTCTTTCACCTTCTTTTATCACTTTAAAAATAACTGCCTCCATCATAAGCTTTATTTGGAGTGAAGGAGGCAGGGTTGGAGCAGAAGAAGAGGTAAGAAAAAGTGTGTTGGAATAATAGCAAATATAGTTTGGCTTGGCATATTGGACAGAGAGTCAAAGTCAGATAGGAAAACCTAGGTTTAAGGCCTGCCTGGGACTGATCCTGGCTGTGTGGCCTTGGGAAAGTCACATGAACTCATAGGGGCCTCAGACAACACCCTAAGACTTTAAACTGCAGGACAGTTGCTAACTTGCATCAGTGGAGGAGGATGCCTTCCTGAGAATTCATGATAGCAAAGAAATCAAGGATCTCTCTCTCCAACTGTTCCCCCACCCTCAAAAGAAAAGGGTAGGGGAAAAGTAGTAAAGTATAAACTCATCATATACTCTTCCTGAAGAGGGCTGGCTGATGAAGTAGCTTAGCCAAGGAGTTTCCTGGTGTGTGTGTGTGTGTGTGTGTGTGTGTGTGTGTGTGTGTAGTTGTTGTTGCTGGCTCAGTGACCCTTCCTCTTTAAAAGAAGAGCTGTGATGTGCTTTCCATAGAAATGGGCAGTTTCCCTTATCTAAGGATGAGGTGTCTTTTGTGTAGGCTATTAAAAAAGTCAAAGAAACCAATCTTCCAGCAAAACTCAAGCCAGAAAAACCATAAGGAACACAAGGGCTCTCTGCTAATGATTATCTGAAACTTGCCTGGGGCTTGCAAGTTTGTGATTGCATCCCAGGGCTCACAGTATCTTAGCACTGGATTTTTTCAGACACTACTTGGGTCTGGCCATTTAGAAGAAAATAATATATTGTCAGGGGTTGAACTAGGAGATTAAAAAAGTTTAATTCCTTTCTGAAATCCCCTGCTTCTTGCCTCCATCTTTCTGAATCACACCTAACCCTACAGTTCTGCCACTTAGCTAACTTTATTATTCTACCTTGTTGAGATATTAGTACCTTCCTTTAAAATAAGATGGCTTGGTCCAGAGACCCTATTAAACTGTCTGGCTTATGAATTGTAGCAATGGAACCTTCGTTTACTTGCTCCCTTTATTCTGGATCTATAATCAAAGCTGGTACTTGCAGAGGACAGTTAGGCTTTGCCCTAAGAGGGGAATGACCTAAAGGGGATATGGCACACATTGTGCCATTCTATCTCCTCATCCTGGCATGGTGCCAGCGAAAGTCTCCTTTTCTTGCTCCTCAACCCCAAAGGTCCTTCCAACATGCTTTTCTACTAAGCAAATTGTCTCTTCCCTTCCTGCCCCCTCCATATGCTGTCAGAACTGAGACAGGTATGGAGAACCCTATGGGGATAAATAGTGAAGATGCTATGAACTAGCTATTAATCATCATTAACTCGTCCTGTGTCTCCTTAGCTTTCTCTCTCTCTTTTTAAAAAAAATTCTCTGGAACCTTCTTCTATAGTAAACAAATTTCCCTTTCAACTTATATTTCTTCCTTGCATGTTCCTCTCCTATTCTAATACTCATTGGAATCTAACTTTCTCCCAAAGACACTATATTTCTCAGGACAGTTATCTCTTCCACATTGTGGGGATTAGGGGCACAGCACCCCTGAGAACTGGAAAATCCGCTCTTTTTGGCTCTCCCTTCATACTAGAGAAGAAGATTGAATGTTTTTCTTTTTCTCTTATGAGGTATTTACAGTATTTTGTAAAATTTGGGTCAATATATCATATACATATACTTTATGTATTTCTGAGTTTCTAAACTTTTTCTAGGTCATCTGCGGCTTCCACAAAACTCCCTCCCCCCAAATTCCTATTTAATTTCTCATGCTGGCCCACAGTATATTGAAACAGCAACAGGGAAAAGTAGAAAGTAATAATGTGGATGGGATATCTGTATTCTTTTCAAGACTGGGTAGTTTTTCCTCTCCCACTCCCCTGACACACTCTAGGGCCAAGAGGAGGAGTTGACACACCCCTTGTCTCCTACTAATGCTTTTATAACTTTTCTCTGCCTCAAGTAACTCAGACAAAACCTCTCTACCTTCCAAATTCAGACCATTCCATCTAGAACCATGGTGCTACAATCTGTGGGCCTCCCAATCACTTTCCCTAATTTATAAGGCTAGCATCTTGCTCCCAAGTCTCCTTCCCCTCAGCTCCTACATCCTTTAGACACACTGGCCTTACCCTTGCCCAATCTCCCCAACCATGACAAGGTTTTCAGATTTCCTCAGATCTACATAGGAGCGGTTTATACCTTTAGACTAGAATTCTTAAATTTTCTTATGGATCATAAATGGACACCTTTGGTAGCCTGGTGAAGCCTATGGATTCCTTCTCAGGTTATTTTTAAATACATAAGATAAAATACGTAAGATTATTGTGGAAACCAAAGATAAATTGAAATAAAGATGTATTTTTCCCCATCTAAGTTCACAGATCCCCAGAAATCTGTCCACAGGATCCCAGGTTAAAAAACCCTGTTTGAGATATCTCTTTCCACCTCTGTCCAAAAGCAAATGATTCTCCTCTGGGTTCTGGAATCCCTATCCAGAGACAAGTCCCCAAACATTTCAATATCCAAACCTCCAATTTCCTGCTATTTCTAAGACATTTCCCATGGTTTTATCCCATTCTTAAGAATTCTCATCATCATTTCTTTCCTTTGTACAATCTGTAGAAACCTCCTTTTTATATGCCTCCCCTCACCACTCTATCTCCTCATTCTTTCATAGTGTAATTCAGGTTTCATCAAAATCTTGTAATTCTTTGCATATCATAAAGTATGTTTTGAGAGGGAAAAATTACTACTAAATAGATAGGTAGCAGCAGATAATGGGTTAATTTGACACTGACCAGACAAATATTAAGTTGAACCTCTTTTCCTTTTTTTTAAATATAATTTGCCTGAAATATTATGAGCTTTATTTACCTTATTAAGTGCAGTACATTAACCTTGCAAATATGTTAATGAACAAAAACTGCTGCCTTGGCAACTTCTGTGAATGTAAAATTATCCCTGTTCATCAGTGAGATTTTAATTATATATTATTGTTTCCTAAAAGTACCTCATATTCCAAAGTGATGCAGCCATAGAAAAACACCAGCCTTTTCAGGGAGGCTGCAGAGAAGAAGGTACTATTTCAGGCAGGGGCAGAAAGAGCAGCCTCACCCTGAGCTACTGACCTGTCCAGTCTGTTTCTGGGCGACAGGGTCAGGTGCCCTTTGATCATCTACACTGTCAGTGGTGGGGTGTATGTGGGGGGGGATTAAATAGTTTATTCCTCCAAAGCCATTAAAATGCTTTATATTGTTGGTAAACGGTGACATGTGGGAGATTATAGGATGTCTATTTGCTACACATCTCTGAAAATATCCCATTATTCTTAGTAATGCAAAGGTTAGGGATTGTCCAACCAGGCCATTTTAAGGAAAACTACTGGGCTGAAATAAAATACTGAAAGATTTCTCTGGAGCCTGAGAAATGAATGATATTATCCAACATGACATTATATGTTCCTTAAGTAAAACAAACCCAGATTCAATCAGTCAAGTAGGGCTTTCTCTGACCACCATAACCTTTTAGGAGTCACTGCCAAAGATTGGGGGCCTTTTTTATTTTCTCCCCACTCAAGATCCCTACATCAGTTTCCCACTGGGTAAGGCAGTGATGAGAGTAGCTGACATCAGCCCCACAGTTAGCTCAATTATACCGTCCCCTCCTGCGGCTTTGGCTGGGTGATAATGAACTACATGCTGCTCTCTGCAGCTGGGCCCCTCACAGAATGGAAGCCTAAGATGGCTTTATTTTTGGAATGGGGACAAGATCCTAAAAGGATGAGTTCCTGTCTGGTTTCCACAGTGCTCCTAGCCAGAAGACATTGGGAGAGCTCTAAAGTATTAAACCGGCAGTTTGGAATGAGTCAATCTGATCAGAGGACACAGACATAGGCAAACAGTGCTTCTGTGGTCCACATGGGGGGCTGGTTGATGCAAGTATGTGCTCACTGGGATTCTTTAGTGTAGGCAGCTTAACACATGAGACCCCATTTCCCTCATTTTACTACTTACTGACAGTCAAGAGTTTTGGCTGCACATAGGACACTTTAGCCTCCCAAATACCAAAATGAAGTGGCTGCATTATCCATTTGGAATCCTGTTTTCATACACCTGGGCTTGTTGAGCCCTCGGGGAGAAAGTCACTGGTGACCTTTTACTTGCTAGCTAGGAATATAAATGCTTGGTGTGTTACAAAGACAGCTTGAATGGAGCAACTGTGAAGGCTATAACCGCATCACAACTGCCCTAAGGCTCTGCTAACTGTCATATTCTTTACTCCCTACTATAATGTGGAAGGGTCATTTTATTATGGGGGTTCTTTCTGATTCTTCTTCTTCTTCTTCTTCTTCTTCTTCTTCTTCTTCTTCTTCTTCTTCTTCTTCTTCGTGATCTTCTTCTTTTGGTTTTTACACGTGGATTGCTTGCATAATCAAGTAATACAGAGGAAAGGAACCCCAGAACATTACATGAAAACACTATGGTAGACTGGAGGGAGAAAATGGACAAGAGTTATACAGGATGGGTGGGAAAGGATGGGATATGATCTGCACCATTGGAATTTGATCATAATAATAATGGGGGGGAGAGAACGAGAGAGAGACAGAGAGAGAGGGACAGAGAGAGACAGAGACAGAAAGACAGAGAGAGAGAGAGAGAGAGAAAGAGAGAGAGAGAGAGAGAGAGAGAGAGAGAGAGAGAGAGAGAGAGAGAGAGAGTTAAGTAAGGCTTAATATTTTCAGTTAAATTCAGCTTTGTGGAAAAGACATAAAACAAGAAAGAGAAATGATGAATAAGTGGAATGAGTTTTAATTTAAAATGAGATATTTTAGAAGAAATAGGCTCAGAGGTGAAGGCAGAGAGGAAACAAACATGAGAGAAGAAGGTAGCTATGTGAGCAAGAGAGATGCACTGAGATAGGAAAAAAGAGCATTCACTAAGAGATAGTCGAATTAAGATGGGAATAGAGAGCACTGAGGCGAAACAGGTTGCTGGAAGGCTGGGTATGGTAGCTGACTTGTTGAAATATTCACCACACACTCTGAAATAACAGATGTGCACAGAAGGCGCTATGTGTGCCTTTGTAATTCACCATTTTCTAAGCCTTTTTCCTCTCATAAGCCTCTCCCACAACTGTGTACTTCTTCTATCTGCCTGGCTGCTTCCCATCAACAAGGCCCTTTCCTCTTATTTTCCAAAGAAAGGAATCATTCTTTCCCAGGGTTCCTCCTTCCCACTCAGGCATATTTATATATTATTTCATTTCTATGGGAGGAAGTTGGCCAAACAATTTTTATTCCAGGCAAGGACATTCTAATTCCAGATAAGGTTTTGTAAATCACTACCTTCTGTTGTCATTGCCTTCCCTCTGTGCCCCACTACTTTCCTGATTTCTTTCTCAGTCAGTCATTCCAAGAGTGCTTGAGTACCCACTGTGTGCAAAGTACTGTATCTGTATCTACATACCAAACTACACAGAGAGAACAAAGAAAAAGAAGATAGCTTCAAAGCACACTTATAACTGAGTCATAGGGATGAAAATAGTGTGAAATTTACTTTTCCCCCAAATAATTGTGAGTTATGGGGTTACCTTGAGCTCGGGAGGGGGGGGCAGGTGCAAAAAAGGAATTACTAAAGTTCCTATGCTAAGATTTGGGTTTGGGATTTTGAATATTTTAAGCCTTAAAGGGAAAACAATAAAACCTCTTTGGACAAGATAGGAACTTCCTTTAACTTGCAAAAATATATTGGAAATTGCTAAATAGGGATGTTGTAAAGGAACTATATCCAATAGTGGTAACCCATGGATGAGGGGTCAGAGCCCTGAAGAACTAAAGAGTGACAGAGAAAGAGTCTTGAACCTAGAGGGATCCCACCATGAGTGAAGACTGCCAACTACTGACCATGTGACCATGGGAAGCCTCCATTTCCTCTTCAGTAAAATAGAGATAATTACACGTGGGTGACTGATTTCTTGAGGTTATTATGAGGAAAGTACTGCCTAAAACTAAAAACAATTTCCCCATAAACCTTATATTGCTTCATGAATGTGAGTTTCTGAAATAAAGAGTGATTTCCAGAAAAACAAAGAAAGGTCTATATTAAGGAAACGGGGATAGTTGGGGAAATGACATATCCAAATGACAAAATTGAGAGTGGGAGGCAATTTAGTAAGGCAGACGGCACCCTGACCCTAGAGACAGAAAAGCTAGGTTCAGATCCTGTCTCTGATACTTACTGTGTGACTTTAGAGAAGTCACAACCTCCCTGGGCCCTCAGCGTCTCCATAATTAAAATGTGGATTTGGGAAATGACGTTGTAACACTAATGTAGAGGCTAAGGGTCAGAACCTATGTCAAAAGCCTAGTTTTCCTAGGCTTAGAGACAAAACAGTATGCTATGGATCTACCAGCTGAGTAGCTGAGACAGGTAAATGCAGAGATAAAGAACTTGTAATCCAAACAGACCTCCACTAGAGACCAGGAGTTGGGGCCTAAGGTCATAGTTTGATCCAGGAAAACAGGGTGAACTAGCAGAAAGAATGACAGATCCCAACCCCAGAACTAATGCGTAATGATGTGAGCATATAAATAAAAGTGTCTGACATATACAAAGCTAACTGAAAAATGGAGAAATATTAGTACTATCTTCCCCCACCCCCAACTGTATATAGGTTGAACTTAAATTCAAAGTTCATTATGTTCACACTCAAATTTCAATTACAAAAGAATATAGTCTAGTTTAGTCAACACTATATTTGAATAAGATCAGAAAAAAAAGTACTCATGGAGAAATGGCAGTAGGCAAAGTAATTTTTGCTGGATAAATGACCTACAGATGGCTAGGTTGACCTCCTTTAAGAAACACAAGAAGTGGCTACTCAAAGTTTGCCTATCTCTTCTTAGCACTTCACAAGTTGGCAGTGTTAGTTGATTATAATGACCTCCTATTTGGCTTCCTAGACCATTGTTTGAACCTCACCCATGCCTGTTTTAACCTTTGGTGTTGTTGTTCAGTCATTTCAGTCATGTCTGACTCTTTGGGACCCCATTTGCAGTTTTCTTGGCAGAGAAACTGTAAAAGGTTGCCATTTCCTTCTCCAGCTCATTTTACAGATGAGTAAACTGAGGCAAACAGGATGACTTGCCCAGGGTCATGCAGCTAGTAAGTATCTTGAGCTATCCAGTCCTCTTGTCTGATTGCCCCAGTACCAACTAGCTGCCCTTTTTTACCTACTGACCTACACTTCGCTCTTTGGACTTTAACTCTCAGACTTGGTGAACTGAACACTTACTCTAGACTCTTTGGGTTTGATTTTCCTTTTCTAAAGAAGAAGCTTTGAATCCTAAATGTAGATAACTGTATGCATAATCTCTACAATTTCTTCCAACTCTATAATTCTATAAGTTGACATATTTGAGAATGAGGAAACCCATCTAAAAACACTGAGGGCACAGTAAGTAAGGAAAATGTTGCAAGAAACAAAATAAACTCTGCCTTCTTCACAATTACCAAAGGCTGCCCTCAGGTATAGTATAGCAGCTGCTGACTACCCCTATAGTATACCAGGCTTTATCAGAATAAAACCTATGCAGTTGAAATATCAGTGAGCATTTAAAATGAGGGAACACAGCTGCTCTGTCCTACAGGCCTAGAGGCTGAAAGGCTAAACATCTTTGTAGCAGCAACAGGGGTGGAAATGTGTGGGAGGTGGTGGAAAGAAGAAAGCAGTCTCCCACAATGGAAAAACAAGCAACTCTCCTCAGCATTGCACCGCAATTAGTACAGGCTTTCTAAAACCAGCACCATTATTTTCTCCTTTCAATCAAAATAAAAGGGGAGAAGAATTGGAATGACAAGAGTTCCACAATCATGATTCTAGATGATCATGTGGGGTCTCACTTGTACATGGGGTAATAGGTCACATCAAATTTGTTGTTCCTTTTTTCAGTATTTCTCAAACACTATACTTGGATTTCTCCTTTAATCTGATTATACTCTCTTATACTATACTGGTGTCAATAATAATAACAACAAAAATAATACTAGTGGAAATGTATTCAATATTTTGAACTATACAAAGAGCTTTAAATACATTATCTCATGTGAACATCACAATAACTGCAGTACATGCATTATTACTTCTATTATACAGATCTGGAAACTGAGGCTTATAGAGATTATTTGCCAGCCATGTCATAGCTATTAAGTGTCAAACATGAACTTTAAAAGTAGTTCTTCTTGCGTTCAAATCCAAAACTCTATTTACATGCTTCCTTTCAACATGTGTCTATACATACTTGTCCTATCTACCCTAGTAGTCTGAAAGCTCATTGAACCCAGGAAGTATATCCATAACTCATTATACCTCTAGCGCCTATTTCATATCCTTGCAAATTATAGTCACTTAATAAATGTATATTTAATGGAATTAAATTTCTCTGGTGACCAATGAGATAATCTTCTAGGGAATGGTCAGCCGTGGCCTACTACCTCTAGACACTCTTCCTTGATCTATGGCAGGATGAAAATCTATTAGGTCTGATTTGTAAAGGAGGTATTACTCTGTGTATTGAAGATCTAGATGCACTGAACATGGCAGTAATAGAATCTGTCATTTACTTGTTTTACTGCTAAGTCTTAATGTAATAACAAAAGCTGACATTTCTATAACATTTTATAGTTTGAAGAACACTTTACATATTGAGACTCATTTGAGTCTCATGACAACCGAGGAAAGTAGATTATATAGATATCATTCCCATTTGACAAATGAGAGAACTAAGGGTTAGATAAGTTTGATGGTTATATGATGAGTGTTCGAGGTGGTGTTTGAATCCATGGTCACATGGTGAGAAAGCGCCTGGATGGCATCTTAACCCATGCCTTCCTAACTGTAAGCCTAGCAGCTCTATGGCCTGATGGATAGAACGCTGGACTTAGAATGAGGAAGACGTGGGTTTGAAAGCTGTTTAGACATGTGCTAGTTGTGGGTCCCTAAGTGAATCACTTAACCTTTCAACTTCAATTTCCTTATCTGCAAAATGGGAATAATAGCTCTTACCTCATAGGGTTGTCTAAGGACCAAGTGAGTTTCTAATGTATGGAAAGCACTTTCTAATCCTGGAAATACTATGGAAATGTTCATTATTAGGATACATTCTGCATGGCACAGTGGGTAATAATAGTATAATATGGCCTAACACCACATAAATGGATTAAGGAAAAATTGTCTTGAATTAAAACTAGGTCCATACTTAGTGCGTCTATCCTTGGGGACAAAGCTCTAGGGTTACTGATGGCTGCAAATGATGATCTCCCCAGTCTGATGATCATCCCCAATATATCACTTCCAGCATTGCCTCTAGCAGCACCCTGCCTCTCACCCCCATTCTGGGATTTCCTACCAGATGGGGAAGAAGATCATTATCACCAGCAACACCGACTACAGCACTTTGGTCCTCCCCTTCATTAGTCTACCTCCTTCCCAAATGCCCAGCAGCCTCTGATGAAGGCTATGGATACAGTCTCCTGCAAATCCCAAGGCCCCTAACTAACACTTCACTTGTCACAGAGGTCACCACTGAGCCGTGCACGATTTTCTTTGCTAACCCCCAGCTGAGTAAACTGCTTTCTCAGCACCACATTTTCCTCTAATGTGATTGTTTCACAAAGGCAAAGGATAAAATGAAGTGTCAGAGTGATTCTTGTGCTTTAAGTCACAGGGTAGGTCTGCAGGTACACATGGGCCCTTGGACTAAAAAGAGCTTTATAGCATGTGACCCAAGATACCCCAGCATCCCCCTTATTTTCTTCTTAATATATATTTATACACTCCCCCTCCCTACTTTGTTCCCTGTCTCAGGAGGCAACTCTCATGTCAACATCACCTTAGTTCTGTAGGCCATTGTTAAAATATAACCCTACCAAAAAAATTATTTAGGAGCATTTTCCCTCATTATAGTAGCAATCCTATACTGTAATTCAATGTATTTAAATTCAACAAACTTTATTAAGTACTTGTTCTGCCCAATGCACTCTGGTAGATGCCAGGATACAAAGACAAAAATGAAATAGTTCCTGACCTCAAGAAGATTATAGTCTACTGGGGTAAGAGGGGGTAGCTTTTATGTATGTTTGTATGCTTACACACAATCTTATACATACATATATCATACACATATATACTTATATATTTTGTTCTGTCATGTCCAATTCTTTGTGACCCCATTTGGATTGGTTTTCATTTTGCTTTGTTTTGCTTTTTGACAAGGATTCTGGAATGGTTTGCCATTTCCTTCTCCAATTCATTTTTGCAGATGAGGAAACTGAGGCAAACAGGGTTGTGACTTGCCCAGGGTCACAATGCTAGTAAGTGTCTAAGGCCAAATTTAAATTCAGGAAGATGAGACTTCTTGACTCCAGGCCTAGCACTCTATCAATTGAGGAACTGAGATGCCTGTTGTATACACACACACACACACACACACACACACACACACACACACACACACATACACACATACACACACACACATACATACATCTATACAAAGTAATTTCAAGACAGAGCTCACATTAACAAATAAAGAGATTAGGAAAGGTTCCATGTGGGATCTGGTACCTGACTCTGAAGGAAGCTAGGAGTTTCTACGAGTAAAATGAAGAAGGAGCAGAACTCAGAAATGGGACTGCCTCTCCAAAATCATGGAGGAAAAGTGATATGATGTCAGGTAAAGCTAGGATTGCATGCTTTGGAATAATACGTTGATACAGCAATAGGGAGCTGGTAAAGATGTTTGAGAAAGGGGCTTCCATGACCAAATCTGTGATTTCAGATTATCAGTCTGCCAGGTGTATCATCTATGGATACATAGCCTAGAGAGAATGGCTCTTCACTCAGGTCCCATCTTACCATATATTCTATAACATTATTTCTCCATCTCTTCCTGGAATCAGTAGCATTTATCTTATAATTTGCTCATCTCTGTCTCTTACCTTATGCAAGTGGCTTTTACATTTGGCCTTGCGACACAAATCCTTAAATTTATTCAGCATAAAGTATCTCCCAGGTATGGCTTCCAGAAATTTATGCCTTATCCTTGCCCTATACTATGCAGCAGAATGAAGATTCTCCGTGCATTAGAACTGCACCCCATTGTAACTTTCAATGGACAAGCAATGGGTCATTGTCCTGAGAACAGTCCTGGCACTTGAACTAATGCTCTGATCTGCTGGTCTGGTACCAAGGTCTGTTATGGTCACCTCTTCCTCAGCCTGCTTACATCAGATATAAGCATGATTTTAATGTGATAGAGCAGAGAAAGCACTGAACCAAGACTTGAGTCTCAGATTCTAGTTTGGACAAATCATTTAACTTCTTTGGAGTATCTTTCCATATGTGTAAAGTGAGGGCTTGAATTAAGTGATAATAATAACAGTATTTTATAATAATAACAATAATTTTATAATAATAATAACATTATTATATATAATAATATATAATTTCCAGAGTATGTTTACATACATAATATCATTTGCTCCTACAGGATGGATAAGTATTATTATCTCCATTTTCCAGTTGAGGAAACTGAGTCCCTAAGAGGCAAAGTGATGTATCCAAGTTTACTAGGTAGATGGCTAGTATGTAACAGAACCAGGATTTAAATCCAGGTTTTTTGACCCTGAACCCCTCAAGTTGTTCCTAGTTCAAAAATTTTATGATTCTATGGCTTTCTTCTTTCTTGCCCTAGTTAAGGAAATGTCTCTCTGTAGCCTTAAACATACATAGAGGGTAGCAGGGATTTGGGAGGGGAAAAAAAGATGCTCTTTCTTGAGCTAAGAGCCGAATTATTCAATTAAAAACGAGGGCAGGACTGCATAATGAAGCTTGATGTACCAAAAGTAAGAGAATGACAGGCATTAGAAAGTTTAGGTGTGATCTCAGGAAAAGAAAAGGGGCAAAACTGATGAATAAAATATTGAAACATACATTTTTTATGAAGCCCTACAGAGCTCCTGAGTCTGTTGTTTTCTTTTGGTTTCACATGTTAACTGGTACAGTTTCCCTCTGAGATCCTTCCACCTCTCAATAATTTTGCCAGGCACTTGACTACATGTGGAATTTCTTTGGCTCATCTTAGCTGGGAAAGAGAAAAAGTGAGGAGACTGGGGTGGGGAGAAGGGAGAGGAAGAGAATAAAGAAAGGCAAAAAGGCAAGAGAAAAAAACTCACTTAAATGTAGCCACATACTCTGATGAGTGGAAAGAGGGAGAAAAAATCTATACTCAAAGAAGATGCACAAACTGGAGTGAGGAGAGTCTCTGTGAGTCAGTTCTGTGTTCACTTAGAAAAAGAACGAGGTGTGTTATAAAAAGGAACTTGAGATAGACAACAGAAACAAACCCCAGGCTGCAGTTAATGCCTGGATGGTCCTTGGGAGGGCAATGACCAGAGTCTTCCACTATTTCAAGTGATGTTGGTCCTTGCAGTTTGTAGGTCCAATAGGTATTGGTTTATTTGCTATTATCTATCAAACTATCTCCTCATCCCCTTCTCTACTGCCCCTGGGAAATGATTTTGAAAAGGCTACTTTATAGTTAGCTGATTGCATAGTAATCTTTCTGCTTCTCTGTTCACCTGCTGTCTTTTTTTTTAATACCAGGACAGAAATATTTTGAGGGTTGGGAGAAGGAAGGGAGGCTAGGAGAGAGAAAGTGAGATAGGAATTTTCACAAGATGACAATTTTCAAGCAATAGCAAAATGTTTGAAGATTTGTAGAAACTAGCAAGGTGTCATAACACATTTCTGCAGCAAACAGTGCCCTAATAGAACCCGAATCTAATCTACAAAATTATGCCACTCCCCACCACCATCTTCCTTTCACATCACCTCTTGCTATTTTTGTCCTAGTCAATCCTGTCAGTTGTGACTCTGTGATCAAGCCAAACTTTTACTATATTGGTATTAAATTGGATTTGAACTTGGGCATCAATTCAATTCCAGTCAGTTAGCATTTATTGAATGCCCACAAAGCAGGAGCTTTAACTTACTCTGTAAGTCATATATTCACAATTTATCCAAACCTGGAATGTGTAAAGTAAGTTGAGAATCTGAGAAAAGTCTACTCCCTCATAACACTTTTAAGTACCTTTCATTTTAATTCTGTCCCCATAAGCTACAGATTTACTTAAGTAAATCTTTTCCATTAATGGAAAAAGAATTGTCTGGCGGTTGGAACACTAGATGGCAGCTGAAACATTTGATTTAGGGTTTCTCTAGTCTTGCAGTGGTGGCACCATTTCTACCTAGAATTATTCTTCATAGAATCATAACACTGAAAAGAAAACTTAGAGATAATCTATTCCAATCCTCTCTTTTTACAGATGAGGAAACTGAGGTTCTAAATTGGGGAAGTGTATTGACTAAGGTCATACAGGTCATAAATAGCAGAAATGAATTTCAGATCTTATTCCGAATACAGTGCTATCTTTCACTAGACAATGGGCTTAAAAGAATTTTAAAGAACATATGATCCAACACTAATTTTCAAGTCTTACTAGATATGACATATGCTATATATCACCTATAGCATGATATATAGTATATATCGTGTATACTATAGATATATGATATATAGTATACATGTTACATCTTACCTTTTCTCCCTCTCACATATTCCACAGTCCAGTCAGACAGGCATTTGTATTGTCCTTCACAAATGATACTCTATCTCCTGTCTTTATGTCTTTACTCTAGTGGTCCTTCATGCCTGAAATGAACTCTCTCGATACCTCTACTTCTTAAAGTCCCTTCTTTCCTTCACAACATCTTAAGTACCACTTTCTCTGAAATCTTTTCCTGATCTTAGCATCTTGTGTACTCCCCCCATAACCTTGTAGGTATTTAGTAAAATAAACATGAGGTGATTTGGGTTTTTTGGGGGGAAAGCCTTTTACAGCTGGTAGAATCCAGAAAAGCTTCAGGAAAAGGTGGTGCTTGAGGTAGATTATGCAGGAAATTAAGGATTGTCAAAGGAGGAGGAGGAAGAGGGAATACATTCTAGACATGAAGAACAACCAGTACATGGAGATAGGAGTAGAATGCATGTAATGTATGGGAAACAGCTACACATATGTCTCGTATATGTATGTATATTTTAATATTTTATCAGTTTCCCTCTTTTCTTTTCCTGAGATCAAAACTACATATACCATATATTTGAATGTATATATAGTATGCATGCTTATAATCATATATACATACACATACATAAGTATTTGCACAGATAGAGGTGTGTGTAGGTGTGTGTCGGTGTGTGTGTGTGTGTGTATGTGTGTGTGTGTGTGTGTGTGTGTACACACACATGTATGGAAGCAGCAAGATACCCTGAGGTAGAAACAAGAAGCAAAATGTGCCAGGCAAGTGAAACGACCATCACTTTGACCACTGTCTTCCCTCAGAGACCAATAAAGATAGTGAGGACCCTGAACCTAAATAATCTTGTAATATCAGTGACCCCAGGCCACAAGGTTCACTTCCTGCCCATATCCCACAATCATCACCGAAGTGAGTAATCACTGTGGAGAAGTGCTCACCTTCCTCACCACCGTCAAGATCAATTGCTGTTCAATTGTCACTATTTGGCAGGTAAGTTCAAGGACCCTGGGAGACTAAGCACTGCCTGGATCACAAATCTTGCTTCTTCCCAGTCTCTATAAACCATTTCTCTGGGAAACAACTCTTGGGGAGATTCATTCTGGCAAAAATCTTCGCACTGTCAAATGGTTTAACATCAGAAACTGGATGATTTTATTAGCGGAAAAAACCTTAAGACTATTACCATCTGTTTTGCCCCTGAACTTTAAGGACCAGGGGCATTTCCGTTTGACTTGGCATAGACAGTGCTATGCACGTTGTAAGCACTTAAATAAAAGCTTTTTTAATCACTCCATTCATTCATTCATTCATTCATTCATTCATATTCATTCATGTACCCTGTTAGAATATAAGTTTTTGTTTCATTTTTATAATTGGCACATAGTATGTACTTAATACATTATTTTTGATTAGTTGATAAGGGTACAAGTCTAAATAAGTTGAATAATTTCCCCAAGGTCATATAGAGAGTTAATGAGAGAGCTATAGATTTTCTGACTCCAAGGCCAGAGATTAGAGTGGTAGATGAAGATTGAAATGGACATCAGAGACCACTTTCAGTTTCCTGCTGCCCTAGGCACTACACAAATTCACAGAAAATTATCAGAACCATTTTATCTTCAGTAAATGACAAATCTAACTATGGAAGAAATAGTTGGAAGAAATGGTGTAGCAAGGTGCTGACTCAATATAACCATTCTTGACTGTGGAAAAATGAGAGAAACTACGAGTAATATTTGACTCCATGTTTTGGGGGGCAGTTTTTGATTTTAGGGAAATGGGGGTAAGAATGAGTGTGGAGAGGCTTTTGAATTTAAAAGTTTAAAAGAATCTGATACTATAGTCCCAAAATTAATTAGCATAATTAAGCAAGTAAATTCTTTCTCTCCTTAAAAATTTACCTATTTTTCTGGAGTCTTCACCCCTCAATATTATAATAGTATTCCATTAGAGTGACTCCAATGAGAGTCACTCTAGGAAAGGACTAAGAAGAATTCATAACTTAAGCCACAGGGAATACTAGTTAGATTAAGCAATAATTAATAATAGTAAAAGTTTGGTCAATAAGAAAGTTAAAACTATCCAGATGTCAATATGTTTAAAAAAATTAGCAGATAGTTTATTCAGAACTTAAATGTGCTGTTGCATTTTTATTTTCTTTACTTTTAAAAGCTTTTTATTTTTGCAACACCTTGATTTCCCATTACATTCTGCCCTCCCCGCCCAATAACATTCCTTTATAACAGTGCTCTACACCCATAGGCCCTCACTTCTGCAAAAAGAAGGAAATGCATTCTCATCTCTCTTTTTTGAGGCTGAGCTTATTCATTATAATTTCACAGAAATAATTTTCAGTCTTTTTTTTTTACATTGTGCATACTCTTTTCTGGTCCTACTTCACTTTGCATCATTTCATATAAATCCTCCCATGCTTCTCTATCTTCTTCATATTTATGCATAGTAATACTTCATTGCATTCATGCACCATAATTTATTCATCTATCCTTTAATCCATGAAAAAGCTACTTTGTTTCCACTTCTTTTATTCTACAAAAAGTATTCCTATAACCAGTTGGATATACATGGGAATTATTTTTTCCCCTATCTTTGATTTACTTTGTGCATATACCTAGCAGAGGTATCTTAGCACTTTCTTAGCATAATTCAAAATTCATGCTGCTATTTGAATAAAGTGCATGAGTATGTATTTTCATATATCATATGTATACTATGTATATGAATATAATATAGTGTGTGACTACACACACACACACACACACAATGAGTATGGAAACAAGCACTTTATCTTATTTCTATGTGAAATGTGCTTAATGAAAGCCTATCTGAAATCTTAATGCATTATCATGTTGTGTATTGAGTCCTTTCCATTGTGTCTGACTCTTCATGACCTCTTTTGGGGCTTTTCTGGCAAAGATATTGGAGTGGTTTGTCATTTCTTAGTTCATTTTATAGATGAGGAAACTAAGGCAAATGGGTTTAAATGACTTAGGGTCATATAGCTAGTAAGTGAACTCAGGAAGATGAGTCTTCCTGACTCTAGGCTTGGCACTCTATCCACTGTGACACCTAGCTTGCCTTGAACTGCCATTAATAGGTTCCATTAATTCACCTGAGTGGAAGCTCTCAGAACTACACACACAGTGTTTAGGATTAACTACCTCAGTTTATTCATCTGTAAAATGAGAGATTTGGATTAAATCACATTTAAAGTCCCTCCCAGCTTTAAATCAGTGATCCTGGGATTAGATATATATTGTTTCCTCCATTAGAATATAAGGCCCCTGAGCTCTATATCTATCTTACCATTTATTTTCATCTTTTTTCCCCCTTTGTATGCCCTAGCACTTATCACAAGACTTGGATCATAGTAAGTACTTAATAAAATGTTGTTGGCTGGTTGATCACCACTATATAAGTGACTTCTATGGATTCTATTTTTATTATGTCATTTGGATTTTGCAGTCCATGAGTCTAGACTTCTTTTAGTTCATATATAAAGTGATAACCCATTATTATAAATCTTTAAAGTTTACACTGTGATTTTCTTGTAACAAATCTCTGAGATAGGCAAAGTAAGTATTATTATCCTTATTTTACAGATTAGGAAACTCAGGTAAAGTATGAAAGTCAGAATTTAAATGGAACCCTCTAGATTTCATGTTTAGTTCTTGTTCAGTCATTCTCAGTCATGTCTGACTCTTTGTGACCATATGTGGGGTTTTCTTGGCAAAGATAATAGAGTGGTTTTCCATTTCCTTCTCCAGCTCATTTTATAGATGAGGAAACTGAGGTAAACAGGGTTAAGTGACTTGCCCAGAGTCACACAGCTATAATGGCCACCACACTGGCATACCCATGATGCTGCCAGCACAGGTTCTTAGATCTGTTTTACTAGGAAAGATAGCTGTTTAAGGGGTCAACAATCTTTTTAATTACAATCACTAGTTCAGGGGAAAAGTCAGTACTGCGAACTTCAGAGAAAATAAAAATGGAGAAAATACAAGCAGGGAAATAAAGACCAACAGACAGGATTCTGCCTGAATCAACTATACACTTTACATATATCCCTGAATCGAGAGAGTCTTTACATCTGAGCAGTTGAGGAACTCCGAAAATAGAGCCACTCAGAATCTCAACCAGCGAATCACAAGATCCTTCTCATAAGTGATCCCCCAAAGAAAAAGACTCAGTAAATACACACTTCTCAGAGCCAGAAGGCATCACAACCCTTGCACTGAGTGCCTAATTAGAAATTAGCAAAAGATGTGAAAGCCTTCCTCCAAGCTAGCTCCCCTTAATGGACTCTGCATGAGGCCTATTAATAGGAGGGGAAGATCTTACATCTCATTAACATTATAATAGCTAGTAAGTATCTGAGACCAGATCTGAACTGAGGAAGATGAATCTTCCTGACTCCCAGTTCAGCTCACTATCCATTGTGACACCTATCTAGCCTATATCTAGTTCCTTTAATATTATACAAATCTGCCTCTTATAGGAAAAAAGCAACAATAAGCAGCAATTCCTGGTCCCCTCCAGATATGGCAGCTGGATTTAAGATGGCCTAATCAGGTCAGCAACTGCCAATAGACAAGATTTGTTCAAGGTGAGATATCTACCTAGCTGTATTCCTCAACTAAATATAATTATAATTGTAAAGTGTTTCAAAGTCCTCAAAAGTGCATTGGCCAATTAAAAGCTATAAAATGCTATTTTCCTACTTATTTTATAGCTTTATGTCCCTAGCTTCTAGTTAGCACAGGGTTTGCACACAGTAGAGGCATAATACATAAATGTTTGTTGAATTGAATTTTATCTGGGAGATGCAAAGGTACCCTGAGGAGTTTTTAAAAGAAAATATACACACTAAGGGATTTTTATTAGTCTCAACTATTTTTTCAAAGTTGAGTATATGTATTTATATCTTCAATTCAGTTCAATTCTATTCTACAATCATTTCTTAGATACCTATAATATTCCAGGCAGTGTGCTAGAAGATCAAATGGAGATCCTCAGATACAAAGACAGCCTTGCCCTCAAGGAGCTTATATTCCACTGAGATGAAATGACAATGAACACAGATAAGTAAAGTCAAAATCTATACAAAGTAAACATGAAGAAATTTGAGGTGGGAAGTCACAAGAATCAGGAAAGGCTTCTTATAACAGGTGACATCAGAACTGTGCTTTGAAAAAAGCTAAAGATTTCATGAAGTAGAGAGGAAGAAGAGTATTCTAGGCCTAAGTGACAGTCTGTGTGAAGCAACGGAAATGGGAGATATAATTCCATGCATAAAAGAATGAAAGGAGATCAGTTTGTTTGGAGGCACAATGAGAAAACCAAGACATATAGTATAAATAAATTACGTAAGTTAACCCAGCTATTAATTATTAAACCAGTAAAAGACCCTCTGTTTCCTGACTGCTAATCAATGTTCATTCCTCTACACCTCATTGTCCCTCTATGTGTTAACACTGGTGCTCTCTCTTTTCTAGCAAATGTCTTCTGCTTATTGCAAAGTATCTCCATCTTTTTTTTATAAATAATGATATTAAAATGGGTAAACAAACAAATAATCTAATAACTCAGCTAATTGTTTATTGAAGAAATGCAGAACCGTAGTATGAAAAAGGAGACAGGCCAGACAAAGGGAAGAAAAAGACGGAAATGAAACCATCTTAGAAGCAAATTTAGTCTCCCTTGATCTTTTGAGTTCAGTCACTAATGTTGTCTTGCTTCAAGTGTATGGCTATTATGACTTGCTCTTTCTTATAAAAGTCTAGCTCTCCCAGTGAATGTGCAGACAATGATTTGATATTGTCCAGGGCTATTATTCCGTCAGCCTTTAGAGGAAAAGAAGGGCTTGCTTGTTAAAAAGAAAAAAAAAGTTTTCATAAGGCAAAACTAAACTGGTATTCGGGTCAGTTTGTACTGTACAGTCTGCTAAATAACCTTTCTGAACAATAACAGACATGCTTCAAGTGGGAATAGTAGAATTTTTATTCCACCTCTGAAGAAAAATGTTAAATATACATTTTTTAAAAAGTTCCAATCTCACCAGTTTCTGTATTTATGTGCCTTGCCTCCATCCCAAATAGGCTGACACCTAATAATAGGATATTAACAAATAGTAGTAATAATGACAGTTCAAATGATCCTAATAGCAATAACCATACAAAGTCCCTACTGCTCTCCCAATGAAGATGGGCCTGGCATTCTACGGTTGCATTAACTTAATATATTAAAGAGTATGATATGGGCAGGGAAGAAAAGTGATGGGATGTTGGGCTGCTTTAAATTTTGCACTGTGTGCAGTACCAGGTGGGTGATACCCTCCTGGCTCTCTGCTGCCATTCCCCTGCTTCTGGAGTAATGTGTTTTGTTATGACCACTGCCTTTTAGAAAGGGTGTCAATAACCTGGAGATCATCTGGAGGAAAGGGAACAGGATGACGGTGGTCCCTGAAGAGATTTCACAGGAAGTGGAGTATGGGAGGGAGATGTGGGACCCAATCCCCTACTGCTTGTGTTTGGCTGACCCCAGGCAAATGACTTAATGTCTCTAGATCTCAGTATCCTCATCTACAAAATGAGGGGTTTGGACTCAGTGACCTTTAAGGTCCCATCCAATTCTAAATCTATAGTTCTATGAATTGCAATGTTTAGCTTGGAAAAGAAAAGATTCAACCTGGTGCTACAGTGGAAAGAGCCCTGGACGTGGCATTAGAAAGACCTGGTCTTGGAAACTCACAAGCTGTGTGACACAAGAAAATTTGCTTAACTTATTTTTGCCTCGGTTATCTCAACTGGAAAATGGGGACCTAGTAGGGTTGTAGTGAGAATAAAATATTTGAAAAACAAAAAGGCACAGTGCCTGCCTTGAATAGTAGGGATAATATACATGTTTATTCTCTTCCCTTGTCCTTTCTGCCTCACTCCATGGAGCACTTAACAGCATCCCCTAGTTTATGAAGGTTGTTGAGATGGAAAAGGATTAGATTTGCTTCCCTTGATTATATAGGGTTGGGGTTCAAATTGAATTTAGAAGCAAATTTTAGGGTTTGAAACAAATTTAGGGTTAGAAACCCTAGATATTTAGGGTGTGTGTCTGTATATATACACACATATACATATATATCAGTGTATATATACACGTGTGTATATATCTCCCACATATGTGTATCCTACATATTACACACACACATATTTGGATATGTTTATATAAACACATATGTATGTATGTTTGTGTGACTTTCTTAGGGTACCATTGCTATTCAATCATTCAGTCATGTCTAACTCTTTGTGACTTTGTAGAACATAGAACACCAATACCGTCCATGGGGTTTTCTTGGCAAAGATACTGGAGTGGTTTGCCATTTCCTTCTCCATTGGGTTAAGGCAAACAGGGTTAAGTTACATGCCCAGGGCCACACAACCAGTATATTTAGAAATTAAGACCCATACCCAGGTCTTTCTGGCTTCAAGTCTAGCAATCTATCCAATATACCCGGCAGCCTCAGGCAATAATTAATACTATGAAAAATATCTGAGGGTGTTAGTAAAGTATATACTTAATGTGAACCAATAGTTTGATCTATCAGGTAAAGGAGGTTAAGTTTTATGTCACATTAAGAGAATAGATGTTCAGAAAGAGAGAGATAATAGTTCCACTATACTCTACCCTGTTCAGGTCACTAGTGGAACAAATTGCTCTGTATTCTGGGCTCACCATTTTTTAACAAGACATAGATAAAATCTGGAGACAGTGACCAGGCCACTGCTAAAACTGGGGATCACAGGAGGATTCACTAAAGGAACTGGTGAGGACTTTGGGAGAACAGAAGAGTTAAATTTAAATGTTTTTAGATTGTCACATTGAAGAAAGATTAGATTTGTTCTGCTGGTTCCAAGGACAGAACTATGGACAATGGGAGGATAGTGAAGAGAAAGTTTGATGTAAGAAGAAAAAATAATAGAGATTGTTTTTCTGCTGTCCCCTGTCCTAAAGGCTGTTTTGCTTCTCACCACGGTCTCCCTTACTCTAGTCTCCTTCTTTTTACTCTTCCCAGATCCTCTTAGTCCTTTCACCTTCTATTTCCTCATTGGGCAGATGATTTTCCATGCCCAACTTACAGTTGTGTAAAACAATGGAATACATTCATTCAGGAAGTACTGAGTTTCCTTTCATTAAAGACATTTAAACAGATATTGAACATCCATTGTTGGAGATAGTATAGAAAGGAATCTTGGACATGTTTGACCAGAGAGACACTAAGACTACTTCCCCCTCCAGATTCCTGTGATTCTTTGAGGTTGGATCTCCCTCTCAGTCTACCACAGTGGCATACACATAGTAGGCACCAAAGTGCTCTTTACATTTAAACAAAGATGAACAGTTTTCCTTCAGCATAAAATGATGATTAAGGTTCATGGTGATTATAAATTCTTGACTATACTCTCTTGCCAGGGGCTCTTTAGGGAACAAAGGCATGATGACTGAAGCTGAAAGAGCTGAACTTGTTCTCAATAACAATTTATCTTCTGATATCAGTGAGTAGCTACAGGGTTACAAAGTATTTGGTTTCGTCTAAAATAAGGCCATATCAATATTATTCCATCAAAGCCAATTTCTTTGGTTGTGTGCACTGTTATCCTTAGTAAAAAGACCAAGTCACTTATAATGTAAATTACATTTTATAATGAAAGCAAAAGAACATTTGAATTACAGGATCTAGGTTCAAATCCCTCTTTCCTACTTAATATGACCTTAGGTAAGCTGCTTTATCCTTCTGGCTTTCAATTTCCTCATCTGTTAAAATGAGGGGGCTGGACAAGGGAATGTATAAAGGCCTTTCAACTCTATTACACTTTGTTGTGAAGGGCTATTATTATACTAAACCATACACTATCACTGCAAAGGTAGACTGCCAATTTAATACCTTAAAATAGGTCTTGACAAACAATTCAGTAACTTATCACTATCACTCCCAAATGTTAAAATAGTTTGCTACATCAGGCTATTAGAAAAGGTTTTCCCAAATAATATTTGTCATTTGAATGTCCTATGACTGTCCAGCATCTTGGTTGATATTTTTGATAACCAGGATGGATTTGGATAACTTTGTAGATGTAGACCTATGTGAGACAAAGTGACCCATTCCAGCTGGGTAGCCAAAGAAAGCAATCTATTATGGGTTTGTATATAGCATTTGGGGAATGGGTGACTGAAAGAGATAGTTCTTAGATTCCACAAATAAATCAACAAGCATGTGGTAAGTTCTTATTATTGGTGACTAAAGAAATTGTGGTAATTAAATGCAACGGAATATAATTCTGTTATTAGAAGTAATGAATATGAAGAATACAGAAACACACAAATGAACTAATGCAAAATGAATGAAAGAACTCAAACTAGGAAAAAATATCAGAAACTCTGGCAACACTGTGAATGGAAAGAACAACAAATCAAAACTGAATGCTTTTAAATGATAATAACCAAGTTTCTATCCAAAGAAGAATTATGTGAATATATCTCCCTGTCTTCTTTGCAGGAGTAGGGGATTTATGGGTATAAGGACACTGCCCATAACTTTAGACTAGAACTTAACACTAATGTTACCCTGAAATTATATTTCAGTGGTCAGAGATTATTAAATTTTCAATTAAAAAATAAAATTGACCTAAGAGACTTATCGCTTCTAACTAAATAGTAGATCTCTCCTTGGTTATTTGATTCAACTCAACAGAAGTTCATTAAACTTCCATTGAGAGCAGGGCACCATGTAAGGGCACCATCTGCACTAAAGGCAGATGCAAAGTTTAGATATGTCCTATGAAGCATTTCGTTAATACAGTCCATTCTCAATGGTGGATTATCCAGAGCAAATCTTACTTGGTTCTTATTGGCCTTATCACTTACTTTGTTTAATGAAATTTCTTTGTTGCACCTGAAGTATCTTGATTTCCTATTACATTCTTCCTCAGACTAGTATGAACTTGAAGGAAAGAACTCTTAAGCCACAACATTTAGGCAACACCCTTCATCAGTCCTCGTAAAATAGCAGAGATGAAAGGGGCTTTGGAGTGAGGAGAAAATAGCCCTGCTGAGACTGGTTTTACTATCAACAAGGATTCAGTTGGTGGGACAGGATATACTGGGAAATTACTAGAGAAGAGAACTGACTTTGTGAATTTACAGAAAAAAAGGTTTAGTGGCTTCAGGAGGAAGTAAGAAGGCATTTGCAGACCCATCCCATTGATTAATCTGAGAGGTGATGCTGTCATTCCTTGGCATGAAGCATGAAACATGGCAAAACTGAGAGTGGGTCAGAAGTAGCTTCTTGACCTCTCCAAAGTTAGGCCTTGAACGATGCGATTTAATTAGTTGGTTAACAATCATTGAGAATTTCTAAGATGCTAGCCATACTTGATGCCAGACTATAAAGATCATTCCAAAGACAAGAATTTTACTATGAATCTTCTCCCTTCAGTTTGCTGCTTGTTTCTGCTGTTTTCTCTCGTTCTTAACATTCTACACAAGTTCTCCTTTCCTTCCTATCTTCCACAAATACTTAAGGCCTTGTAAACTTAGTAAAAATGTTCAGACCCTGGTCCCTTGGGTGCCAAAAGTGGGAAAGTAAGAAAATGAGGTAGAGAAGGGGACTGAGAGAAATCAAACAAAAGCACATGATTGGAATTGGCTTTCAAGGACCCTTTCCTTCCACACACATCTGACCTTGGTTGGAAACAGCATAATTGCAACGACGGTGATGATGAGGATTACAAGGATTATATTGGGGCTGATACCTTTGTAGACACTTGTAAGGTTTGCAATATATTTTTCTCACAATACAAAACTCTTGATTATTCCTGTGTGGATCTCCTATAGCAAATCAAGACACTGGTAACTATCCTTTTACAACTCATCTTGTTACAATACAAAGACGATTAGATGAGTTTGAATCCCAGCTGTCCAAGTGTCCTCATCTGTAAACCTCACATAGTCAGCCTTCACTCGGAGCTGTGATAATCAAATGAGATAATGTATGTGAAATAATTTGCAACTTGCTAAATAAACAGGCTATTACTAATTTTATCATCTGGCTGGCATAGTTGATCTTAAAGAAAAAAAAAAGTGTAATTATCTAGATCAATCCAATGGAGAAGTGATCATTTCGTGTGTGTGTGTGTGTGTGTGTGTGTGTGTGTGTGTGTGTTTATGTAATGAAATTTTACCAGCATACTGATCTCCCCATGAGGAACTTCCTTCATAAACATAGGTTGGCACCTCTCTGCAGTTTATAATCTTAGAGAGTATCCTGAGATACTAAGTGATTAAATAACTTATCCAGTTAGACACAGAACTTGAACCCAGGACTCCCTGACTCCAAGGCCAGTCTTCCACCATTATAACACATGGCCTCACTGTCCCTCAACTCCTCCCACCCCCATCTCTATCTCTATTACTCTCTTTGTCTCTGTCTTTATCTGTATACATCTGTCTATATCTCTTTATTTGTCTCAGTTTCTGTCTCTATCTCTGTCTTTCTATCTCCCTATCTCTATCTGTCCCTTTCTCTTTACAAATACCAGTGGTTCTTTGATCTTCGGGAACACTGCCTTGCTTCATTTTAGCAGAAACACTTGAGCAATGTATGTAACAGCACAGCAGAAACAGCCCAAGTACTGGTACTATCAGCAATATATTTGAAATATGTGTCCAAATTAGACTTTTTAAAAAGTGAGATTCTTTGGGAAGCCTGGAGAGAGGCAAAGAATTAGAGTGGGACTTGGGAAAGGAACAGGGAGCAATCTTGTCTATTAAGTATTTGGGAGAGTTTGTCTTTTGAGGGGCTTGCATATCAGATACTTTTCCCCATTCAACTGTTTCAACTGCTGCAAACATATAACATTGCTTTGGACAGCCTACTGTGTGCGTGGTACTAAAACAGAGCTACCCCTTGGGCTTTCTTGTACTAGATCACACAGACAGGATAAAGTTGACCTGCCAAATCCTCCAGACAGACAGATGCAGTGATATTACCATGGGGATGCAAAAACAAACAAACAAAAACATTAAAAAAAAAAACCTCTTAAGATGCATGGAATTTTTCACTTATGGCAATCACAGGGCCAGAAAAATGGAAATGGACATGACAAATGGAAAAAGTGAGAGAAGACAAGGACAGGCAGTAGAGGGCTCATAGGGCATTTTCTAGAGAGGGAAAGGGAGAAGGAGAGGAAAAAAGATACTGAATCACATGAAAACAATGCTATTTGGATGCATACAACTAGAAAAAAATAGGTTTGAATGAAAGGGGAGTTATGTTATAAGCAAACTCAATTATGGAGAAAGATGGACAAAGACAAGTCCATGATGATGCTCTGACATGCTTCTGATTCCAATTTATGGAAGATATTTCTTTGATATTCCTACAGTACATGCAAGGTCCTATATATTATCCAGTCCTGGAATATTATGTTTTTCTATAGATCAAAGCTGTTCCACAAGTGACCAAGGTGAGAACTCCATGGCACCATTATACAGTAAACTCACTCTACCTAGCTAGTTCTCTTACCCCTTTCTTCTTCCTCTCTAGATAAGACCAGAGGTGAAGGTTATTCTACTCCCCACATGAAGTAGTATTGGGAAGAAGAAACTTTCTATGGTCTTTGAGGATGACAGGGTGAGCACAGTTCTATCATGAATAAAATAATATCTAACCCTGACCCTGCCACATATTTATGAAAAGATGCTAAGGAGTATCAATGAAAGGAAGTAGGGTTTTTTATTCTTGAGACTAAAAGTAAGTATCCAATCTTTTATTTCTTTTGGTGCCTTTCTACTGTTTTTTTAAACACCATTTTCTATGTAAGGAACACTTTAAATCTTGTTGACAAAGGAAGAGTTTTGATCAATGATGACAACTGCTCAAAGGGTTGTCATTTATAAAGTGGCCACACTTAGTTTGCCTAGGCCCAATAAGGGTCAGTGGATGAAGATTAAAGGCAGTCAGATTTTGGTTCAATATAATCAAATCAATTAATTAACCAGAATTTATATTAAGCACCTACTATTGCCAGGATCTCCCTAGGCATTGGGGATACAAATACAAAGAAGGAGACAAACCTTAGTTTGCAGGGAGATGACATTCTAAAAGGTATGGCAAATGCACATGTAAGTATATATAGAAAAAATAAGGTTAATAAATGTAAACACATAGTTAAAACAGGATAGTTTGGTAGGGATGGAGATTGGTAAAGATTATGCACCTTAAATTGCATCTTGAAGGAAGAGAGGCATTTAGTGAAGCAGAGGTGAGGAGGCTGTTCATTCCAGGCATGGGACATGATAAAAGAAAGGGCAGAGAGCTGGGAGATGGAGGGTATTGTGAAGAATAACTGAAAAGGCCAGTTTGGATAGACCACAGAGTGCAAGAAGGAGAATAATACCCACTGGAAAGATAGATTGGTATCATTTTTAAAGGGGCTTTAAAAGCTAAACATAGGAGTTTATATTTCAGCCTAGAATCAGTTGGGAGCCACTAGAGTTGATTAAGTAGGGGAGTGACATGTTCAGATCTGTGCTTAAGGAAAATTACTCTGGCAACAGTGTAGAATAGGGGAGTAGGGAGAGACTTGAGACATGAAGACTAATTTAAGAGGTTGTTGAAATAATCTAGGGAAGAGGTAATGGGGGCCTGAAGTAAGGTGGGAGCTTAAGTAGGAAGAGTAGAGAGAAGGGATGCAAGAGATGCTATAATAGTACAAACAGTAGGATTTGGTGATTGACTGGATATGTAGAATAAGGGAATGTGAGGAGATAAGCATAATATGGAAGACAGAACCTGGAAGACTGATAGTATGATTGTTCCTTTTCCTGAAACTGGGAAGTATAAAACATGAGTAGATTTGTTGGGGAAAAGAATGACTTTTTGGACACATTAAGTCTGAAATACGTCCAGATCATTGAGCTCGAAAAGTCCAATAGGCAACTGGTGATGTGAGAACTGAAGCATAGGGGAGAGTTTGGAACTGGATATGTAGATCTAGGAGGCATCTGCATAGAAGTGATAGGTTAGCCTATGGGAACTAAAGAAGTTGTCAAAGGGGTATAGGTGGAGAAGAGGTCCTAGGATAGAATCTAGGGAACACTCACAGTTTTTGAGACAGTATAAGGGCAAGCAAAAGAGTACTTAGCACCTTGTGTCACTTATTCAAGTATTTAGCACTTATTTCAGCTCTTTAATTGCCTTTAAGCCCTGCCTGTGGTTTGAAGATGGGATATACTTGCTGATGCAACAGGAATGGTGGAACAAGAAGGAGAACCACCATATAAAAGCAGGAGCACAAACTGAAACAGTAGAACTGAGAAGGAGAACATTTATGGTGTCCAGCCCTCTGCTTATTGTTCTGTCTGTGTTGATTTGTGTTTGTTACTTTGTTAGACAACAACATTCTGTCTGTTGATGTGTATACTTTGTCAGACAGAAGCCTTCTGTCTATTGCTTGTGTTACTTTGTCAGATAGAAGGACTATCTGTTGATTGTGTACTTTGCCAGATAGAAGCCTTCTATAGGTTGAATTGTGTTACTTTGTTCAGTAACAGCCCTCTATGTTAAATTGTGTTGATTTCACAGGCAGAAAGTGAATTGAGATGATAGTGCCAGCAATGTTCATGAATGTTGTTGTGGCTCTGTTAAGCTTTGTCTTCCCAGAAACAGAAGCTGTGAAGGGCTTGAGGTGGACTGGTCACTGTGAGCTTCAATATGGAATGGGAAGTGGGCAAGGAATTACATGAGGAACTGGACTAGAAGCTGAATGAGGAGCTGAGAGCTGCCTACCTGTGAATTCAGGTGATGGTTGGTTGAATTCAGGCGAGAGCTGGGAGCATGGGAGAGGAACCATGGAATTTGGGAGTCAGCCTCAGCCAAAATGAAAGGACCTTTCCTTGGGTACTTAGTGCTGACTGATAGGATTCATGGTTTACTGTGACTTAGGGGTGGGAGAACTTTGTACTTTGTACTTGTACCCCTTAAGGGTAATTGAACTCATCTCCAAATCAAAAAGAAAGAAGACTTTCTGAATGATATGATTAAGATAATGTGACCTAGGGTTGAGAGACCTTTGTACTTTGTATCCTGAATGATATCTTTTGTTTAAAACTTTGTGGCCACTTTAGTAGTAAGTTGTTATGTTATATCATTGTGAATGTTGAACTTTGGTTTGTTACTGAATAAATGGAGAGTTCACTATACTAAGTGATCAGAAACTTAAAGCTATTCACAGCAGCAGTCCTCTGGAAAGCTGCTTGTACTGGGCTTTGCAGACAGCAAAGGAGATGGAAGAGGAGTGGTCAGATGGATTGGAGGAGATCCCAGAACAATGGGAAACCATGGCCAGAAGTCAAAGGATAGACTATGGATTAGATCACCTGCAGAGGAAGTAAACCATCCCATCTTCCTACATAATTGTCGCTAACTAGTTGTGAAGTTCACCTGTCTCTGTGGATAAAGAGAGTGTTAAAAGTATCCTCTAAATTTCAGTACCCTGTGAAAAATCTCTGCTTTTCGTGCCCTAAATACAGCTTTCTTGAAAGATATCTTCCAACTCTAAGATTTTATGATATCATGAGATGATGAATCAGGTCATAATTGTATCATTTTTATATTGATGTGCCCCTTCTGTCATCCCAACCTTCATTGATTTCTTGATGAATTATTTTAATATGTCCTCATAGAAACAAAGATCTTTCTAATTATTTTCATTATTAAAGACAAGTTTGATTCATTTACACATACTCACTTACTGCTTCTAATCCAGGACCATGTCTTTCCTTAGTCTTAGCAGCTCCTCAGTCATTGTGAGATGATTTTTTTCCCTTTGTGTTGAACATTCAATGTCTGCTGCCTTACCACCCTGGAGAAAACTCTGCCCTGAAGCCCTGATCTCTTGTTTTATGATTGATTCAGCTGTCTGGATAATTTTTTCAAGAAGGGCCCCAGGTATGCTCTATCTCCCTCATGACCAGAATTTTTCTTCCCCCATATGTATTGTTTTCCTCTATTTAAAGGCAGAGACTGTCTTATGTGCTTCTGTTTGTATCCTGTGACAGCTAAGTAGTACTGTGGATAAAACACTGGGTCTAGAGTCAGGAAGACCTAAGTTCAATTTTTTTTTTTTTTTGCTTTTAGAGGTGAGAAGGCAGGGCAATTGTGACTTGCCCAAGGTCACATGGTCAGTAAGTGTTAAGTGTCTGAGGTCAAATTTAAACTCAGGTCCTCTTGATTCCAGAGTCAGTGCTTTATTCACTGGGCCACCTAGCTGCCCCCTAAGTTCAAATTTGACTTCAAACACTTAGTAACTGTGTGACCTTGGGCCAGTCAAACTCTGTTTGTCTGTTTCCTGAACTACAAAACAGAAGTAATAATGGTACCTATCTTGCAGGGTCTTTGTGATGATCAAATGAGATAATATTTAGCATAGTACCTAATACATAGTAGGAGTAAGTGTGATAATATTAGGATAGTTCTTGGCATACAGTAGGTACTATATAAATGCCTACTCCCCTTACTTTTCTCTTCCCTGAGCACTCTGCACAGTGCCTGGCACTATGTTACTACTTAATAAATGAACATCTACCATCTATCCATCTAAGAACAATTTTAAAAATATGAAATACAAAATTTACAAATTCAAAATTATAAAATCTATTTAAGAACAATTACAAAATACTTTATAGATATATTCAGCAATTTTCTCAAACTAGTATCTCCATATGGGAAGTGAAGGACTGGTACCTGAGCCAATAAAACTTTTGTGAAGGTCACACCCAACAAGTTAATGTGAGAGATGGAATTAGAACTCACACCCGCTGAATAAGCTTCCAGGTTGTTGCTTAGTCCACTGATTGTCACTGTCTTTGACTCAGTCTATATTAATATAGACTGGGAAGCACAGATTGCTTGAACATATGGCAGAGAAGATGAGAAGATAATATTCTGTGGCAGGATATGTGTCTGTAGAGGGGCAGATGTAAAGGCTGCTCCTCTGCAAAGGATTCATCAAGTACAGCATTAACAACTTTCCTTATTTAGGTCTCCATAAGACTTTCCTCCTTGAATAAGATCAGTTTAGGAGCTAGCAGACTGCCAGAAGGGGCAAGAGCAGCGTAACATTCCTCAACCAACTGGCACCCTCTTAGAACCAATTTGACTTTGTCTTCCCATAGCAGGAGCTAGGTTAGGGCAGTGGAGTTTTGCCCCAGAGCAATAACATTTAGAGGGTGCCGATAGAGATTGAATTTCAGCTTTGCAAAAACAATATTACAAAGAATCTATCTGGTAAGAGTAATTAGATAATATATCAAGCTACCAAATGTTACATTTCTTTCCCTATAGTTTGACATACCTCCACTGTGAGCTCCTCCCTGGTGTGACCCTGTCTTGTTCCTTGCCCTGGTGGTGTCCTCCCCAATAGTGGTCTTGAAGTGATATTGCTCCCAGAAATGGACTTTTTTCATCCTGAGGACCACAATCTCTCCCTGAAGCTTCTCCTACTACCCTCAAACTCTATCTGTCTTACTGAGCTGAACTGAGGGTGCCTTTCATGTTTCTTGTCCCAGAAACTAAAAATGTTCTTTAGGGCTGTGTTTGTTCATTTTTTTACTCATCTACATCCACCCATTCTCTTTATCAACAATCTCTAACACTTTGTATACACTATTCTTCACTGTAATAGCTCAGGGCCCCCACACAAAGCTGCCAGTCACTAACTGTAAGTCTTGATTCCTGCATATCCCTGTTATTCCAGCCCTTTTCTTCCCTTTTGCCAAAGTATGATCGATACCACTTGCTGCCTGCACATCCTGGGCATTTTTCCAGCCAGTCCAGAATGACATTTTTATTTTTGCAGGGGAAATATTTCACAGCTCTCTAGTCTTGATCACTACTCCCCTTCCCACCCCCATATTATTCAGAGGTAGTAGGGTATAGCCTATTCCTAACCCGTGACTGGTACTACTTGCCATTCTCCATCTTAAAGCTTGGTGCATTAGAAGGATGCTACCAAAAAGGGGAGGAGTTAGAGAGCTGCTAATGTAGGTTTTCATCAGCTATTGTAATGCTGCTGGAATACCCTGAAAGCATCTGTTAATAAAAGGCATAAGAAAAAGAAATCATTAAAAAGAAAACCTTCCCTTCATGTCGAGGTTTTTTTTTTTTTTAATACAGCTGCACCCGAAATGAAAGAGCTATCAAAGAAAGCTCCCCCATTAGCTGTCAATTCATGGCAACTTCAATCAACTGCCTCTGCCTGAGCCTGCGGTAATATCACCCCAGCAGCCTCCCACACTCCGCACTTCACTGCTCTGTGAGAGCCACATTAAACCTGCCTGCCATCAATCCCTAGGTCTCCAATGCAGCAGCTTAACGAGGTGAGCTAGCCGGCATCACCAAGAGGCAAACGCTATTTGAGAGAGACAGAGGAAAGGCAGGTGGTGGTGGAGAAAAGCTAGATGTAGGCCATTAAACAACAGGAACTTTCTTATAAGGTCTTCCCATATTGTTGTTTCCAACTGAACATTGGGGCCCAAATACCTAGCATCTCAAAAGGAAGTAATAGTTGAGGTCAAGTGTAGTAATGCACAGCAGGAAAGGACCCTCCCTCACAAAACTTTCATCATAGATTAACTGGATAAACTTGAACCTAAACACATTTTGAATTTGCTATCTCCCCTAGATACATCTACTCCTATTATTGGAGAGCCACAAGCTTTTGACTCCCTTGGAGTTCGCAGCAAGAAAAGCATAATAAAAGCCTAACTTTTGGTTTCACATTCAGCCAAGGCCAGCCTGAAGCATAAACATGCTATGTCCCCACTAGGGTACAGGCAATGGACCCTGAGGCTCACAAGCTGGCTCTGTCTTCCATCCCAGTGGGTGAAATTTGGAATGGGGGGCAGGAAAAAAGCTCACTTGTCCTCCTTCTGCCTAGCCTCTGGAAATGGGACCATAATAAGAAACAACTTAGAAACCAAAGGGGAGATGGCTACCCCCAACCAATTCCCCAAGCTGGCAATGAGATCACTGCGTGAGAAAGCTCAGCCTGCTCATTCTACTCTAGCTCTGTAGGTCAGGCCCTCACAGATTGCTAAATTATTAGAGCAGCTATGGATCTGGATGAGTTCCTGAGAATTAAACCAAAACCCAAAACAATAAAACAAAGCAAAACCAAACAACAACAATAACAAAATAAGCTTCCGCTTCCACTGCTGCTTCCCACCCACTATTCTTAAATAATCATCACAACAATATGTGCATTTATGTAGAGAAGGTCTTTCAGAGCATTGCATAAAATCTCTCCCAACTACTGTTTCCTATTCTAGCATACATTTTGACAGGTAACTTGGAAGATAGCCTTTGGCTATCAGACTTTCCAACTGTCTAAAATAACTCTCCTCTACGTGCCCAAACTCTGCCAGATACCCAAGAAAGGCAGTGACCTGCAAAACACTTAGAAACATGGAGCCAGACACATCATTGAATACCTATGAACATTGGACCTAAGAGTTACCCATGCAGAAAGTGCCAAGTGCTGAAGGCATGACCTATTCTTCAGGCCTTCCCTTATGTAACTTTGGAGTATTCTGTTATATAACTGTGAATTAGTCTATTATGTAATTTTGGATTCACTCACTGGAAACTTGTGCCAAGGGAAAGCAGTGGGCATGGAGAGATGTGGTTAAAGTGGTGGTTATTTAATTAGTTTCACAAGGCATTCCATCCACATGGGTGGGTGGACAATCCCTAGCCCTTAGGATATCAACCAATGATTTGTATACCTTCTATGTATATGAAAAGATCTCAGAGGACACATAGTCTCTACATTTGCCAATTAATCAAAAGAAGTAATACCATTTTCTAATTCCATTAATTAGAGCATCATCCATAAACTGCAAAGACACTGAAGAAATGATTTTTAATAAATTTGTAAGACATTTTGAAAAACGTATCAGCTAGGACCCAAACCACCAATGAGAATTGGGATTAGAGTATAATGACTGAGATCTGCCATTTATTTGTAGGGTTTTCTTAATGTTCTTATTTCCTCTGCTCCATGGTCAATATGACAACATGGTGGGACCTAGATTCATCATTCTTAGTTGTTACAGTCTTCAGAGTGGTGATACTTATGCAGTAATAGGACCTGAAAAGAATTTCTATGTCCAAAAGATATCTTTCAAAGTAGTCATTTTCCAAAGATACATACTTCTTCTATAATGCAGTCATTACTGAAATCCAAAATAATTTTATATTAAAACAGGGAGAAGAAGGAAAGAAACAGGGAGAAGGAACAAAGAAAAAGGCCAAAACTAAGTCATCTATTTTCTTTTTCTTCCCCTCTCCCCCCATCAATAGCCTCCATCCTTACCTTAGAATAGGTATTTCATCTTTTCAAATGAGTTATATAAATAAGGAGAAAAGAATAAAAAAGAATCTCAGGTACACAGAGCAAACCCCCAGAAAGATTGTCTTTCCTTTGCAAACCTTTCATCCAGAGGGCTTGAAGGTCTCATGGCTATGGCAATAATTATAGCAGTAGTAATACAAAGGACTGGCAGCATGTATGTACCAATCAATTTGGCAGGATAATATTTTCATGTTCACACTGATTGCATAATCCATTTGTTAGCCTATAAGTATGAGTGCCCTTTAGTGCCCTCAGCTCTTAAAGAGTTTGTAGCTGTCTATCTTGGACATTTTCACTAATGAGGTACTTTCAGGTCAAAACAAAGTTCTTGGTTTGACTTATTATGTATATCTGAATATTTTAGCTGTGCATCTGAATGTATATATCACAGATATATGCAGATATTTCTATGGGGTGTGAAAATCAGATTGTTAAGTTGAGAACATAACACTTTATACTTGCAAATATCTTTAAAAATAGGCTACCTAGTTTTTGGACAAGGAGGGCTTTGGTGTTAGCAAAAGGGAGAGTTGAGGTGACCCTTTCAAATGCTTGATTCCATGACTTGTATAATACCATGAGATACAAGATATAATTTGTATAATGTCCCAAATCCCAGTGAAAACACTTAATACTTGAATTTATTTTTAAAACTGTATGGAGGGGGCACAAAAAATGTCATCTCTATCAATGGGGAAAGCATATCAATAAGATTTCCGTTTTGCTTACATTAGATGTCCACACTTCACTTTACTTGACGGGGCCAATGGAAAGGTCAATGACAACAGAGAGGAAGATAGAACATTGGGCACAATTTTATTGAAGATATGGGAGGAGATACTATAATTGCCATCTGCTTCACCTTCCCCCACTCCAAGAAGGGAAACATTACATTAAAGGAAACATTAGAGCATATAGGCCAAGGGTCATCTCCAGAGTGGGCTCAGGTCAATGAAGTACCTTGGAGTTATCCACTGGCTATAGGTAGGCCTCCAAATTACTGTCCCCCTCATTATGAATAATCTGGAACAGATTAAATAGTGAACTTTTTCTCTGCATCCTCAGCATTTAGTTCAGTGTCTGGTCCATAGTAAGGGTTTAATTGAACCGACACAATTCATTGACCTGAGGAAGGAAGGAAACAAGTATTTATTAAATACCTACTATGTGGAGCCAATGGATTTGAACTTGAATGAACTAATTTTGAATTTTAGCTCTACTATTTTTAGACTTTGGGAAAGCCACTGAAATGTCTCTTTCCCTCAGTTTCTTTATCTATAAAATGAGACACACACACACACACACACACACACAGTGACAATGTTCCTTGCTGCTCTGATCTCAACTTTCAACAAAGTCCTGGGTTGGAAACATCTGAGAGTTACGATGAAACCTGATACACTGCCTTAACCTCCAATAAAACAGTGAAAAATGTCATCAATTAATTGAAAATAAAATCATTACACAAGAGTCAGTTGGGAATATTAGGAAGGAGGCAAAGCAATGAAATCTACCACTTTATACCTCTAAAGGAAGGCAGTAGTCAGTATAGTTATACGAATTTTTTCTTTAGTGAAAGGGTTGTAACAACTATTTTAAAGCAGAAGGACAAGTGAAAGTGATAAACCAACAAAATAAAACAAAACACCAAACTATTGTAGAGTGAAGTGATGTAAAGAAGTTGGATGTGGAGTACAGATTAAGCTGGAAGTCAGAACAAAGGCCAAAAGAGTTACAAATATGCTACTTCAATTCACACATGTAAAAGTATTTATTTTATTTCATTTACCTTTCCAAATTCTGTTTCTTTTCCTCCAGAAAATTATATTTCATATGATGTTTTCTCTTAACTATCAAGCCATCAAAAATGTATTAGGATGATGGATGGATACTCTCCACTACTGGACATCTTCAAGAAGAAGCTAGACAACTAATCATTGAGTTGTTGTAGAAGAAAGTCTAATTCAGGTAGAGGCTACACTAGATGACTTCCAAGGTTCCGTTCTAAGAACTTGATATTTATACTCCCTTCCTCACTATTCTAACCTACACCTTCTTCCCCTTTGGTCAATTTACAAATCCTGATCACAGCATTGATTTTTCCAAACTTTAGGTCTCTTCTTATCTAAATTAAACAAGCATTTTGAATGGAAAGAGACAGAGACAATAAATCTCATCGAAGCCAAAATTAAAAACAAAGAAAGAATTATCTATTATTAGTAAACTAACTTTTTTTTAAAGCAACTGGGGTTAAGTAACTTGCTCAAGGTTACATGGCTAGTCATTATTTATTTGTGGGTGCTCATTTTCTGAGGCTGGATTTGATCTTGGGTCATCCCAACTCCGAGGAGGGTGCTCTTACTCACTGCGCCACCTAGCCGCCCCAATAAACTAACTTTTTACAATGATTTACTTGGTGGTGTTTATATTTCTGTATGAAATGAAGGAATACTTCTGTAATGAACAGGTACACAAAGAATAGTATTGGTGTCATAGTAATCTGGTTAGATTACAATACTGTAATGAACTATAAATCTTTGTATTATACCTAATTATGGAGGATAAAGTCAAGATGTCAGAGTGAGAATCAACATTTTTGCCTAGCTCTACCAATATACTTTCTCCATTCCAACCTAGGCTATGCTCCAAACCAAATTCTGACAGAAGAAAGTCAAGAAAATGTCACCATGAAATCATTATATCTGCAGCCACTGAGGTAAGGGCTGAGCACAATGTAGAAGTAGAGAGCATTACAGGACCCATGGATAGGAAAAGGACTAATACTAGGATAGGATTTGCTGGGGTAGAAAGAGAATCCAGGGGACCCCTGAACAAATGTTGGAAGAAAAAGGAATGCTCCCTGGAAGCTATGCCACCTATTATCCAGTTGTGGGTCAAAGTTCCAGGGTAGAAAGGAATGGTCACAAGTAAGAGGATACAAAGATCTGGTTGGAGAAAGGAATATGGTCCAAAAACAGCTGGGTAGCTCTGAGTTATCTCTGAGGAGAGTAGGGTATCAGTTCTTACATTTAGCCCTGGACATAAACCTTCAATGGAATAACCAAGCAAGGAGACCAAGATGACAGGAAGTCAGCAGTTTATTTGCACAGAACAACATAGTAGGCTAACCCTGATTGGGTCTAGCAGTCGTCTACTGAAACTTAATCCCAAATGAACCAATAAACTGAGTCAGGAATTTGGAGAGTTCTGACCATAATGGCACTATAAATTTTCAGGTCCCCAAACTGAGCTGTGTAAACAGCAGAAAAATATAGAAAGAAACTCAGGCTAGACATCTCCATCCCCTTGACCACAGGAAGTAAGAAGAACCCAACATTAATATAAAGTCTAAAGTCAAGAGGAAAGCTGGAAGAATAAGGAAAAAAACCACAAAACACAACAGACTTGACCATAAAGAGCTACTGTTGAGATAGGAAAAGTTCAAAAATTAAAGAAGTTAATGATTTAAAAACATTTGCAAGCAAAGTCGCAAAGAAAAATATAGTTTGGACATAGGCTTGACAAGAATTCTTAGAAGTGTTAAAGAAAGAAGAAGAAAAGTCAAATGCCAAATAAAAGCAGTAGAGGCAAAAGTAGGAAAAATGAGAATATAAAATAATATTATGAAAAAATAATTAACACTCTTCAAAAATTAGAATAGGTCAAATAGAAACTAATGATTCCATGAAACATCAAGAAATATCAAAACAAAGTCAAAAGACTGAAAAATAAAAAGTGAAATATTTCAAAGGAAAAACAGTTGATCTAGAAAATAGATTGAGGAAAATCTAAAAATCATTGGACTACCTAAAATTCAAGAATTTATAAAGGAAAACTTCTCTAGATAGCTCATAACCAAAGAGCAAAGTAGAAATTGAAATAATTTAGTAATCACCTCCTGAAAGACACCTCAAAATGAAAGCTCCTAGTATTTTTATAGCCAAATTTCAGAGCTCCCAAGTTGAAGAGAAAAGAATACAAGCAGCCAGAAGAAAAATTCAAGCATTATTGAGACACAGTAAAGATTATACAAGATTTAGCCTCCACTACTACAAAGGAACAGAGGATTTGGGACAAGATATTATAGAAGGCAAAGGACATAGGATTACAACTAAGGATAATCTAACAGTGGGCATAAGGATATTTAATGAAACAGAGGACTTTTGAGAATTCCTGATGAAAAGACCAAAACTGAATAGAAAATGTGGCATTTAAACACAGGATTCAAAAGAAGTACAAAAAAAAGGTAAACATGAGTGAGAATTCTTAAGGGGCTAAATAAAATTATATTGTTTACATTCTTATATAGGAAGCAAATACATATAACCCTTCAGAATTTTATCATCACCAATGTGCTTAGAGAGAATCTAATCAGACTGATGGCCTGAGTGTGATTCTATTAAATTGGGATAATCTCAAAGGAAGAATGTAAGGGTGAGGAAGAGACATGCTCTGGGGGTAGAAGGGAGGAAAGAAGAGGAAGAATTGAAGAATTTGTGTCACATAAATGTGAAACACAAGAAAGTGTTAATGTAATAGAGAGGATGGTAGAGTTGAAGCAGCAACATCTGAACCTCACTCTTAACTGAACTGACTCAAGGGAGGAAGAACTATATACAATCTTACCCAAGGAGGAGGTAGGAGAGAAGGGGATTAAAAGAAAAAGAATGAGGACAGGGAGAAGGGGGATAGATCAGGACAAAAGTAAAACAAATTCTTGAGGAGGGGATCAGATAAAAAGAAAAAGATAAGTCTAAGAGAATAAGATGGAGGAAAATATACAGTTAGCTAACTTAACTGTAAATGTGAATGGGATAATCTTACCCATAAAAGGGAAGAAGATAACAGAATGGATTAGAAACCAGAATCTAACAATATGTTGTTTATAAGAAAGAGATTTGAAATAGAAAGATACAGAGTTAAAAATAACTCTATGTTAAAGTAAAAGCCTGGGGGCAGAATCTACTGTGTTTCAGTCGAAATAAAAAAGAAAAAGTCAATGATGGCAATCATCATCTTAGAAAAGCAAAAGCAAAAAAATAAATCTAATTAAAAGAGATAAAAGAGGAAAACTAAATTTTGCTAAAGAGAACCATATAATATTAGCTAATATAAATATTAACATATATGCAATAAAAGTCATAGCATACAAATTATTAAAGGAAAACTCAAATATATTTTAGGAGAAAATATATAGTAAAACTCTTATTAGTGAAGGACTTCAATTTACCCCTTCCAGACCTAGATAAAGCAAAACATCAAATAAAAAGAAATAAATAAAAGAGATGAATACAATTTTAGAAAAGTTAGATATGGCACTCTGGAGAAAACTGAATGGAAATAGGAAGGTGTATACTTATTTCTCAGCTGTGTGTGGCACTTTCACAAACTCTGACCATGTATTAGGGCATAAAAAAACTCAAATGCAGAAAATCAGAAATGTTAAATGCATCTTTTTCTGATCATAATGAAGTAATAATTACATTCAATAAAGGGTCTTTGAGGCATAGATTAAAAATTAATTGGAAATTAAATAACCTAATCCTAAATAATGAATGGGTCAAAGAATAAATAATAAAAATAAGAATTTCACTAAAGATATTGACAAAAATGAAACCCAAATTTGTGGGAGGCAGACAAAGTACTACTAAGGAAAAATATATATCTAAATTCTCATATCTATAAAAAAGAGAAAGTACATCAATAAATTGAGCATGAAGTTAAAAAAAACTAGAAAAAGAACAAATTAAAACCCCAAATTAAGTATCAAAAGAGAAATACTGAAATCAATGGAGATATTGACAAAATTGAAATTAAAAACAATTAAACTGATAATTAACATAGGAGCTATGATTTTTGGAAACACATAATAAAACAGATATACCACTGGTTAACTTGATTTAAAAATAATAAAGAAAAAAACCCAAATTAGCAGTATAAAAAAAATGAAAGAAAGGTAAATTCACAAGCAATGAATAAGAAATAAAAGCAATTATTAGGACCTATTTTTCCTGATTTATATGACAATGAGTGAAAATCTAATGACAATAAATGACAATCTAAATGAAATGGATGAAAATTATAAAATACAAATTGCACAGATTAACAGAAGAGAAAAGAGAATACTTAAATAGTCCTATATTAGAAAAAGAAATGGAAGAAATCACAAATGGGTTGCCCAAGGGGGGAAAAAGACAATCATATGGATTTACAAGGGATTCTACCAAACATTTAAAGAACAATTAATCTCAATAGTATATAAACTAAATGAAAAAACAGTTAAAGAGCCTACAAAATTCCTTCTATAACCAAATGTGATCATTATACATAAACCAGGAAAGTAAAAACAGAAAAAGAAACGTGTGGACCTATTTTTCTAATAAGTATTGATGCAAAATTTTAAAATAAAATACTAGAAAGGAAATTACAGAAACATAGAACAAAGACCAGTCTGGTCAGGCTGGATATATGCTAGGAATGACACATTGGTTCAATCTTGGGAAAACTGTAAGCATAACTGAACATATAAGTAATAAATACAACAAAAAACATATGATCATTTAACAGATGTAGAAAAAGCTTTGGATGAAATATAGTACCCATTACTATTTTTTAAGTAGAAAGCAGAGCAATATATGGAGCTTTCCTTAAAATGATAAGTAGTTTCTACCAAAAGCATTATCTATAGTGGGAATATGATTGAAGCCTTCCTAAATCAGATCAAGTATAAAGCAAAGGTGATAATTATTGCCATTACTATTTAATATTGTGTCAGAAATATTTGCTACAGCAATAAGACTAGAAAAAGAAATGAGTAGTGAGGTAATGAGGAAACAAACCTATCATTTTTTTGTAGATTGTATGACGGTGTACAGAGAATCCTAGAAAATCAACTAAAAAACTATTTGAAATAATTAACATCCTCAGCAACACTGCAAAATATAAACTAAATTCACACAAATCATCTTCATTTCTGTACATTACCCACAAATAGAAGGAGAAAGACAAATTCTATTTAAAATAACTGCAGACAGACTTCCAGGTGCCACAAGCAATAAGATGGAAGACTAGACATTTTCTCTGATCCCTATGACCTCTCAATCCTCCTCAAAATAGAAATTACACACCAAAGATAAAGCAACTTCAGCTGTCTCCATGGTCTAGGATACCAAGAATCCATAAAGAAGTCAAAAATAAAAAGCAAAACCCCTTGAACTCATGTTCACTGATGCTCCTGAGCTCAGCATCCCTTTCCCACCTCTCATGCTACTGACAGTGAGGTTGCACTAGAAGACTCAAAGACATGACAAAGCCTTACACAAAACGCCATACATACTCTGGCTCCCCTTCCTTCTTTCCAGAGTTGCGGAGATCCTAGCACAATGTTGTGGATATTTTCTGTGGCTGCAAAATCATTCAGGTTGCCACAGACTTTTAAGAGTAAAAACGTATTAGGAGTTACAACCTAGTAATACCAGGGCTGCAAAATTCTGAATGACTAATGTCAAGGCAGGCAACTCTATTGCACTAGCAGAGCCATAGCTTTGTCAACAGTCCCATAATATACCAGAACTAGTGCCTGAACAGTCAATCCTGTATTACTAACCCTGCAAAATTCTGCAATCCTGGTATTAAGCCAAAGAACTAAGGAACAAAGTTGGTGGGACAAGACACCAGGAACACATGACAATGAGTGTGTGTGTGTGTGTGTGTGTGCACGTGCGCACATTTTTGCATGTGTAGTGGTGGTGATACTTCATAGTACTCTACAAAACTCAAAAGTACAGTATACAGCTGGGGCCAATTATGACCATCCAAAAATCAGTTGTGGTACAGACATAGGCTAATGAATCATGAATTATCCAACATGGAAGGAGACAGAGATGTTTTGAGAATCAGCCTCCAAGGAAACATGATTAAAAATGAAAGAGCCAGAAAGTAAGCAATAGAAAAAAAAAGTGTGTGTGTGTGTGTGTGTGTGTGTGTGTGTGTGTGTATGTGTGTGTGAACAGTTAAGGGAAGGAATAAGTAGAGGCAGAGAATAGAATTTGCCAAAGATTTCAAGAGCAAGAAAACTCAAATATCTTGAACATAACAGGAAAAAAAAAAGTAACAGCAGAAGGAAATTTGGCCACCAAATCTTGTAAACAAATTGAATAAATATTTCAAAACAAAGGAAAATGATCCAACACATGATGAGAGAAAAGACCCTTTGGAATTTGAGGAGAATGTGGAACCACAACACACTGTTCCTGAATGAGTCAAAAGAGAAATCAATATTATGAAAGGATGTATGTTCTATAGAGCAAAAATAATGGACAGAATAGAAAAAACTGGAATCTGCAATGGCAAGCCTCACTAAAGAAATAGAAGAGAGAACAATGGACTGGTAATGGGAATACATAGAAGTAAAGGGCAATCTAGAAGAGGAAAAGCAAAAGAAATGTTAAAAATATGTTCGTTATATAAACAAAACATATTGATCTTGGACACAAGATGAGTTGAGGCAACCTAAGCACATGTCTCCCAGAAGGACATGAGAAGACAAAAAAATCTTAAAATCATAATGAAGAGAAATAAGGGAAACAATTGAAAGAAATAAAGGCAGAGAATTGCCTAGAACTGTTGAACATAGAAAATGAAATTCTATTTGAAAGAATTCATAGATTACCTCCAGAAATAAACCCAAGGGTATAAAAATCAAGATATATAGAGAATAAATTAAACAATTCAATTCAGAAAAAAAAATCTTTACAAACAAGCTGGACAAAAATCTTCAAATAAAAAGAAAATTCAAATTATGCAAGAATATTCTAAACACACTATAAATTATAGAAGGTAACAGAATATGTTCTGTGAACTGTTCACTAGAAAGCCCAGAGTGACCTGACCTGTAAATGTGAGCTTAACTACACATGAAAAAAGATGGACATTAAATAATAAAGGAGTATTTGAAACATTAAAAAAAAAAACTAAAGAGATTATTTGTTTTGCAAATACCTGAATACAACAGAAGGAATGCAAGGAATCATTGCAGCTGAGAAAGACAGAATGACCACAGAGGTCTGTACCAAGCTCTAGTATAAAATACTTAGGAAACCCTATAAACTATTTGGGAGTCTACCAGCCAACTTGTTATGGGAATAGAAATTTAAGATCTTCCCTGCCCTTAGGCTTAAGTGCACCTGGAGCCTGTGGTGGGAGGCTTGTTTTTCAGGAGATACTTTGTGATTGGGCAGGGGGTCAAGAAGGTTATTACATTCTCTGAGCCAGGAGAAGGCTATATAAATCCTGATGTGAGGCTTTGTTTTGGGGCTCCCTTTGAGAAGTGATATGTGATTTGACCAGATGAGATGGTGGGCAGCCATTGAGCCTCCCGGCTTTGAAAACTCACATGTTGGGTGCTTTCTTCTCTGGTAACTGTGACTAGGTATTGATGTAATGGTCAGATACTTGGAGGCCTTTCTGCTTGATCTGTTTCTCTGTCTTCTTGTAACTTCTGCTTGTAATTTGTTTGTATTCTCTTAAGTTTGGGGTGCTGACCTTTTCCCCCTGAACTAGGTAAATGACATATGCTTGATTAAAGAAAGATTGTTAACCCATTTTGAGTTGCTTTCCTTTAGAAAAGCAGATCTAAGAACCTGTGTTGGCAGCCACCCTGGGTATGCTGAGGTGCTTGCTGCTACACAACCATGCAAAGAAACTATATGAACATAATTACAAAACACTTCATACAAATGAAGACATCTAAATAACTGGAGAAATATTATTTGCTTATGGGTAGGCTGAACTAATATAATAAAAATGATAATACACCCTAAATTAATTTACTTACTCAGCACCATGCCAATCAAACTACCAAAGAATGACTTTATGGAACTAGAAAAATATTAACAAAATCCATTTGGAGAAAAAAAGTTTAAAAATATCAAAGGAATCAACAAAAAAAATGGGAAGGAAGGAGGCCTAGCAGTACCAGATTTCATACTACATGGTGAAGCTGTAATCATCAAAACACTTTGGTAGTATATAAAAAATAAAGAGGTATCTAATATACCAAATGAGCACAGTAACCTAGTGTTTGATAAACCAAATGATCCCAGTTATTGGGCCAAAAAACTCACAATTTGACAAAATTTGTTTGGAAAACTGGAAATCAGTCTGGCATAAATTAGGCATAGACCAACATCTCATACTGTGTACCAAGATAAGATCAAAATGGGTACATGATTTAAACATAAAGGCAAGTTAGTGAAACATGGAGGAAATTATCTGTTAGAAGTAGGTATAAGGGAAGGATTCATTGCAAAACAACCATTCTGGAAATCATTTCGTAACTATGTCCCCCCAAAAACTATTAAACTGCACATAGTGCTTGATTGAACAATCCTCCTAGTAGTCCTATTCGCCTAAAGGAATCAAAGAAAGTAGAAAAGAACCCATATACATATATGCACATATATGTGTATTTATATACATATCTATCTATCTATTTATACATATACACACACAAACTCAGTTGGGTTTTTTTTTTGTGGTGGCAAAGAATTGGAAAATGAGAGGCCGCACATCAATTGGAAAATGGCTGAACAAATCATAGTAGGAATGTGATAAAATACTGTTGTGCTATGAAAAATCATGAAGGGGCTAGATAGTTTCAAAAAAACCCAGGAAGATCTCTATGAACTGATGCAAAATAAAGTGAACAGAACAAGAACAATCTGCACAGTAACAGCAATTTTATAATCAACTCTGAAAGACTTAGTAACACTGGTCAACAAAATGACCAACCACAATTCTAATGAACTTATGATGAAGCACAGTATCCACCTTTATATAGAGAACTGATGGACTCAGAGTGTAGATTGAAGCATTTTTCTTTGTTATTTTTTCTTTTAAAAAAAAAATACAGTGACTACAAAATTATTTTGCAGTACTATACATATTTCAATAGATTTTGTTGCTTTGTTTTTTGCTTTCTTAGTGGGTCAGAGAATGAGGAGGGCAAGGGAGAAAATATAGAACTAAAAAGAAAAAAGGAGGAAAAAAGTTACCATGCAAAAAAAAAAATTAAGATCTAAATCTGTATCCAAAAATCTTTTGTCCTGTCAATGTCACAGGGAAAAATTGGAATTAGAAATTTTTTGCCTTTGACAGAACAAACATGTACCTTTCTAACCCTTTAAAAATTTTATTTCTTTTATATACCAACAATTATTCTACTCCGCCCCCACCTCTTCATTTGCCACCACTATATATCTCACAAAATAAAGTTTGGATAGAGTCATGGCCATGTTACTTATGAAGTCAGACACAATCCCTATCAATCACTTTGTAGATTAGTTTTACTTAACTTTTTTTTTCTTCTATAATAGGAAAGGTGGTTAATAGAATGTAGAGGTATCCAAGGAAGTGTCTGTCATCTAAAATTGAAAAAAAAAATCATGAAGATAACCTCTAAAATAAGAATTTTGAAAGACGGGGAGTAATCACTAACTTATTAAATTCCACATTTAGTTTTAAGCTAGTTGGCTTTTTTTCTACATTTCAATCTAAAGAAATTAACTACTTTGGTGATTAATTCTGATACAGGCCTGAGTGGTGCTAGTAATATTATTACTCCCACATTCCTCCTTCAGCCAGTGTTTGCATTTTAGACAGATAGATGGCAAAATCCAAGATGACTGACCTAGGATTTTAGGCTCTAGACATGGTGGGGCAAGGTGGGTAATTTTGGGTAAGAGTATCCTCTCAGCATTTCTTATTTCACAACTCATAGGAAATTTACCTACTCTACTTCCATAAAAGTAGGTAGTACCTTATTCAGGATTACCTGTAGCGATAAAAAGTTAGTTTTCTTAAGTTAGTTTTCTACCTCTAAAGACAGGCATTACTGGCAACATCATCTGACTTGTTGATTTTGTCAATGTAAAGAACTCCAGATGTGTGAACCTTTTCTATCAATGTAGATCAATAACTCTTTTAGAATGTATTGTCTTGACAGTTGTTTAAGGTAGTAATTGAGACATTAGGTGACCTGTCCATGGTTATACATATGATCCTAGGTCTGCCTGATTCCAAAGTCAGTCCTCTGTCTACTACAACATGCAGTCTCTCATACATAAAATAATTATTGTTTAAGACATCTCCCAAGTAAAAATTTCCATGCTTTACATTATTTTATTATGTTAATTTGCTCACCACTCCAGTTAAGACTGACAGTAAGCAGTGCTTTCAAGCATTTTACAACAGTTTTCCTACTCCAGAATTTCTGTTTCCTGGATAAGCATTCCTTTCACCCTTGAAAATGTTGGAATATCATCTCTGCCTAAAGGTCCTGTAACTCCCCATTCACATATCCTAAACTTTTTCTCTTTTATTCAGTTTTTTTTTTCAAATGTCTGAAGGACACAATTTGCAGTGTCATAGTTCAATAGTAGGTCCTGAAATTTGACACAAGCATCTTGGTCAAAAAAAAGGTCCTTCACTGAAGATTCAGCTTAATTAAGATAAATGTTTCTTGCTTTATTCATTCAATAAGTTCAAAATTCCGCACATCAAATTTACTCTTAATGAGCAATGCCTGTGCAATTTTTTAGTTCCTCCATAATTTCATACTGCCAAAAGGGAACTAAGAAACAGATGATTTTCTAATGCTGATTATAACACTTACTAGGACGATAAAGTTTACAACCCATTTGTGGCAAGTTGAGCTATTGTTAAGATTTCAAGATAAGATATCTATTAAAGGCTTTAGCTTGACTTCAAAAGCCCCGAAGGGAAATAGTTTCTCTTTTGCTTTCCTATCCCTCTAGAAGTTTGTGGTATCTCTCTTTGGTTTAAAACTAGCTCTTTTATTTCTCATGTAAGGATTGACATAAAGCAAGCAAAGCTTTCGATCACTATTGTCTTCGGGTCTTGCCTGGCTCATTGGTGTTGCTTAATGTTTATTGAGCACTAATAATGGTTGGGGTGCTTTCTAGTTAGCTCATGGTAGCAGCAGGGAAGTTAGAACATGAGGCCAGTCTCTGTCTCCTTAGGGTTTTCAGAACTGAACTAAGCCAATGGCTTTTATTAAGATGTCAGAATAAAATAAATAAATAAAAAGGAAATTTTTCAAAAGGAAGATGAATATCATGCAGTTTTTAAATTGCTGGATTTTTTTTCCCATTCAGAATAACAGAAGTTAACCATTTAGATATTAGTTTGATATAGGTTTGGGGGACATTTATCTCTAGGAAATGGATTTTCTTTCTTACTGTCCCATATGGTTTTCTCTCTATGAAAGAGTTAAGGTCATTGGAGACAGTATTCTTTGTAGCTTCCCCTTCTCCCATTAGATATTAAATTTATTCTATAAGTCTCCTGAGAGAAGATTAAGAAAACTAGCTTTAAGAAAGTAATTTAGGGGCAGCTAGGTGGCGCAGTGAGTAGAGTGCTGGCCCTGGAGTCAGAAGGACCTGAGTTTGGATCCGGCCTCAGACACTTAACACACACAAACAAACAAAAAAAAAAAAACCTAACCATGTGACCTTGGGCAAGTTACTTAACCCCAATTGCCCTCCAAAAAAGCAAAAAAAAAAAAAAGTAATTTAATCAGGATTAGAATACTAATAGGAAAGATCCAATGTAAAGAAATCTCCAAAATGCAACATAGTCCAAAATATGGCTATTACTTCAGAAAATTTGTCTACATGCTAAACATAAGCATGTTTTAACTTAATGTATAGATAGGCGGGGGAGAGCTGATGGAGAACAGGTTGTATAAGACAAGAATTCTAGCTAGAACTTTAGAATTTAATGGGAAAACCACAAATACTGAATATCTATATGTAAAAATCAGTACTAAGAAATAATCTCTCTTTACAGAAAAAGAAGTTTAGGATGGCCAAAACTTCAAAGGAGAAATCATTAGCAAAGTAAATGTATGTCTATGTTTATATGTGTGTGTGTGCACATGTGTATATGTGTGTTTGTGTGTGTACACAAATATATTAGGAGTGCCAATAGGGAATATTTTGCCCCTATAATTGATAGAGAAGAAAAACTAGTAGTAGTAGTAGTAGTAGTAGTAGTAGTAGTAGTAGTAGTAGTAGTAGTAGTAGTAGCAGTAGTAGTAGTAGTAGTAATAGCAGCAGCAAACATCATTTATATAGTACCTACTATGTGCCTGGCACTGTCTAAATGTTGTAAATGTATTCTTAGAACAACTCTGGTAGGTAAAGTATAGATGAGGAAACTCAATGAAACAGAGGTTAAGTGACTTGCCCAGTATCACACAGTATACGTATCAAGCTGAATTTAAACTCTCATCTTTCTGACTCCAGGCCCAGTGCATCACCTTGCTATCCAACATAGAAAATTATTGTGTGGATTATACTACCTATAGGTAAATGCGCACTTGGATCAAAGTAGTTATGCATGTGAAATCACTTTGAAAACTTCATAAGTTTTGTGCAGTTGTAAGATTTTATCATTAACAAAAATAATAATTTGTGGAGAATAAATAACCACCTGGAGGTGACTAGGTGGTGCAGTGAATAGAGTACCAGCCCTGGAGTCAGGAGGACCTGAGTTCAAATCCGGCCTCAAACACTTAACACTTACTAGCCGTGTGACCTTAACCCCGATTGCTCAGCCTTCCCTCCTCCAAAAAGCAAGAAAAAAAATAACCATCTGGTATGGTAGTTGAGACATCACTCTCCACTGGGACCTCTCAAAGGAGATTTGGGCTCTATGATTCTCTAAATAATAATCACCATTGTCATAACCATACTTTTCCCTTCTAACATAATTGTGCATTCTCTAAGATAGGGGTTACATCTTCCAATTCCATATGCACACTGCAGAGGACTTATTACAAAGCCCCATACACAGCAGTCACCCAATAAATGTTTGTTAACTCTCTATAAAGGCAAATAGACTTTCCCCTTCCCTATACTCTCACTCCTATTCCCTCTCTTCTCTTTTTTCTTCCCCACCCTCAAAACCCTCACCCCCAAATTCTGGAAGGCAGCGTGGATAGTGGAAAGAATACTAGAATTGGAAGCAGACTTAGGTTGAAATATTGCCCCTCACCTATATGACCATGGCAAAGTCACTTAGCTTTCTGCTGAGTTTCCTTATCTGTAAGCTGGGAATGCTGTGTAAGACAGTTAGAACTTGGAGGGTTTCTGCTCTAATTCCAGCATCAATCTGGTGAAGCTATGTGAACTGGAGGTGAGGACAGGGAGAACAACATTGCCTCAAAAAGGGTAAACCAGCCCCGGTTGGAAATAGAACAGAATAAAGCTTTGAAGACCCTAAGTAGTGGGATCAGACTTGTGAGTGGGCACTGTGCTTCTAGCCTGGTTGCCATAGGGAGATCCAATTTCAAATCGTCGTGATCATCATCATCAGCCATATAATCTTGTCTTTATAAAGTTTATATCTTGTTATATCTACGATTTCATAGTAATGCTGAAAAGCAACCTTTAGTCCTCATCAAATATAACTCCTCAGTACCTGTGGATATCCTGTGAAAGCAAAAATTCTCTACATTTTCAGCAATTCCACATTATTATTAAGAACCTTAGGTTAGGCTTATTCCCAATTACTCAAATTACCACTTAAAAAAAGCAAAAAACATTTATGCTTTCATATTTAGGAGTTGGTTTGGGGGAAAAAGATGTTGAAACTATCTTTCAAATTTGAGATGTCAAGGGGAAAAAATTATTGTGGTTATTCATTTTATGCTGGTGACAGTGGGGCCAGAAAGCAAAGTATTGAAATATTGTAAGATAGCTGACCTAGTTTGGGAGCTTTAGATACCTTGAATAAGCATTGAGACCTTTGGATTTTTATCTGAACCAAGTCTTTTGAGGTTCACCCACCACTATTTTCCATCTTAAAGGGAACCTTGGTCCTTATGACTTCAGAAAGGACAAGGCTTGAGTTCCCAGCTGCATTCCTCTTTTATCCCCTAATCTGAGGCATCTCATTCACCTCCTAAGGCCAGGTATCTCTTGCTGTTCTCTGTTGCATGAACTGCCCTTTTCCCTTCAGAAATTTTAAAGGTCACTTTTCTTTCTTTGAGACTTAATACTTTTTGTTACTTACAATGTTAGCTGCAGAAAAAGGAAACAGGGAGGTGAACTGTTGTTTCATCAGAGATAACTGGAGCTTTCAGAAGCACTTCTGACAGTGGTTTTCAGTTCTGAGTAATAGTATCAGTATTCCAGACTGATTTCACTCTTCCTAGGACTGTCCATTCCTTTACAGCCAGTTTTCCCCAACCTGACCTCCAATCCAATGACTCTTTAGCTTTTTTTGAAGCAAAATTTAGTTTAGTGAGTGGTCAGGACCGTCCTAGTAATTTATCAATAAAACAGAAAGAAGTACAGGCATCTAACATCTGAAAAATCTGAGAAATTATCTCCATTTCAATAAACAGGAAGCAACAGGTACAATGTTGTAAATAAAGCAGTTTGGGTCTGGGGAAATGTTTACCCTTGGTGGGTGCTATAATCTTACATAAAAAAAGATCTCATCTCTGAAGCCATAAAATGTATTTTCCAAACATGCTGTGACCCTGTAGCTTTGTGGAATCATAGTCTGATATATTATGTTATATTCATATTACATACCTGAATGCTGCCTTTTACCCATTCTCTTACACCAGTTGGTTATTATTCACATGAAATGAATACTGACTGGCTGCCATCTACATGTCATGAATTCTGATTGGCTAGTTCCCCAGAAGCATGAAGGTCACTGGCTGAATTGTTTTCTCCTTTAGTCAATATTGTCCCATGTTCTCTGGCAGACAGGTTTTCTGAGAGTATTATTTAATTGAAACCCAAATCAGAATTCCAACTGAGAACCAAGGTTCCTCCCTTCCCCTAAGCAAGCCTACAACTAAAATAGCTTGTCTGATCTTTCATACAGCATCTGGCTTTGGAACAGTGACTATAAAACTTGAAAATAACTTAGGAAGGAAGAAACATTACATAGTGGTGCAGGAGTCAGAAAACTAGTGATGGAAGAGTGAATGGATGGGGGGGTGTCAATGAAGGCAGATATATCTCAGCCACTTAGAAGTCCTCTGAATTGTCAGAAAACATTTCTGTAGAATGGGAGGACTGATTTGAGACAAAGTTGCTGATCTTTATTTATTTTTTATCATTGGTAAACAGAAGAACTGCAGCATGAAAACTAACCACCATCCTCAATTTGTGCTGTTCATAGAGGGGGAACAAAGCTGAAAAATCTTAAGGATATCATCGCTGGTTATTAATGACAAAAAGGGAAAGGCAAAGTCTCAAGTCTCTCTGCCTGGATGAGAGCAAGAGATAGGGTACACTATGTTGACATAAGATAAAATCATCTAAAGAGAGAACTTGGAGAATGGCAGCAATTGGCAGCAAATTTAATGACTGTCTATTGCTGATCACTGAGATATATTAACAAAAGGCTCTGATTTGTGTTTTGGTAGTTACTTTTAAATTTCAGTTATGCCTGTTGCATCTCCAGCCAATCCTACACTACATCTCCTACAGACTGCCTTACAAGACAAAGGTTCTCTATTAAAGATTCTGTTCTTTTCTCCTTCTTCTTCTTATGAAAATAAAACAGCATTCCCCAAATGCCCACTGGCTGTATGCTGCTGACGGAGCAAGTGAATTGACTGAGATATGAAATTCTTCAATGCCTTCAAGTTTCAAATCTCTACTGTCTATACTCCTACGCCTACTTTCATAGCAGGTGATAGCCTGTTTCACAGATTCTTAACCTTCCTCCTATATTCATTCTAACTCAGAGTTTCTTCCTTTTTCTTGCCCCATGCACTCTGTTTCTGCCTTCCTCTCCAATTACCAGCTATGTCGATTGTTTCTTCCTTGTTACTGTTCTCCTATTTTCCTTTTATCTCCCTCACTGTCTCAGTCAAGCTTTTTTTTTTCAGTAGGCACCAGAGATTTTTATTTTTAATAGCTTTCTTTTTTTCTGTTTATCTACCTGTCACTTTCTCTACCCATATTTGCGTCCTTCTCTCGTCACATCATTATGTCTTTCTTTTTCATATCCAGTCATTTATCATGAAGGCATTTTTAAAAATTATCCAATCTACAAAAAGTATGAATAGCTGCCAAAGATATCTCTTGAGATCCTCTTTACAAGTGAGGTGAGGAAACAAACCCACAGTTTCCCCAAATATAAGAGATATCCTAGGAACATGGAATTATGAACTGATGCAAAGAGAAGTAAGCAGAACCAGGAAAACAATATACACAATGACTGCAATGACATAAATAGAAAGAACAGTAAAAAAATGAAATTGAATCATGTGAAATTATAATTTCCCAGCTTGATCTCCCAAAAGAGGTGGTGGAACACTGAATATAAAAGCAGCCTTTTCCAATGTGGTGGTTAGTTTTGCTGAGATGTTTTTTCTTCCTACCATTCACAGAAATAATTAATTTTTAAAATAGAAAGTATGGAATAGATTACACAGTTGCATATATCCAATAAACTGAGAAAGCAATATTTCTTTTTTTTTAAGCAATTGGGGTTAAGTAACTTGCTCAAGGTTACATAGCTAGTTATTTATGTGTGGGTGCTAAGTAACTGAGACCAGAACCAATCCTGGGTTCTCCCGACTCGAGGGCCAGTGCTTTTACTCATTGTGCCACCTAGCTGCCCCAAGAAAACAATATTTCATTAAACAGAAGAATATCAGAATTTTTATTAGAAGAATTAAAGAATAAGTATTATTTCTTCAGAACTTCTTGATCTCAATTTTTGATGTCCTCACAATTGGCTTCATCGACTCTGAGTTTTCTCAATTATATCCACTCCCTGGAGAGCTCACAGGATCATAATTCTAGGGTTGAAAGGGATCTCAGAGGTCACCTAATACCCAATACCTCATTTTATAGAAGAGGAAACTGAGGCCAAGAGAGGTTAAGTGACTTGCACAAGTCAAAAGCTGAGATTTGAACCAGGGTCCTCTGACACCAAAGCCATTGCTCTCTCCACTTTTCCAGTTCCATTAACAATAGTTCAAATTAAGAACTCCTCAAGCTCAGTTTTCTTGTTCCTATGGCCCAAAGCCCATAAGTAAGGATGTTCATATCCTTCTATATCTAACCTATCTGGGATGTGGCATACAGGTATATGGAAGCTATCATTTCTGGGGCTTACAGATCTGATGCTTGACTAAACTGTAAGTCATTCTCAAAGATATTTGTGAAAATATGTTATAGGTTTGATAGCACCCATCCATGTACCTGGAGTCAGTCTTAATTAGAACAAGCAACATTCTGAATAGTGAGCCATTATTGCATTCTAGAGGCCAGAATACTTCCAGTTATATAGCTAAATTGAAAAACTCAAAGCCTGAGGGGGAAGAGTCAGGAAAAATGTTCAGTCATGGAATAGAACAGCAAGAGTCTGTGTCACTGGCTAGTAGAGTATATAGCAGAGTGTAAATACAACATAAGAAGACTGGAAAGGTAAGAAGGCACCAGATTATGGAGGGCTTTATAAGCCAAACAGAGGATTTTATATTTGATCCTGAAGGCAATAAGTAGCTACTGGCATTAATGGGTTTTGACATGATCAGAACTGCACTTTAGGAAATCACTTTGGCAGCTTAGTGGAGGATGAATTGGAGGAGAATCATATTGGAGAGACTAAGCAGTAGACTATTGCAATAGTCCAAACATGGGGTGATGAGAGCCTGTACCAGTGTGATGTCCGTGTCTGAGGAGCAAAAGGGGTGTATATGATGGATGTTTTGAAGGAAAAATGACCTGATGACACTGAATGGATATGGGGGAAGAGAAAATGAAAAATCAAAGATGGTGTTACCCTCAGTAATAAGGAAGTTAAGAACAGGGGAGGCTTTGGGGGTGAATATAAATTAGTTCAGTTTGGGCCATGTTGACCTTGAGATGTCTACTAAACATCCATCTTGAGATGTCCAATAGGCAGTTGGAAATATGAGACTGGAAGTTTATCTCTCCAGCAATACATAGATCATCATGCATTTATTAAGCACTGTTGTCTACAAGTTATTATGTTAGGCAAATGGGATTTAAAAAGGCAGAATTAAAATTGTTTCTGCTCCAAAGGAGCATTCATAAGGGGACACTAAACTTGAAAATATAAGTACATACAAAATAAATAAAACGTTATTGGGGCAGGGTATAGAAGGAGGGAGGCATTAGCAGCTGGAAGCAGGATAAAGATCATAAAAGGTCTGATGTAAGAAGTTCTTTGATCTAAACACTGAAAGAAAGAAGGGATCCTAAGAGGCAAAGGTGAATGGGGAGTATATTCTAAGCATGGAGGAGATCAGGTGCAAAAGCATGGCGATGGGAAATGGGATGCCATATCTGAAGAGAAACAAAGACGTCGTTTTGGCTGAACTGAAGAGTGCATGGAGAGAAGTAACAAAATATTTTTGGAATCAGGTTGCAAAATACTTTAAATATCAAACTGAAGTGTTTGTGTTTGATTTAGAGGCATAAGATTTTTGATATTTGAATTCACTGAGTAGGTCAGACTTATGCTCCAGTTATAGTGCTTTGGCAATTCTGTGGAAGATAGATTTGAGAGGGGAGAGATGAGGCAAGGAGGTCAATTAAGAGACTATTGCAGTTAGTTCAGGCAAGAGGAGTTCAGGATCTCAACTGGGATGATGTCTGGGAGAACAGAATTTATGGAAATAGTCAGTAGGCCCAGGTCCTCAATATGTCTCTGTTATTCAGTGGTCATGCAATCTCTCTAGGTCTTGCTTCTGTCATTTGTAAAATGAAGAGGTTTACCTATATCATTGGTGTCAAAATCAAAAAGAATTGAGGGCTGCTAACCAGTATGCAAGAATTGCTACAGGTGGCATAATGACTTAGAGAATCAAATTTAGGTGCTTGTGTTACTCGTGCTTGACTGTATTTTTCATTTATTTTGTTAAATATTTCTCAGTTGCATATTAGTCTCTCTCCTGTAAGTACTGCACACAACATTCTGACACCTATGACCTAGATGATCATTAAGGTCCTTTCCACCTTTAGCATTTTATTATTTCATGATTCTAATTAAGACCTACATTTTCCTTTTCTCGTTCTCAAGATATTGTATGAGAGGCAGTTTGGATCAAGTAAACAGAATAATCTAGGACAAGATGGGTCCAAGGCAATGATGCTTAGACCCTTACCTGGGACTTTTGTCACATACTTGTCCCAGGCCCAAATAACGCTTGAGCACACATCTCCTTTCTGTCCTGTTCTTCTGTCTCTTCTGTTGGTAACCTAACCTCCACTGGTAGATGAGATTTACAGGGTGGTCCCCTGGGACTATCTTCAGGGTAGAGCACTGTAGGACAAGGAAATGGCATTTTCCAGTCAAGAACAGAAAGTAACACTCTTAGAAATCATTTGAGGGAAACACTATTACATGGCGCTATAAATAAATACACACAGATCATCTTCTCACCATCCACCTTAGACCACTGGATCTTGCTATCCACCGTTTATTGCCAGACATCCAGACGCCATGCCTTGGGGGTCTTAAGCTTTACAGTGTGGAACAGCTCACCTGGGGCCCTTGTTGTTATAATTAGCAAGTGTATCTCATGTTCCCCTATATTTAGTTGGCCCCATTAATCCTTCACACTCCACCCAAGACATCCTGTCCTCTAACTTTATCCCTATACTGCTCTTCCTAGCTCCCTTCCCTCCTTTCCAGCTCTTGAACCAAAAAACACATATTCAAATTGGTACTAGAAAAACTCTCAAGAAAATCCACTGTAATTTCACTCACCTTTTGTTCCAGTGACTATGACTTCCCTAACCAAAACACTCTTCCTGATCACCACAGAATCACTTTATTTGTTGCCTTTCTTATTAGAATATAGGCTTCTTGAAGCCAGGGACTGTCTCACTTTTTTTCTTTGTGTCTCCATTGCTTAGGAGAGTGTTTGCACACAGTAAACAAGTCATTTATTCTTCCATTCATTTGTTTTAATTACTCTTTTTGTTACCCTGAGATGGTCTTAGATGATAAACCACTGGCACTAAATGAATTTGTTGGATGGCATTTTTCACTGGGTACAATGACTTCTATTATAAATTTTTAAGGGGGGGGAAGCAGATTGCCTTGTTTGTCTTAGTAAACAGTTCTTCTCCACACACTCCATCCTAAGTTTCTATGAGAGTTTAAAAGTGTACTTGATAAAATTAAAAATCTGTCAGCTTTTCCTATTCTTTCTCTCCAATAAAACCATGGAATTGCTAAAAATGAATGGCACATAGTGATATCAAATCCTGGTGATTCATTTCTTAAAGGGCATTCAATTTTCACACTAAATGAGTTGTTGGGAGGATGGGAGTACAGTTCAAGTCAAGTGGTAAATAGAAATGAAGACAGTGAAAGAGAATCAGAGGAAGGGAGGGAAGGAAAAGGGGGGAAAGGAGGAAAGAGATGTGAGGAGGAGGCAAAAGTGAATATTCTGCATTCCAGGCACAGCATAAATAAGTGGAGGCTTAAGCATTAGCTGTATCCCCAACAATCTCTCAGTTTCAGTGGGACAAATAGGGTAGTTATAATATAATTCACATGCACAGGAATAAACTCCATCTTCTTTAAGTTTTTGGCTACCCAGAATACAATGAATCTGCTTTAGCCTAGCCTCCTTCCTCCTCTAAAACACATTCATTTTCCTTCTGGAGGCCATCTTTTCAAAGGCATGACAGCCTTTAAAAATTTTTTTCTCTCTATCTTGTCAGTCAGTGCACCAATGTTGCTTGGGAAGGAGAATTCAGAGAATATTCATTCCCATTAGGAGGATCTGTGATTTTAACAGTCTAGGGAACTTCTAGTAAGGGGATTTCTTCCACAAAATTAGATCACAACTAGTCTGTGACTGAGGAAATTAATCCTAGGGAATTGAGAAACATAGGGATTAAGTGTCTTTCCCAGGGTCTTTTTCTATGTTTGTTTGCTTGATTTTTTTTTTTTTTTTGGTGGCAGTGGTGATGGTGGAGGAGGATTTTTTACCTGTTGGCATTAGTACTGGAATTCCCAGTATGGAAACTCCTTCCACCAAAGCAAATATCAAATCATCTGTAGCTTATAGTCCATGATGACTCTCTGGAGTACCCAGAGGTTAACTGACTTGCCCTTGGGCAGGCACATAAGTAGTGGTATATATAAGATTTTGAACTTGGGTCATTCTGACACCAAGTATGGCACACAAACATTGCCTCTTTATTTTATGGTATTTAAGAAAGCTCCATATTCTTAAAGTAAACCTTTGACTGTGGTACAGGTTTGTTTTGTTTTGTTTTCTTAGTAGAAAATAGTTAATATTTACAGCTAGCCACTATTCTGTGCCAACTGCAAATCAGACTAAATCATTCTATCACATATTCTTTTTTTTTTCTTTTTGGAGTAGGGGAAGGCAGGGCAATTGGGTTAAGTGACTTGTCCAAGGTCACACAACTAGTAAGTATTAAGCATCTGAGGTCGGATTTGAACTCAGGTCCTCCTGACTCCAGGGCCAGTGCTCTATGCACTGCACCACCTAGCCACTCCTCACATATTCTTTTCAAGAGAGGTTTTCTTGAGACCTACTTTATTTTACTAAGTTTAAAGAACTTCCTTAAGAACTAGAATGACATTTTACCACCAGATTCCAGGTTTCTTCTTATATTCTTGGGCAGGATTTCATAAAAGCGATAAAATAAAATTGGCTCTTTCTTATAGTCCTGCTTTGTTCCAACGGTGATGGCAAATAGCCAGGGTAGGACGGCATCCATCCACTTTGTTATGAATAATAATCATGGGCTAAAAATCAGGATCTCATATTTATTGGGAAATGGGGAAGCAATAACTGAGATTGCATAGATGCTTTCAGAGGCTAGCTGTGTTAATGGTATCAAGTACTCTTGTATGTAAATCAATATGTAAATTTTTTTTTTTAAACAGCACTATAATTAGTTAGGAATTCCCAAGGCAGCACTAGGAAACATAGTAAGGATAGGATGGCTAATTATATAGTTTGGTAGCTATCTACAGAGAAAGAAATAGATCACAGAGCTCAACTCAGCAATCACAACCTATGGGAAGTCTTTCCTGATCCCTTAGCTGTTAACGTGATCTCCTTTCCCAAATTATAAAGAGGCACTATAGCATAGGGGATGGAGAGCCAGTCTGAAAGACGGGAAAACCTGAGCTCAAGTTTTACCTCTGACACATGTTGCCTTTGTGACCATGGGTAAAGTCACTTTAACTCTTAGTGCTATATATTAACTCTCTAAGATAAGTAACAGAGAAGGTGTGAACTTGTTTAACAGAGGGGGTTTCACATCTAGAAATTTCATATTGAGATTAAACTCACAGATTCATTCTCTATTTTTATATCACTAAGCATCAATTACAAACAAGGTTCTGCGTTCAGCAATGGAGGGGATAAAGATGAAATGAAAAATTCTATCTTTAAGGTTCTTACAGTGTGTATGTGTGTATTTGTCTGTGTGTGTGTGTGTGTGTGTGTGTGTGTGTGTGTGTGTGAGAGAGAGAGAGAGAGAGAGAGAGAGAGAGAGAGAGAGAGAGAGAGAAGTGGGGGGAAGGGAGAGAGAGAGCATGAAAGTACAACTTTTTTAACAGGTAAGTATATTTCTGTAGATATTCAGTAAGTGTTTGTTGGTTTGGATTGGATTGGTTTCCATTTGGATCAGGACTAAAATGTAAAGGTGAGTGTTCTCCGGGGTGTATTTTGATGGTACATAACCACTTTCTCTGATGGAGAATGACAGCTTATAAAGATCTAGAAAATTTGACTCCTTAGGTACTTCAACACAACAGTTAGTGTATTCTGAAAAAAAAAAAAACCCGACAACATTCCTTCTTTGATTCCTCCTTGAAATGTAATCCAGCCAGTGAGATAGAAATCTCCCAACACTTGAGCCTTATTTGTCATAATTATGCATCTTTAGGGTTTCATAATGACCAATTTAATCACTTTTGCCGTTTAGAGGACTATAACAGCCAATCATGATAATAGGTTTGGTATTTGGTATGAACCATTTAACGCCCAAGAGCCCTTGTTCTGAGCCACTTGATGCTACTTCAACTTGACAGGCAGCTTCTGATTAGCACAAGTTGCAAAACCTCTGATATGAGACTCATTTCTTTTAAACAAATTCTGTGACTTAGCAGAAGATGCCTCAGCTCATATACAAGGTCAACGTTTTGGAAAGGTTTCCTCTATAAGACTACCTCTCTCTATCCATATACTTAGATCAGTCAAATTGTAACCGACTTACACTTTCAGCCGAAGTGCACCAAATGATTTTAACTAGGCTGAGTGACTTAATCCAAATAACTTAAACATAACCTTAGGTTCCTAGTCTAGAGAATCCAAAGCAGACTCTTACACAATCTGGTTTTGTGATCAAGAAGCATGCAAATATTTATTTTTTTAAACCTCCTTGGTTTTCTTTTGCATATCATTTTAAAATGACCCCCCACAATACAATGATATACTCACAGGGCAGGGGAAGTGTTTTAATAAACTTTGTTCTTTTGGATAGAAAAGTAAGTGAGCACATGTTTTTTTTTTCCAGTCTTCTTAAAAATTATGAAATCATTTACTCTTCCTATGCCCCCATTTCATCAAAATAAAATGTTCTTACTCCCCAGGCATTTTGTGAAGTGTTTGTTGCATACTTTGAGATTATAAATCACAGAATCTTAAAACTGGAGGGGGTAACAGAGGCCATATAATTCATCTTATATCTAGGCAAGAGTCTTCTTTTCACCATATCCAATGAGTGGTTATTTTGCCTTTGTTGAAGGACCTCAAGTGGAAATCAACCCACTTCCTCCCAAAGCAGTCACTTCTGAGCAGTCTTAGCCATTTTGAAATTTTTCCTAATCAAACCTAAATTGGTTTGTGACTCCTATCCATCACTTCTAGTTCTTCACTATAGGTCAGAACAAATGTAATCTTCCCTCTATAATACAACCCTTCAAAGTCTTGAACATAACCATTAGCAGATGCTCAGATAAAAGAAAGACTATCATGCTCTATTGGTGGCTGTTATAGCATCAAAAAATATGGGCTAGATTTCAGAAGTTCGTGCTAAAGCCAAAAGCAGGTGACAGAAAAATATGGTGGATTCTTACAACAATAGCTCAAATTTGTGTAACCCTTTGTGGTCATTGTCATCATTATTAAAGGACTGTCAGGAAATCACTCACTTTTCTTTCACTGCCAAATCAATCAAAAGATCTCCTTAATACTATTTGTCTCTCTTTACTACTTAGTCACTTTCAAACACCCAGTAATAGATTTAAAGCTGGAATGGAAATTAAAAGTTGTTTAGTCTGACCCCATCATGTAAAAGATGAGGAAACTGAGTCTCAGAAAGGATTTCATTTTCTCTTGTTCACATAAGTAGCAAGTGACAGAGATGCTATTTGAAACCAAAGTCCTCGGATCGAGTATTCTTTCCCCTACATTCTGATTCCTCCCAAAACTTTACCATTCTCCCTAAACTACAGTTATCCCTTCTACATCACAGGGGTTAGGGGCATGATGTCCCTGTTATCTGGAAAATCCAAGTAAAAAATTTTGGCCCTCCCTTCATAGGAGAGAAGTTTGAATATTTCTTCTTCTTTTATGGGATGCTTATAATATCTTATTGTCAAATTTGGGTTAAATATTTGGTCATAGGTTCTGTGTTGTCTTCAGATGTTATCTGTGACTCCTGTAAAACTCCCACCAAAATTTCCATTTTATTTCTTTTTTTTTTTAATCAGGCATAGTTCAATTTATTTGTTTACAAACATCTATGTGGTTGCCACAGCAGCTGCCTGGGTCCTCTGGACAGACACTCGAGTGTGAGTCTTCACAAGATGGTCGGTGAATTCCTGATAAGGAGATTTAGTGAACACAGTCTCCTTCCCTAGGTCTGGGGTTAGATAGCTGTATGTTTTGGAGATGGCATCAAAGGTAGCTTTAGCGAAGTTGCCCAGAGTGGCAGTACAGCCTCTTGCAGAAGTGTAGCAATCATCAATTCCAGCCATCATCAGGAGCTTTTTAGGCACAGGAGCTGAGACAATGCCAGTTCCTCTAGGGGCTGGGATCAGGCACACCAAAACCGACCCACATCGCCCAGTGACCTTGCAGGGTACTGTGTGAGGCTTGCCAATTTTGTTCCCCCAGTAGCCACATCTCACAGGAACGATGGACAGCTTGGCCAGAATGATAGCACCACGAATAGCTGTGGCCACTTCCTTGGAGCACTTGACACCCAGACCAACATGGTCATTGTAGTCACCAATGGCCACAAAAGCCTTGAACCTGGTACGTTGTCCAGCTCTAGTTTGTTTCTGAACAGGCATGATCTTCAAAACCTCATCTTTCAATGAAGATCCCAGGAAAAAATCTATGATCTCAGACTCCTTGATAGGAAGCGAGAAAAGATATATCTCTTCCAAGGACTTGATCTTCATGTCCTTGACTAACCGGCCCAGCTTAGGGACAGGAACCCACTCCTTGTCTTCAGCCTTTCCTCCCCAGGCCTCGAGTCCGAGGCCTCGGCCTCGACCACAGCCCCGGCCTCGACCACGGCCCCCACTGCCGAAGCCACCGAGAAAGCCTCCCCGGCCTCAGACGCCGGGGCCCCCGGGGCCTCCCGCACCTCCTGCAGCACCGGCGTCGTCCGCCATTTGGTGTTCACCAGAAGTAGAAGCTCCATTTTATTTCTTATGATGACTTGATATATCAAAAACTCAACAGAGAAAGTCATGTTGTGTAAGGGATAACTGCCCTTTCTTAAAATTTGCCAGTGATCAACTAGTTACAAAAGATAATGGAACCTTACTCAGCTCTAATATTCCATAACATTGTACAATGTCAAGTATTACTGACTACCATCTCCCCTTTAGCCACTCTTTCTTTGGCTTCTACAACAATGTACTTCCCAATCTCCCTCTTACCTCCCATCTAATCAATTCCATTCAATTCAATGAGGATGTACTAAGCATCTAACTTATATGCTACTGTGAACAGCTTTTAAGGTTCTGATTATACAGTATAGTGAACAATCTATTTATTCCATAACAAATCAAAGCAAAACATTTACAGAAAATCAAGGTATAGCATTCACAATATTACAACTTATCACAGAAAATCACAATATAGTATTCACAACAGCTTATTGTTAAAATGGCCACATAGTTTTCACCAAAGTGATCACAATATTTAGAACAAAGAACAATCATCTCAAAGTACAAGAGTCAAAGTCTTCCACTCATGGGGCAACTAAGTTAACTCAATCAGTCACTTATTCAACAATCAATTACCATCCTTAGAAAATACAAAAACCCTCCCCCTCTAGGTTACTAGTAAACTACAATTTCATCATCACTCAGTACCCATGGAGAGGTCTTTTCATCTTGACTTGGGGTCTGTTCTCAGATTCCCTGGATCCCCTTCCATGGTCCCAGATTCTACCTGGATTCACCAGACTGTCACCTGGGTTCAATGGCAGACAGCTCCCAGTTCCTTGTCCAGCTCTCTGGGTAGGTCCTGCTCCACAATGAAGTTCACAGGGTCCAATCCATCTCAAATCCTTCACAATTTCTGCTTCCAGGGATTCAAAGCTCAACCAAGCCAAAAATGGACAAAGTCTCAGCATCCCAGTCATGCTTCCTGAGTCTTCTGCTTCCTCCATCTTCTCCTGGGCTCCTGGCTCCTGGGCTCCAGGCTCCTGTTCAGAAAAAGCTCCACCGACACAAGCTCTCAGGAAACTCTGGCTCAGTTCTCAATTCTCTCTTCTGTAGCTGCTCTGCCACCAGATTCTCATCTGAAGAAATTCTGACCATGCCTCTCTGGGGCTTTTAGCATTAGCTTCTTGTTTCAGCCAACTCCTTCCTGTCACATCAGGAACAGGGGTTCATAACTTCTGTTTCTTTCATAGAAGTTTGATTAGTTACTAAGTGCTAAGTACCTGCTACCTTTGTCAATACAAAGGGATCTTCAAATTCAAATTACATTAGCATTATAGCAACATAAATAATGCGCGCATAAATTTAACCTCCCTTATATATGACAACCCTACAGATATTTGAAGATAACGCTCATCAGATTCTTAGTTGTTTTTTAAAAAGCAAAGAATATTCTGGTGACAATTATGGCAGCAAAAACTAATGTAATCTGCATACACAGAAAATAAATACAAGACATATTTGGGGGATGTACTTGGGAGGGAAATGATAACAACTTGGGGGAGCATAAATGCCTCCCTAGGAGATAACCATTGAGTTGAGCCTCGAATGCAGCTAGGGATACTAAGCATTCCAAATCTTATTGTCAAACTGTTCAAAAGTAGGGAATTTGGAAATAATTTCATTTAAATGGGATAAAGGGTGTATGAAGGGAGAATAATGTTAAATAAGTCTTAAAAATGAGGTTGGCGCCTGATTGTGAAGGAAGGACTTTGGAACAGGAAGAAGAGTTATATCTCTCTAACATCTTTGCCCCTTATTCTATATCCCCTTTTCCTGTCCTCTAAATTATATACATTCCTCAAGGGTCTATTCTCAGCTTTCTTTTATTCTATCTCTTTATTCTCTTTCACTCCCATAGTTTCACTGATTGTGTATATATATATATATATATATATATATATATATGCATATGCACACACATGCATAATATGTATATATATACATATGCATACACATGCAAACACACACATATACACTATATATATATATATATATATATATATATGCATGTGCACGTATGTATATCTCCAATCTCACCTTCTCCCTAAATTCCACATTCATATGCACAACTACCTCCATCTTGATCTTCAATTCAATTAAAAAAAAAACAATTATTAAGTACCTATTGTGTGATTGGCACTGGAGATACAAAGAGAGGCAAAAAACAGTCCCTGCCCTCAACAGCTTACAATCTAATAGAAAAGATAACATGAAAATACATACAAAGTAAACTATAAGGAGGATAAATAGGAAATAGTCAAAAGAAGGAAAGCACAAGAATTAAGAGGGGTTATAGAAGGTTTCTTGTGAAAGGTTGGATTTTATTTTATTTTATTTTTTTGCTGATTGAAACACACTTTTTTATTTTACTCTATTATTCTTGGTTGGTAGTAGGAGTGGGTTGGTTGTTATTTTTTGTTTTGGGTTTTTTGGTCTGCCTTTTCTTCATGGCTAATAAGGAAATGTTTTTATAGGACTACACATGTATAATCTATACAAAATTACTTGCCTTCTTTTTTTTTTAAACAAATGCTTTATTAACTTCTGTTTTACATCATTCATTTCCACCAGATTTTAAGTTACAATTTTCCCCCCTGTTTTTCCCCTACCCACTCTCCCAGGATAGCAGTCCCACAAGATATCGCTTCCTCCAATCTGCTCTCTCCCATATCTTCTCCCACACCCCCTTCGACTTTTCCATTAGAGGAAGGTGAATCTTTGTGTCCCAATGCCTCCACATCTTATCTCCCAATTACAAGCAAAAGAGTATTAATAATAGTATTTATATATATTTGAAACATTTAATTTTAAGACCTCGAATTTCAGATCCATTTCCTTCCTCCCTTGTCACCCATTCCCTCTGGGAAGATAAGTAATTCAGTATATGTTGTACATGTCCAGCTATGCAAAACATTATCATAGTAGATATATTGTACAAGGCTGCTTATAATTCCCTCCCACTCATCCCACCCCCCACCTGGTCCATTCCCTACTTGATCCTGTCCCTCTTCTATAGTGGGTACTTCCAACCTCCCCTCCCCCCAAGGATGCCCTCCCATCCATCATCCCTCCTCTCATCCCCCTTCCCCCTATTCTGCTGCAGGTTGAGATATCCCATTTAGTATGTATGTCATTCTCTCCCTGAACCAAATTCAATGAGAATGTGGTTTTGTCTTTTTGCCTTCCTATTCTCCCCCTCCCTTGCAGCCACTTCCCCTTGCTTCTTCTACATGAGATAGTTTACCCTACCCTGTGTCTCCCCATCTCCTCTTGCCACTTTCCTCTTTCACCTCATAATTTCACCCCTTGAGTATCCTCCCTTCCCAACAAATTCAACCTATGCCCTCTCTCCATGTATAACTGTAAACATATATACACACATTCACATATGTATTCATATGACCATACACACTTCTTCCATTATTTTCATACTGAGATTTTTATCAGTCACTGTTATTGTTTTCCATATAGGAATGTAAATAGTTCAACTCTGATAAGTTCCTTTTGATTTCTTTTCCCTGATTACCTTCTCAGGCATCTCTTGCTTCTTGCATCTGGATGTCAAATTTTCTATTCAACTCTGGTTTTTCCTCAAGAATGCTTGAAAGTCCTCTATTCCACCAAAAGACCATATTTTCCCCTGAAACAAAATACTCAGTTTTGCTGGGTAGGTGACCCTTGGGTTCATTCCCAGTTCTTTTGCCCTCTGGAATATCATATTCCATTCCCTTCAATCCCTCAGTGTAGAAGCTGGCAGGTCCTGCGCTATTCTATTTTAGATTTTATTTCCACAATATTGAAATTGTTTCTTCCTGGTTGCTTGTAGTATTTTCTTTTTGATCTGGGGATTCTGGAACCTGGCTATAATATTCCTGGGAGTTTTCTTTTTGGGATCTTTTTCAGGAGGTGATTGGTAGATTCTTTCAACCTCTATTTTGCCCTCTGGATCTAAAACATCAGGGCAATTTTCCTTGAGAATTTCTTGAAGGGTGATTTCTAGGTTCTTTCTTTGATCATGGCTTTCAGGTAATCCAATAATTTTTAAATTGTCTCTCCTGGATCTATTTTCCAGGTCAGTGGTTTTTCCCATGAGATATTTCACATTGCCTTCTAATCTTTCATTTGTTTGGATCTGCTTAACAGCATCTTGATTTCTCATAAAGTCATTAGCTTCCATTTGCTCCAGTCTAACTCTGAAGGAATGAATCTCCTCAGTGAACTTTTGAGATTCTTTTTCCATCTGGCAAATTCGACTTTTTAAGGCAATCTTCTCCTCATTGCCCTTTTGGGACTCCTTTGCCATTTGAGTTAGTCTATTTTTTAAGGCGTTGTTTTCCTCAGTTAGGCTGTTGACCCTCATTTCATACTTTTCCTGCATCCTTCTCATTTCTCTTTCCAATTTTTCCTCCACTTCTCTTATTTGATTTTTAAAGTCCTTCTTAAGGTCCTCTATGGCCTGTAACCTGCTCATATTTTCCTTTGGGGCTTTTGGAGCAGGATTTCTGACCTCACAGCCCTCCTCCTGTTCTATGCTTCGATCTTCTTTGCCCCCAAGGTAGGAGTCTAAGGTTGCATTTTTCTGTTTAATGTGTTTCCTTTGCCTTGGCATGTTGCCACTCAATTACTTGACTTTTGGGCTTGTTGTCACAGTATGGCTCTGGCGCCATATGGGAACTTTCATCCCGAATGTGTGTGGGGGGGGAACAACTTCCATTTCTGGCAAGCTGAAAACCCACCCACAACCTCCACCTCAGATCACAATCCAGATCCAGGGAGGTTAAAGCAAGAGCGATTACCCCCCAAGACTGATTGCTGGATCTCCCTATAGTTCGCAGGCCAGGAGCTGGAGTTGCCTCTGAAAACTACAAAATGGCATCTCTCCTCAGTGGCTTCTAGCCCCCAGGGGAGGAAGCCAACTCGTTCCCCAAATACTGGCCCCAAAGTCCATAGGGCACTAACCTCTCACTTTGTCCTAGGCATGTCTATGTTGATAATTCTGGAATCACCATAGCTGCTGGTGTTCTGGGGTCCCTCCAGCTGGCTGCTGGCCCTGCCACCCTGGGGCTAAAACCACAACTGAGGCCGACCTGTGCTCGGCACCCCACGCAAACGCTGTGCTGCCGGCTCTGCTGCACTGGTCCTTCCTGCAGGGCTGCTGGGTTGTCCTCAGTGGGAGGTTAGCTTCTCTGTGTCATTCTGTGGGTGCTGTGGCTCCAGAAGTTGTTCGGAGTCCCCTTTTACATAGTTTGGAGGTGATCTGAGGGGGAGTGCCTTGGATGCGCTGTGTCTACTCCGCCATCTTAAAAGTTTGGATTTTAGTTGGGACTTAAAGGAAGTCAGTGATGTCATTAGTTGGAGTGGAGAAAGGAAAGCATTCCAGACATGAAGAGCCAGAAAAAAAAAAAAGCCCAGAACTGAATCAGAGGGTCTTGTTTATGTAACAGCCACTGCATTAAAGAGTATATGTTGTGGGGCAGCTAGGTGGTGCAGTGAATAATGCACCAGCCCTGGAGTCAGTTCAAATCTGACCTCAGACATTTATTAACACTTATTAACACTCACTAGCTCTGTAACCTTGGGCAAGTCATTTAACCTCAATTGCCCTGCCTAGGGAGTAAGGTATAAGAAGAGTTGAGTGGGGGTGGTGATATGATCAGACTTATATTTTAGGAAAATAACTTTAGTTGCTCAACGGAGAAGGTACTGGAATGGGGAGAGACTTGAGGCAGGCAGACCCACCAGGAGGCTCTTGCAGTAATCCAGGCATGCGGTGATGAAGGTCTGCACTAGAGTGGTGGCAATGTCAGAGGAGAGAATGGGGCATAAAGGAGAGATGTTGCAAAGGTGAAATACACAGGCCTGGGTAATAGCTTGGATATGGGAGGTGAGAGATAATGGGAATGACTCCTAGGTTGTGAAACTGAGGTACTGGAGGATGGTGTTGTCCTTAATAGGGAAGGTAGGAGGAGGTGGGGTTTAAGGGGAAAGATAATGAGTTCTGTTCTGTACATAGAAAATGGCTACTGGATATCCAGTTCAAGACAGGTAGTTGGAGATGCAAGACTCAGGCAAGTAAGGTAAATTTGAGAATCATCAGCATAAAGATCATAATTAAACCTGGGGGAGCGGATAGATCACCAAATGAATTAGAATAGAGGGAGGAAACAAGAGGACCCAGGAAAGAACCCTGAGGGACACCTGTGTTTAAAGGATGTGATCTGGTGAAGGACCCAGCAAAGAAACAGTGGAGAGGTCAGGTAGATAGGGAAAAAAAAAAACAGGAGAGAACGGAGTCCTGACAACCTAGAGAAAAGAGAGGATCAAGGAGGAGAGAGTGATCAACAGTGCCAAAGATCTGCAGAGAAGACAAGAAAAAGGAGGATCAAGAAAAGGCCAGGGTGTGTAGCAACTAAGAGACCATTAGTGTTTTGTAGGGAGCAGTTTGGGTGGAATAATAAGATTAGAAGCCAGATTTTAAGGGGTTAAGAGAGTGAGAGGAGAGAAAGTGGAGGCACCTATTCTCTATTGCCTTTTTCAGGAGTTTAACTACAAAAAGTAGAAGAAAATAGGGCGATAGTTAACAGGGATGGGAGGATCAAGTGAGGGTTTTCTTTTCAGGATGGGAATGACACAGGCATGTTTTTAGGTAATATGAAATGAGCCAGGAGAGAGAGAGAGAGAGAGAGAGAGAGAGAGAGAGAGAGAGAGAGAGAGAGAGAGAGAGAGAATAATTGAAAGAGGGGTGATGGCAGAACAGGCAATCTGCTGGAGGAGATGGAATGGAAGGGAAATCTCTTGAACAAATAGAGGGGTTAGTCTTTTAGTCTTAGTATGGAGTAAGGCCATTTCATCATGTGAAACTGGGTGAAGAAGGAGAAAGTGGCTGAAGGCATTAAAGTGATGGGAAATGAGGAAGAGGAATATAGAGAAAGCTTTCAGTGAATGCCCTCTACTTCGGAGATATGTGGGTGTCATTCTTGCCAAATATACATCAACTGCTGCTGACAATGAGACAGCCTTCTATGGGTGGGTGGGGGCAGGGGAGGGGAGAGGAAGAAAATGAATTCAGAATCAAAGGCCTCAGGCGTAAACCTTAATTTTGCTACTTCCCCAGTAACCTTAGGAAACCCCTTCACTTAATAATGGTTTCCAAAAGAATGAATGATGGAGAATTTGATTCTTCACAATTGCAGAGCCTACTTTTTGAGGGCTCCTCAGAAAAGATAAAAATCTCCATCTTGCTCAAATTTCCCTTTCTGTCATGCCTAAGATAAGCATGGGGATCTCATGATCTTCATTCATATTGTTAGGATAAACTTTTACTTATTAAGAATGCATCTTCTTTGACAATATATTAAACAATAAGAAAATATTGAGTATCAAGATCAGTATCACTGATTTCCAGAGTTGGGGGAGTCTTCACAAGCTTCACAAGCTAACTAAAATACAAGAAAAATTTCCCAGGACAACACACCCAAGTTGTCAGCTAGTCTTTGCCTGAAGACCTCCAAGGAGGGAGAGTTAGTTTCCTTCTCCTCCAACCTGAGCCAGGAAATTTTACATTTGATAAGATCTAATTGTAAGGACATTTTTTTCCTAACATCAAGTTAACATTTGCCTCATGGTATCTTTTACCCAATATCCCCAGTTCTGTCTCATATCCACTCATATCCCTCTTCCACATACTAGACTTTCATAAGGGTTATTGACTCTCATAGCAGAGGTTTAACTTATATTGGGCTTATAGTCTGCTAATATCACCAGGTCTTTTTCTTTCTTTCTTTTTTGCTGGTTGTGAAACCATAGGTCTCCCTTCTTGTGAGTTTGATTCCTAAGACCTCAGGGGAAGAATATGTATTTATTACTATTGAATTAATCTTATTTGCTTCTGTATAATGTTTAGCCTGCCAAGATCTATTGGGAACCCATCAACTAGCATATTAGCTATAATTCCTAGCTTTTTATCACCTGCCAAATTGCTAAAGATGCTGTCTATCCCTTAAGCCGTCACTGATAAACAATGTTAAACAGTACAGGTATGAGCACAACCCTAGTGTATTCCCATTGGAGACCAATCTCCAATTTTACAATGAACCAATGATGAATATAATTTAAGAAAAGCCACTAAGTTGAAATTCAATTTTCAAAACTCTGCTTTACTGAGAATTTTTAGGCATAGTGTTTTCCTTTGATATGGGACTGGAATTGTTTTGACTCTGATGACCCATTATAATATTCAGGGGACACATGGCTCTAGAAGGCTATGCCAGTGGAGCATATGCTCTGGCAAATTCTATACCAAATTGGAAAGGCTTTGCAAGTTGATCCAGTTACACACTTCAATCATATTAACCAAGAACCTGCCTAGATGCTTGGAGATTGCTACATTTTCCACACATGGAAGCTTACTTGCTTATCTACTGGTTGGTAGGTTGTTGTCCTTCATTCTCAAAGAGGATCATAATGACTTCACTAAGCTAGAATCAAGTAACACTAGTGTCCAAATGTGGCTGATCAGACCACAGACCATCAGTTCAGAATGTTCCACCACAGGTCAGGCACAAACAGTTCATGTCAACATTTGGGGTAGATTCTCTAAATTTGTGCATCTTAGGTTTGTTTTGAGCTGTTTCAATTCTGCTTTGCTCATAGAGCACAGAAGCTTTTCTGATGACAGCACACCATGCGGAATGGTTCCATGCCAGTGTGTCCCATGTCACACAATCAATTCCAAAGCTCTTACAAGAGACCTTGAAAGTATCTTTGTTTCACTTCTTGTGACCACTACGTAAACACTTGGCCCACGTGAGTTCTCAATAAAAGTCTTTTTGGCAAGTGTAAATTTTGCATTTGAACAATGTGGCCAGCCCATCAGAGCTGTGCTCTTTGAAGTAGAGTTCGATTGCTTGGCAGTTTAGTTCGAGTAAGGACCTCAGTGTCTGGTATCTTATCCTGCCAGGTGATCTTCAGAATCTTCCTAATACAATTCGAATGGAAGGGATTCAGTTTCCTGGCATGGCACTGGTATACTGTTTAGGTTTCACAGCCATAAAACAAAGAGTCAGCACAACAGCTGTGTAGACCTTCAGTTTAGTAGTCAGTTTAATGCCTCTCCCTTTCCATACTTTCCTTTGGAGCCTCCAAGAAACTGAGCTAGCTATGCCAATGCATGCATCCTTCTGATTATTAATGTGTACATCCCTGGAAAGTACATGACCAAGGTAAGTGAACTTAAATATAGCATTCAAAAGTTCTCCATTTGCTGTAACCAATGGTTCCAAGTATGGATGGTGAGGTGGTGGCTGATTGTTTTCTTGGTGTTAATTGTTAGGCCAAAATTAGCACAAGCAGCAGAGGATTGATTCACACTTTGTTACATCTTAGTTCAGAGATTGCACTGAGGACACAATCATCTGCAAACAGAAAATCATGCACCAACACTCCCTCAACTTTGGTCTTAGCCGGTAGCTTTTTCAAGTTGAAGAATTTACCATCAGTATGGTAATTGATAATATTGATTCTATGTTCCTCCTCATTAAAGGTTTTTGACAACATGGCTGAAAACATTATGCTAAAAAGCATACAGCAAGCATACAGCCTTGGTTCACTCTTTTGGTGACTGTATGACAAGATCACTGTCCATTAATCAGAACCTGGGCAAGCATGCCATCACAAAACTGATGTACAATGTTGACAAACTTCTCCAGGCAACCAAATATTGACAAAGTTCTCCATAAGCCCTCATGACTGATAGTATCAAAGGCCTTGCTCAGATCTACAAATGTTGTATACAGACCTCACTAATGTTGTGTGCAGACCTCACTTATCTATTAAGCTGTAGACAGATTATGACCTGTGGCGGTGGAAGGAGTCCCCACATTGAAGAAATCACAGATCTTGGAAGTTTGGAGGAAAATAAAATATGTTGCAAAGATGTCTATAGAAGATAGACTAAAATGGCCTGGAACTGTAAGTGAGGCAGATAACAGAGTTATCAGACTTTAAGAACAAAGTTAAAAAAGAAAGAATTCCCTTCATATGCCCTATATGGTAACTCAACTGGTCCATTCATTATGCCATGAATATAGTCCATGCTTTCTACATCCATGCATTGTTCATTCTGTTCCCCATGCATTGCATACTCTCCTTTTCATTTCCATTGGTTGAAATGTTATATGTCCATCAAGAATATCTACAAACTGGGGCGGCTAGGTGGTGCAGTGAATAGGACACCAGCCATGGAGTCAGGAGGACCTGAGTTCAAATCCAGCCCCAGACACTTAATAAAAAAAAAAACAAAACCCAGTCTTGTGACCTTGGGCAAGTCACTTAACCCTAATTGCCCTACCTTCCCCCCCCAAAAAAAAGCAAAAGAAAAAAGAATATCTACAAACAACATCAACCCTCCATAATACCTTTTCTCATCTTCCTTGTTAGGAAACATTTTTTTCTTCCTTGAACTTTAATAGAACTTAGGGGAAAAAAACCCTTTTCTTATTTACATAGCATATTCCACATTAAATAACAGGTATCTGTGTACATGTTTCACTTTCCCAATTAGTACTGAAAGCAGAGATCATCATATTCTTCATTATAACTCTGTCAGTAATTAGCATCAAGAAAATGACTAATAAGTATTTACCGAATTAGAATTTGTACATTGCTAGTTCATCTGAATTTACCTTCCATTTACACTGTATATACCTTGTAAACACATGGTTATCTTCATGTTCTCTCTCATTAGGAATGTGAACTCCTTCAAGGTAGAGAGAATGTTTTTACCTTTCTTTGTATGCCCAGTCCTAAGCATAGTGTCTAGTACATAGCAAGTACTTAATAAATGGCTATTGACTGGCTTCCTAATGACTCAATTTAATAAAACAAATTCTTATTAAGGATCTACCAGGTACAAGGCACAATCCCGGTATGGATAACAAGACAATACAAAAACAGTCCCTCCCCAGAGGAGTTTACATTTTATTGGGGGAGGTAAGAAAAATATTTGGACAGACAAGTAAACAAGACATAATTTGGAAAAGGAGAGATCACTAACAACTTGGAGAATCAAAAACAACTTCTCATAAGAGGTGAGAACTGAGGTGATTTTTGAAGGATGTTATTGATTAATTAGTTTATGAGTTCCTATTTCTATAGGGTGGGGCAAGAGAAGAAATGAAAAAAAAAGGAAAGGATCCTAGAAGGCCCAACAGGATGCTGATTATGGCTGTGTGCATATAGTAAAGATTTTGCATGGGCAGGGACAAATGTTTCTCTTTATTGTGCTTATATCTGGTGCAGTTGACTGAACTCTAGTTCTAAAACTAATTTATTTTCTGAACTTGGGTAGGTTGCTTCACTTTGTTGCCTTTATTTTTTCTTCCTCTGAGAATGGGGAAAAGTCTTATATATGTACCCTACCTACTTCCCAGAGCTGTTAAGATTAATAACATAAGTGCCTGTAATGCCCTGAGATCCTCGTGAAAAGGTAATAAATAAATGTAGGCTTCTTTTATAAAAAAAAAAGAAACATGCACACAAACCCTCTCAATTTCCCCCCAATGACAGTTTGGATATATGACATGAACTAACCTGAACTCATATCCACTATAAAATCCAATAAACATTCTTGCTAGGTTCAAAAATGTTGGAATAAATCTCCCACTTCCCATTTTTGGGTTTCCAAATTCTACATTTTGAACAGTCAGATTTTCTGATTGCAGTATATCTAGAAGCAAGAAATAACAAACAGTCCATAAAGAATCTATTTCTCAATATTTCCAGCTACATTTCATGAGTTCAGATAAACTTATTAACATTTAGCTGATTATTTGAACGGCATTTGCTTACTAATCTTTTAATACTCATCTATCCCCTGTCTCTAGTAAGTTTCCTGAGTTGTCACAATTTCCAAAAATGTGATTATTGTGAGTCTCATGATAGTTTACAATGGGATCTGTAAGGGACAGGCTTATTTCAAGATTATACAAATAACCATCTTTCTTTCCCAGGTAGGTAATTTTTTTGATCCTTTTACCTAGAAAATGCAAAATGCCTTCCTTTGGTACTATATAGTTTTGTATTATAGTTTTATGGAACTGGAGGCAAAAGACAGAAGTAATTTGAGCTACACAATTACCCTCTATCATTATCGTTTTACAAATGAAGAAACTAAGACTTAGATCAAGTGACTTGCCTGGATTACATAGCTAATGAGAGTCTGAGGCAGAATTTGAATTCTGGTCTTACAGATCCAGTACTCTCTTCTCTCTACCACCTAGCTACACAAGTAGTAGAGGTACTGTAGATTGGGGGCAGAATCAAATGGTCATTTCACATGCTTTATAATTCTGTAATTCAATTCTCTTTCTTTTCTATTGCAATTTCCTCTCTAGTTATTGTTTACTAAACACGACATTCCAATTCCTTCCCTGTTCCACCATGTCTCAGTGCTAGTGGTTCCCCATGACTGGGATGTGTTCTCCCACTTCCATCTCTTAGGACCACTAGCTAGCTTTCTTCAAAAGGGAAGCTCAGCTTCTTTATAAGGTTTTTCTGATTGCCCCCTCCATATATTATCTCCTTATCCCTGTTGATATTATTTTTACACACTTTTATTTTCTTACATACATGTTGTATCCCTCCAATGAAAAGGAAGCAGCAGCCAAGGACTATTTCATTTCTTGCTCTTGTATCACCAGTGCCTACTACAGTATTTTGAAAATATTTGGTACTTAAATATTTTTAATTGAATTGAGAGAAAGCATGGTGTTTTAGATAGGCCATGGTAGTCAAATTCAGGAAGAACTAGGTTCAAATTCTGGCTTATTGATTTGTTTGTTTGCTTTTCCCCTGGGAAATCATTAACTCTTTTGGCCTTGGTTTTATTATCCGTGAAATGACAGTCGGTTGGAGTCTATAACTGTTGAGATCTCTTGGAACCCTAAACATATAAATTTATTATCACATTTTCTCTCCAAGATCCATAATATCATTGGCATGGATCCTTCCTTCACTGATGCAGCTCACAAATCTTCTTTCAAGAAGAAAAAAAAAGTTAATTTATTGTTAACTTTCATTAAGAAAGGCATAGAAGGCTTCACTCTGCTCTGATCAGACCACATGTGGAAAGAAAAGCACATTTGGTTCCAGTTTCTCCATTTTTTTGGAATGTCAGAAGTGTACAGAGTAGGGCAGCCAGGTTGGTGATGGGACCAGAGAACAAGTACTACAAAGGCCTATTGAAGGAACTGGTCATCTCTGCCAAGAAACTAGATTGAATGTGAGAGGACATGATTTAGCATCTATAAGGATTTCTCAAAGAGAGATTAGACTTGTTTTGCTCAGGAAAAATACTTTCTGATAAAGATGTCTGTCCTACCCCCAGGGGCCTTCATTCTCTTAATGATGCCACCATTATCTCTATCTATAGTTAGATAACTGAAATCACTCAGGATCAATAGGTTTGCCTTATCTATACATGCCCTGGTCGTTATTCAACAAATCTTGCTCTTGCCTAGGGGTTAATGTTTTTTGAAAAACAGGACTTTTGTTCATTCCTCCCAGAAGTTCAATCTAGTTGGGTAGGTATCAATGGCTAACCTAGTTATTTGGACTTAATAGGTGTTTAGTGAATGGTGACAATAATTCTACTTCACTAACAAGTTCCTCCTTTGACTCCTTTGAGCCCAAGATTCATCTCCCTTGGATTTTGATTCAGGCTTTTGTATTTTAACTAATTGTCCTTCCTAGTTCTGTCCCTACACCAAGACATTTTACTACAGCTGAGAGAGATAAAGGAAACTAAGTCATCTATTTAGAAGACATTTTCAATTGGTTCAAATAAGCCTGAGACTCATTAAGAGTAAAAGCTGTTTTCTTCTTTGCCTATAAAATCACTCGTGATGATCGAGGTAAGGGACAGTGCTATAATTGGAGGTTCTAGTTTTTAATAATGTATAGATTAAAGAAAAGATAGAAATTCCAAATAAAGAAGAGAACACAGGGGGACTCAATACTTAATTTAAAAAAAAATCTAATCTTGGCTTGGTCACCATTTGTTTTTGTACTTTCTTCTGAAGGGATGGAGCAACAATGGCTTTTCTCTCTTCTCCTCCTGTAAAACTTTGTCAAATGTCTCCCTTTTCTCTTCATGTTGTAAAAACATCACTCCATGTCAAGAGCAGTGATTCTGAACTCAAGTTTTCCCTTTGCTTGGCTCATCCCACAAACAAAATCTCCCAGTGATACAATGACTTGGAAAAACTCAGCTCTATTTTAAATACATTGCAATGTTGTTTTAGTTTGAGGGACCAATATGTAAGAAACCAAAAAGGGCTGGAATTGATCAGAATAGCTGGTTTCCTTTTCTTACAAATGACTCTGGACAAGTGATTTACTACCCTAGTTCTGCCTTACTTTTCTCATAAGTAAAATGTGCTAAGAAGATAATAATGCCAGTCCCCTAATGAGGTACAAGGAAATAAGATGAATGATATAATATTCAATATTAAAAAATGTTTCCCCCCATTCTGGGTCAAAATGTCTCCACTGATTATAATCTTATATTGTGAATCACCATGCGTATTAGATTAGAGACTTGATTCATGATGAAATGTTGCTAACTCTAGAGAAAGAACCAATGGAGTCTGAATGCATATTGAAGCAGACTATTTTTGTGTGTTTTTCTCTTTTCTTTTACAATATGACTAATATGGAAATATGTTTTGCATAACTGCACATGTATATTCTATGTCAATTGCTTGATATCTCAGGGAGTGAGGAAGGAAAAGAGGGAGAAAATTTGGAACTCAAAAGAGAAAAAGGAATGCTAAAACTGTGTTTACATGGAATTGGGAAAAAAATATTACTAAAAAAGATTGGAGATTCAAGTGAAACATAGGGAGATTGAAAACATTATATGAAAAGTGGGTGAAATTTTGGACTCTTCTAAGAAATGCTTGCAATCTGATCAATTGTTTTGCTTTGTTTCACTTGTCACCAGATTTATTGTAATGCTACATTCTTGCTATGCCTCCTTTCTCACTTTCTTTTATCTTACTTGCCATCATAGTGGTACCTCAGGCCCAGAATTATGAGAATGAAGAGTTGTAATCACTATCTTCATCACAGCATCATTGTGGCCCACATTAGGACCTGTGGGTTGTCATAGAATTCACTATTTTACAGTTATATCCATAAAATTTTTTTTTCTACTGAATCAGCTGTTGTTTGTTTAGGATAGGCCCTTCCTCACCTTTCCATTGGTGAGCTTCTGACTTCACATAAAAACAAATCCTTTGTGATAAAGCAATTAAGACAATGACTACTGATCATTGACAATGGTCTTCAAGGTCCCTTCCAATTCCACATCTGCAACCCCCTCACTCAAGGATTCTTAGTGTAGAATGTGAAGCTCGAGGATCTGTACCTAAATCCTAGTTGTAGCTCTGCTACTTGTGGGACCTTGGACAAGTGATTTTACATTTTCCAGCCTCTGTCTCCTGAACTATAAAATAACAGGGTTGGAATAGAGAATATCTTAGTTTTTCCTTCTAAGTCCAGAACTAGGATCCAATGAATAACATCAACCATTTCAGAATCATGTGTTTTTAGTAAGAGACTCTAGTTGATCTCTATGACCTCAAGAGCTCCCTCCTCCCTCCTCTCCTTGCCCATTTCCCATCTACAGTAGGACTGAGGAAGTTTATGGTTTACTGTTTTCCCATAAAAGAAGGAAAACGGAAAGGAGAGGTAACACTTAGCAAAATCCACTAATAGAGCTAGGTAGAAAATCAACTGCTGCTCCGTGCATTCCTTCTTTTTTTTACCACATGTTCATAGAATTTCAAGCTTAGAGGTTGGCTAGTTGTGTCTCCTCATTTTATAGATGAGGGTACTGATACCCAGATATGTGAAATGATTTGCACAAGTTTGCACATTAAGAAAGCTGAGACTAAAACTTAGGTCTCCCGACTCCCAATTTTTTTTCTCACTTCTAGAGTTCTTATTGAGGTACCCAGAAGCTGCCAGGCCATCACTTAATATCCATCTAAAGGAAGAAAAGTCACCCTTCAACATCAACAAGATTGAAATTTCTCCAGGGAAAATGAATGAAAGACCCACAGCATCAATTTACAGCAATGTATTTAAAAACCAATTACCAAGCTGTGCTACTGCTGCTGCTCCCAGTTCTGATGTCTTTTCCCTGTTCCTAGTGTTAACATTGAAAAATGCAAAACAAATCCCTTGAAAAATGATGTCTAGATGAAGGGATGATGGTGAGAGCCCTAGATCAGTTGCCAGTTCCCCAGGGGTGGTGCATGAACATTACTGACAGGTACTATCCAAATCACCAATCCTAAGATTTATAACTTTAGCAGGGGATCTTTTTCCTCCTTGTCTGGGCAAATTATAGAAAACCAGATACCCTCCTGTGTTGCACCTTCCTCTACTCCTTCTTCCCCAACAATCTCACACCACATCTTTTTCCATTCCCCAGTGGTAGGGACCATTTATTAATCTCTGCTCCCCTGGAAACCTGAAGCACTAAGTAGCTACTGTCCGATTTGACAACTCCTGCAGAGCTAATACCCTATATTTTCCTGAAATGGGGGACTATCATTTTGCAAATTAGGGAGGGTAATTTGGGGGTGATATTACAAAAGAGCAGGAAAAAAGTATAAGGCTAATGACCTTACATCCCATCTCATTCAACAAGAGACTGATCTCTATCCTTTCCCTTTCTCAGATGTCCATGTTTTATCGAGTTATTTCTGAAGCCTGGGGTTGTTTTCATGAGGTGCTTCCTCTAAAGTACTCTCCCAGTTTTTATTTGTTCTAGCAGGCATGTATAAGGTATATTTACCAACCACTGTAGGAATATAGTGGGTGGCAAGGAAAGGAAGGAGGCTACAAGACAGCTAGAGGCACCCATGGGAGAAACATAACAGAGTGACTTTCTCAGGGTTGTATGTAAGGTTCTTCCTTGCTTCAGGAGGCAGCTCCCTGAAACCCATAGCTTCTGCTGTAACACAGCTGACATCTGCCATTGCCAGACTCCTGCCAGGAACATGATCACTAACCCAGTGCTTCTCCACAATAACCAAAGCCCACCCTTATGAAAGTAGTATGTGTATGTGTGTGTGTGTGTGTGTGTTCAGAGAAAGGTTCTGAAAAAGAGATAAATGATGCTCTTTATAGCAAAGAAAAAAGAACATGGCACAGACAAATGATCAGCCCTTCTCAAAATTCATTTAACAGGTGCTACTGGACTGTGACACACTGGCTGTGGGACCCCAGGCAAATCACTTAATCTCTCAGCACTCTAAGCAATGCTCTATGGCTACAAGTAGCAGAGTAGGTGCTCATGACCTGCATTAGTGGAGGGAGCTTCCTCTCTTGGAATTCCCTATACTGAGAAATTGATTCGGTGCCTCTCTAGTTTCCCACAAATATTTATTGTGTCTAAACTATGTGCAAGTTAGAAGGCTAGGTAACAGAAAGGATGCAAAGACTGATAGGACACACTCTTTGCTCTCAAGGAGTTTCCAGTCTAATATTATTATTATTATTATTTTTGCAGGGGGGGAGGTAAGGCAAGGCAATTGGGGTTAAGTGACTCGCCCAAGGTCACATGGCTAGTTTTGTGTTAAGTGTCTAAGGTTGGATTAGAATTCAGGTCCTCCTGACTCCAGGGTCAGTGCTCTATTCACCGCTCCACCTAGCTGCCCCAACCAGTCTAATATTGTTAAGGAGGAGGTCAAAGGACTACAGATCTAGAATCAAGACCTCTAATATACTTTCCTCATTTTATCTATGAGGAAACTGAGGCTCAGGGAAGTAAAATGACCTGTCCAAAGTCACAAAGCAAAGAAATGGTAGAGATGGTATTTGAACCTGTGACATTTGACTCCAGAGTCAGTCCTCTTTCAAGTATATACTACGCTCCTCTACAGATCATAGAAATGACAACTAAGTGTTGCCTATCCAAGTGATCCAAGCGGTGTCTATCTTCTTAAAGAGAAAAGCAAAAGAAATCCTATATCCAAATGTTGACCAGAAATCAGAAAACATGAATTCTATTCCTTGTTTTGCTATTTACTAGTTCTGCAGTCTTAAGGATGTCTCTTTTTTCCCCTAGACTTCATTTTATTCCCTTCTAAAATGAGGGGTTGTATCAGATGAACCCCAATGATAATCTCCAGTTTTGAAATGCAAAGGTCTTTTCTTTCTTTTAGCAGAGGCCACAGGAATTTGGTCATTACAGTAGTGGTATTAAAAAACTTAACTCAATAATGTTGCCTATAATTTCTCATTTCTTCTCTATATGACACTTAACTAGTAGATACTTAGAACAGTACATTTCAATTTTTATGCATTACACAATTATGGCAATATCATATAATCATTATGTATTTTACATTTTGATATTCTATTAACTGAATATAGCTACTATTAATAAGAACTTCCATCCTATTCCAATCAACAAGCATTTCTTTAGTCCCTGTGATTTTCTAGGGCTGTTGCAGGCTATGGCAGGGGAAGGGTGCTGTTTTTTCATTATATCTGACTCTTCGTGGCCCCTTTGGGGTTTTCTTGGCAAAGATACCAGAATGATTTGTCATTTCCTTCTCCAGTTCAAAGAGTTGTGACTTTTCCAGGGTTACACAAATATTAAGTGTCTGAAGCCAGATTTGGACTCAAGGAGATGAGTCATTCTGACTCCAGGCCTAGGACTCTATCCACTGTTCTACCTAGCTGCCCAGGAGGGCCAGGAGGGAAATTCAATGACAGAAATGAGCTTCTACTATACTTCAAAAGTATACTCATAACTAATATTCAAAATGATGACTCAAAGGCACTCAGATAAAGAAGTTCATTCGGCACCATTAGAAAAGACAAAAATGTTTTCAGGATAGATTTATCCTTATGTTAATTTGATAGAATTCAAAAATTTTGAAAACTGGTCATCTGCATATATTAAAAAAACTCTTTATTACCCAGAATGCCATATATCCCTATTCATTAGATAGTTCTATCTACTATATCTGTGCACATATTTTTTCTTCTGATATGCTCAAGTCAATTTTCAATACATGTTTATGCTTCTGTGAACAATGGCTTTTGATATTATTGAAAGGTCACTTTTGTTGTTGGCCATTTATTTCTAATCTAGGAGATACTGCTCCTTCATTATTTGAATGTGGCTATTTTTCATCTCCTGACTCCACTGTTTGGCTTAGAACATTTGGACACTATGTCTTCTTGATAAGTCAGGAAAGCTCCTCCTATCCTAGTAGCAGTCCCCATAATGTGTCTTCTGTTAGACTGTTGAAGCCCAAGTAAAAGATAATAGAATTCCCTGGAACTCATTGAAGCAGTATATGAAGCTATGAGGTCATAAGTGAAAACACTTTTAAAACTATTGGGCACACTCTTGGGTATCACCTGGGCAAAAAACAGTAAAAAAAAAAAAACAACAATAGAAAAGAACAAAGCTGACACTGTGGTGTGGTGTGTATCACCAGTCTGGAGTTTTGGGGCACTTCTGTTGAATAGTGGAGCTCTACTCTTGAACTTTCTTTCCATGGCTTCAGGATAAAATTTAGAAGGATTCCCAGCTGGGGTGTAGAGGGAGGTAGGCTAGGCAAAAGAATATCCTCCTGATGCCAGGCTTTATAAGGAAAACAAAGGGATATTAGAGAGGAGAAATGTGGGGGCAGAGCCTTTTGATGTCATCCAAAGAGTCTTTTAGATATTCTGATTTGGCCGTCTTCCCTGTTGTATCACAAGGGTCTACATTCTTTTGAACATCACTGGAAGACCAAGAAATGATACTTGGAGGAAAAAAAAAAACATCACAGTGCATCCAGAAAGAGAAAGGAATGTTGTCATGAAGACTTGAAGGGCAATGGTAGCCACTGGGTGGTAGGAATGATAATTTTGTTTGAAGAATCAATTCAGAAAACTTATTCAAAGTCTTGCTCATTTTCAATTATTTTGATCTCTGGATGGCAAAGCAAACCCCTCCTTTCTTTCCTAGGTTCCCCATGCTTCCCTTCTTAAAAAGCATATGTGTCTAGCAGCACCCATATTGGTTAATGGACCATGCTTTTATTGGCCATTTCATTTGATTTTAAATTTGGGAGAGCGCCTAGTGTTTTCTAAGTCTTGAAAATGTGGTTTGTGAAAACCACAGGTGGTTTGAATAGAAACAGGCTTATTAAAAGCAACCCTTGAAAGTAAAAATATCAGTCATTTTGTTATGTTTGATCTGGTGAAGACATCAAATAAGGCTCTTTGGAGCTATGGAACTGAGAGTGGGGGAAAAAAAAGATGCAGAAATACTTATCTAACCTCCTTGGAACCACTTCTTGGTTCCTCCTTCATGCACATGAGCATGTAAGGATTAATGGTTCTACAAATGTGCAAATTTATTTCTCTAAAAAAGATTCAGCAGCAATATAAGCAGCAACATAGAAACAAAAAATGTTACTAATCTAAAGAATTCTTTTAAAAAAACATTCTGACCTCAAGAAACATCACCCCCACCAGCATTTCCATACATAAATTATAACACAAAATATATGTGAAACCATGAATATCTCTTTGGTACCACCTGCTTTTTAAAAAAGCATTTAATATATTCAGTCTGTTACTTTCAAAACTGTACTGCTCTTCTGTGCTTCCTTCTGAACTACATTTGATACTAACCTTAAGATTTTGACTAGGGAATCATAACTGTTCTTCTCCATGAAATCTGTTTCCCTCTGTCCTAGACTACTGCAACAGTTCTCCTGAGAATAGGTTCTTTTATCTAGTATAGGATACCTGCTTGTTAATACTGATATAAATAGTGAACTACTCAAAGCTTCCCATACTGCATTTTCTTATCAGATATCGTTGCGATTTTTTTTTCCATTGGGTCATATCATTCTTCCCTCCTTTCCTTTCTGAAAACAAGATGTAGTTTAATGCACCAGGCAAAAAGATGGCCCTGCAAATTCCTCAAGGGTGAATCCTTTGCCTCATTAACTTAAATCTATTTTTAAGGGTGACTTATTTTGTATTTTTTTCCGGAGTCTACATAATGCATTTTACATATCAGACCTTTGGTAAGTGGAAGAATGACATTGTATTAGTTTTTTACCTATTTGTATCAATCAATGAAAAAGCATTTATTAAATACCTTGCATATGCCAGGCACAACACTGGATAAAAGATGAAAGCAAACCAGGACCTAACTTCAAAGAGCTTATGTTCCAGGTGATTGGGGTGGAGAAAAGGAGACAATATGTATATACATAAGAAAATGCAAAAACAGCTGCAAGATAATTTGCTATGATTGAGGTGAGGATGGGTCTCACATAATTTCATGGAACCCAATGAACCAGTTGAATTATAGCACAATTATAGGTGTATTGGTACACTTGGAAATCTGAAGTTCCAAAGTATAGACTCTGAAGTCCATATGATCTATAGTGGAAAGATAACTAGGAGTTTCCAAGTTTGAAATCGAATCCTATAGTATCTCTGCTACTAATTAGATATAGATATGGAAAATTTCTTCACTTTTCTGGTTCTCAGTTTCCTTACCTGTAAAATGAATACCAGAGCTTTTCTAACCTATGGGTATATTTGTTAGAGTATTCTCCATTAACAATCAAATACATGCAAATGTCCACACACAGGTACACACACACACACACACACACACACACACACACACACACACACAGCCTTCTGACTCAAAGTCAGAAAATACATATTTCAGAAAACAAAACAAAGTATTAGTTATATATTGGGTTAGAAAAGCATTTAAGGAGTATTAATAAGTAGAAAGAGAGAAAAAAAACTCTACTCTCCCCATTTTCCCCCTTTATATGCTTGCTATTTACCATCCCCATAGATTTGGTATCTAGCTGTGTCTCACCTTGTCTTCCTGTCCACATTCTGATGTTTAGGGAGGTGTACAATGTTTGGGAGTTCTCAGTATGGTGATTTGGGGAGTGAAGGAGTGGGCCAGTTCCCAATCCAGATAGAACTGGTTTTAATCCATCATGGGCTAAGAACTTTTGAAGGTTCATGATTCTACCAGGTGGGAGGTATTGGAGGAAGGTATGACTTTTGTCCAGATTTCATAAGTCTTTACAGGAATACCAGTGGCAGAGAATTTTAGCAAGGACTCTTACTATATGAGAATTCTATGGAAATTTACAACTAACTTAGTCCCAGACCAGACTACCTAGGAGAAATACAGGCAACATGACATTCTCAGACTTCTCCTGGTCCTGCCAAAGAGTGTGAGTTGGAGGATACCAAATTTGGTTTCTATACACATAGTTTCTAACTTTGGAATCAGACCATAAATGAGGTAAGCCCATGTATCAATTACTGTAGTAACTCTACACTCCTTTCAGAGTAGTATGAGAAGGTTATAGACAACATCTGCTGCCAGATCTTCCCCTCTGAGTCTGAACTGTACCTCTGGCAGCTGCAATGGTGCCTGGGATCAGATGAGATTTATGTTTATATTCAAGGGCTTTGAAACATCCCATGCTTCCCCCAAAAGTCCCTCAATCCTCTACAACAATGAGTGGTTGACTCAGCCTGCTGTAAAGAACTTACAGAGAATTATTTAGAGAATTATTTCCTCCCTCAAGAATTAGTTAACAGGGACTCATTTGTAGGGCATGAAAGTAATTCTCACCCACATAAAACAGAGTGTGATTTCAGCCAGGCTATGGAATAAAATAGGAGATAACCCAAAGGGAAGTATTACTGGGGTTCATTTATTCATTTTTAAAAGACTCATTCAAATCCTAATTAATGTGCAAATTAAGAGATACACAATAGAAATAAGATCTGGACATCAAGGAGCTAAATATAAAATGCAGTGTATTAATAACTAAGCATTTAAATAGTGCTTTAAGATATGACAACTGTTTTATAGGATTTTCTTATTGTAGATTCATAATAGACCTATGGAACAAGTAATATAGGTACTATTATTCCATTTTACAGATGAGGAAACTGAGGTTTAAAGAGGTAAATTGACTTGTTTAGGACTCATAGCTCTCATAACTCATAGGTTTCAAAGTCAGGATTCTTACTCAGGCCTATATTCACTATTCTATTCACTATAACAAACATGTTGAATATGTAAGAGGGGTACAAGGTACCATGACAGGTCCAATGAAAAAGTAATTTTCCATTAGGAGTTTGAAATATTTCATAGAATAGATATCTTTAAGGATGAATAGGATGCCAAGAAATATGGATAGAAAGAAGGCATTGCAGGAAAAGGAAGTGCATGAATAAAAAGGTATGTAGGTAAGAGGTTATGGGGTAAGTTCAAGTAATAGTAAAAAAAATATGCAGCTTAGACTAAGTTTAGAATACCTGGAGGGGTGAAAGTGTGAAATAAGGCTGCAAAGATGGCTTATCAATATACAGTATCAAGCTAAGGAGTTTGGACTTAATTGGATAGGAGATAGGAATCCATTAATGGGAATTGAGCAGTGTACACTAAGAAGACTATTACAACTATGATGTCTGGGATACTGGAGATATGAAAAAAAACAACAACAACCTGGAAATGATAAGGTACTCTAGACCTTATGAGATGGGATCTATTTCAATAACCTAGAACTTAAGTCATTGATTTGTGAACTAATGTGATGGCAATAGGAATAAAAAATAATTATTTTTAAAAAGAATAATTTTTAAAAAGATAATTAAGGGAGATAATGCATACATAATATTGATAGTATTGGTTTCACTGGGAAAGTGAGTGAACATGAGAGATGAGGGAGAGGAAAGAGAGAAAAATGGAGATAAGATTCTGAGCACAGATAAGTGACTGAAGAAATGGTAAATGATATTAACAGAAATAGGGATACTAGAAGTTGCCCATTGACTACTATCATAAGTGAATCACCAAAGTACTGAACTCCTAATTGTCTAATATAACTAATTCAAAATTCATCATTCAAAAAACCATTTGTTAAGTGCCTATAACATGCAAAACCCTGTTCTAGGTGATGGAGATATAAAGGTAAAAAGATATTTGTTGCAACATGTGTCACATTGGGGGACAGTGTTGGATAACAAAAAAAGGTGCCAGATTTAGAGTGAGAGAAACTAGGCTGAATTCCAGCTTTGCCACCTCCTACTAAATGACTTTGGGCAAAGCAGATTAAACTCTTCAATCTTGATTTTACTTGTCTGTAAAATGAGGAGCTTAGACAACATGTCCCTAAGGTTCTTTCTAGTTCTAAAGCTCTGGTCCTATCATCACATGAAAAACAAAATCCTTTGCCCTCATGCAGTTTAAATTATTGTTGTTCATCCTTCATTTTTCAAGAGCACAATGATATCACAGAGTGATGTTTTCACTTGTATGTGAATTGGATTTAAGTGAGACAGAGTTGCTCAACATCATCAGCCTAGCCTCACTCTCTCTTCCCCAGTCAAAGTCCAGTGGCAAGACAAAAAATCAGGATTGGCAGGAATAGGGTTTGTATCTAGATCTCATTCATTTTCTGAAGAGGTGGCTTTATGTCCTGAATTTAAAAGAGCATTTAACATCAGAATACAGACACTCCTAATGAAATACTATGAGAGATGCACCTATCGGTTATGATCCATGGAACTTATAAGAAGATACAAGATTCAGGAAGCCAGTGATAGAGACAGCAGAATTTCACAGTGCTGGGAGTGGGGAAAGGGTTTCTTTAACTGAATATTCATGCATCATTATTAGGAAAAAGATAACAAAGAAAACTACACAAATGAAAATTAATCATCTATAATCCTTCCTTGTGGCAGTGGGTGAAAATGTAGTGAACTGGATTCCAGTGTCACTAAGAATATGATGCTGCTGGGTAGCCTGAGAGGGCAGTCATACTTGGTAACCCAAAATCCTACTCCTAGAGCCTCTTGTGATTTTAATGCTGCATGAAACTGCTCACACTCCCTCTTCCAGTGAAGATATGTGACTCCTCTAGAGCTTATAGTCTTAGAATTTTTTCTGGGGGTTCAAAGACATTAAGACCTTTGTTGTTGTTCAGTCATTTCAGTTGTGTCCTACTCTTCGTGACCCCGTTTGGGGATTTATTGGTAGTGATACTGTAGTAATTTATCATTTCCTTCTCCATCTCATTTTACAGATCAAGAAACTGAGGTAAAGTGACTTGCCCAGGGTCACATAGCTAGCAAGCATCTGAGGCCAGATCTGAACTCAGGAACCTTCCTGACTCCAGGTCCAGTGCTCTGTGTTCTATGGCTCTACCTTACTGCCTATAAGAGATCTATTCAGGTAAGTATGCATCAGAAGCATTCGTGACTTTCCTTATAATATTTGAAATATAATTTTTAAAAAAGAAAAATACTAAGCAAGTGACGATGCAAAATAAATATTGCTACCTGCAATATTTTCCTCTACAGTAGTTGATATTAGTATAATTATTGCTGGGGATTTTTGCTTTTGGAGGGCGGAAGGGGGAGTGGGAGGCTTCTTAAACAATTCTTGATTCTCTCTGCAGACTGGTATTCTGTGAGGCAGGAGAGCTATTCCCTCTCCACATATCCTCTAAGCCTCTCATTTCCCAGTCAAGGACTGTCTTGCTACTGCCCAAAACAGCAGAGAGCCTCAGTGACCATGCATAGGAAAGGAATGATGTCATTCAAAGATTGACATTTCAGTTTTTATTACTAGAATACCTTGAAGAATTAGATCTGATTTGCATTGATATTTGCAAACTGAATTATTAATACAGGTCTTTTTTTCCCCTCTTTTCTTTTCCTTTCCTTTCCCTAGGCTTTAACACTGCAGTCAACGGCAGCAACAGCCCCAATTTAACAATCACATGGTAGAAGAGAAAGGCTTTATGCAGATGACTCCTGGGCTTCTAAATTTTTGACTGACATGAGAAGAATATCTGATTTGGATCACAAAATAAAAGTAGAGGAACAAAGGAAGGGAATAACATTTAAAAGTATATAAAAGTTGTTCCTTGAGAATACTGTATTCTGTAACAAATCACATAATATTTGAAAAATGCTTAATACAGTGCCTGGCACATAGTAGGAACTTAAGTGTCTGTCATCCCCTGCTTCTGTCCCCCATCCCAACCCCTAAAAACATGTGAGTTCCAGGTCTGCTAGATGACCTCGGGTCAGTCATTCTCTAGGTCTTAATTTCTGCATCTGTAAAATGAGAGGGTTGAACTAGATTTCTAAGGGCTTTCCAGCTCTGAATTCCATGAAACAAAACTCCATGGTTTGGCATTTAAAACAATTACTGGAACAATCAACAAACGTTTTTAAGGTTTCATCATATGCTAGAAAATACAAAGATAATAATACAAAGCAATGGTAAAAACAGCCTCTCTAACATTCTGCTGGTGGACATAACATACACACAGAGTAGACACAAGATAACTCTGTGGCAGAAGCAACAGTAAATGGGAGACCCAGGAAAAGCCTCTTGGAGGAGGACATATTTAAACTGAGTCTTGAAGAATGCCACAGATTCGAAGAGGAAGAGCTGAGAAGAGAGTCAATTCCAGGCATGGATCTGGGGGGTTGCCAATACAAATATGGCACCATATGAAAAGAATATGGCCTCAGAGAACCTGGATTCAAATCATCTTTAATTTCCTAGCTTTGTGAACTTGGAAAAATCACATAATCTCTCAAGATTTTACTTTTCTTATTTGTAAAATCAATAGATTAGACCGGATCAACTTAAAAACATTAATGGAATGTAGAAGGACAAAAAAGAATCCAGTAGAAATTGTAGAGACCTCAAGTATCTGAGTCTTTGGTTTGAAAAATCATTATACTTATTATTCCTTTTGTCAGAATTCCAAAAAATCATATTTAAATGAATTTTTAAAATTCATTAGAATCTTGACACAAGGGATAAGTATAACTATTTTTTTCTACAAATCAAAGAACTACTCCCAAATCTTTGAGAACTCTGTAATTTTATTAGTGCCTCAAAATCTTTACAGCAAGGGAGACAATAGTTTATGATTTAGCTACTTAGGGAGCCACTGATAAAAAACAAACATGTTACATGTGTGTATGTGTATCTCTTTCTTTATATACACATATTTGTGTGTATACATGTGTATATATACACATAATATGCACACACATATATACATACACATATCTATCAATCTATCTATCTATCTCTAGTGGCTTACCTGGGATCAATAGCTAGTAGGTAACAGAAAGAGGACTTTGACCATGAATATTTCTTCAATTCAATTAAAATTCAATTCACCTGAGATTTATTAGATGTCTATAATGAGCAGAGCCCTGGAGTTTGGTTCTGGGATAGAAACAACATTTGGATAGGTAATGATCCTAACCCTCATAGGGAAAATGATCTAATAGAAGGGTATGGACCTGCATAAGTAGTTTTAATACAAAGAACTACAAAAATTGGAAGAGAGCCGAAAGTGTGATATGAAGTTTGAGGGGGAAAGGTCATTACCATCTTATTAAGCATTGGGAACTGCTAGGAGCAACTGGGAGCAGTTGGTATTTTTGTTGGGTTTTGGATGGTTAGGAATTTGGCAGTTGGATGGGTAGGTGAAAGGCATTCTGAGTAAGAAGAGTAAAATAAGCAAAGGTATCTTATTTTTGATGGAGTCAAATTTTGACTGGAATATAGAGTGTGTAGAGCCTTGCAAAAAATAAGACTCAAAGAGGACAGTTACAGATAGTGGAAGGCTTTGAATGCCAGACTGATGTCTGAATTTCATTTGGTAAGAAATAGAGAACTACTGTAAGGTTTTGAGCAGGGCAGTCACATGATCAGAAAAGTTGTTATATCTTGGGCCTCACCATCAGCCCAAACTCTTCTACCTCTACCTTAATAATCTAAAATTCTGAAATTCCCCCTCTTCCATGGGGGAATCTTTTATCTTTTGTCCTATCATCTGTCTCTCCTCTCTCTCTATGTCTCTCTCCCCACTCTTTCTCTATGTCTCCCTCCCTTTCTCTCTGCTTCCATCCTCCTAAACCTATTCTTTTTCCTCAGTCAAACCTTCAGTTTCTTTATACCTCCCTCTCCTCCCAATCCATCATCCTTATTATGGATTGGCTTTGCTCCCTCCATATTTTTTGACCCTGTAGTGAATCAGTTCAACTTTCCTCTAACTTGAATCCCTTTCCCCTCGTTCTTCTTTCTTTAATGCCCTTACTGCCAAAAATCAATCCTAGGGTTCTTCTCCTCTCTTTCTACACAGTCGCTTGGTAATCTGTTCCTATATGTTCAGTCATACACACACATATATGTATATAGATAAATTGAATATATTATTGAATCTTATATATGTGTATGTGTGTGTGTATATATAAAATGTCCAGATGATTGACAAATCTCCATAACCAGCTTTAATCCTTTTCCTTACATGAGGTTTCTTATCTCCAAATGCATATTGTATTGGATATCTTTCCCTGGATATCCTACTGTCATCTCAAATTCAACCAAAACAAGATTTATATCTTTGTTCCCTTCTCTTCTCTTTAGACTTTCCTGTGTTTGGAGAGCACCATTATCTACCTGGTCACCAAAGGTCATAAACCCAGCCTCTTTCTTGATTTTACTCTTTCCCTTATCATTCAGGGCCAATCATTTCAAGTCATGCTAATCTACCCCTCTCTCTCTCACCTCTATCTACTTACCATGTTATTCTGCCTCATTTCTTACATAGCCTTAATCACTGAATGAGTGTTGCCTCAGTTAAAGTGAAAATTTAGAAAGATCTTTGTCTAAAAAGGCCAAGGTCTCCCACTGCATCTGGGGCCATCTCCATTCACTCTGATTTATCTCTTGCCATTGGACCCAGAAGTCTCTGGAGGAGAAAGTGAGGCTGGTGACTTTGCACAACTCTCCCTCACTTAATTCCAGTTCACTTACATGTTATGGCATCACCTCCCTAATGTCATGGTGGTCTTTGAGAATGAAGGAGAAACAGCAGTAAATAGTTACTAACCTTGTCCTAGCTCTTGGCAAGTCTGACCTATGTTATGATAGTAGTCTCCTAATTGCTCTTGCTTTTGGCCTTGCCTCCTCTCCATACATTCTCCTTGTGCCTACCAAAATAAGCTTCTAAGGCACAGATAGATCAATCTGCACCCCTGCTCAAACACTTTCAACAAACCCCTAATGCCTCTGGGATAAAATGTAAGCTCCTTAGTCTGACATTTTAAAGGTCCTGTACAGTCTGAATCCAAACTATATTCCCAGCTTTATTTTACTTTAATTCCCTTTATACATGAAATATTCTAGCAAGTATATAAAACTAGCACTTCTCCCCAAAACTTAGCATTCCATCATCTGTTCACACATATACAATCAAACCACACTCCTCCCACCCCATACCTGGAATGCCTTCCCTTCTCATCACCATATCTCCAAATCTGTAACCAACTCATTCTCTGTCTTTTCAGTGAAGTCTTTTGTGATTCCCATATTGATTAGCATTATCTCCTTCCTCAAATATTTATCTGAATACATGTTGTGTGTCTCCGTCCTCTACTCAGAAGGAAAATGTAAAGTTTTTTAAAGGCAGAGATTGTTTAAATTTTTGTATTTTACATGTTCAGTACCTTGCACATTGTAGGTGCTAAATGTTTATTTGAAGAATTTGTCCAATGATCTTAGATATAGATAAGGAAAATTAATTTGGAAATGATTTGAAACACTGGAGGAAGGAAGATAAAGTATAGAAGAAGCTTTAGGAAGATACAGCAATATTCTATGTGAGTTTAAAAAAAGTTATTTGTGTTAAGGTGGTGGCAGTGGAATATATATTGGCTTGATATATATTTTGGAAATAATTTTTAAATTGCTTGTGATTATATAGGTAAGGACATTTGGATTACTCATTAATTAACGTTCAGCAGTTGTCAAGTGAAAGTCAGAAAAGTTCAAGTCTAGATTTTGCTACTTAATAGGTTTTTTCTTTTTTTTAATCCTTGGCCAAGTCACTTAACCTGCTCACATCTGATGATGATGATGATGATGATGACGATGATAGTGGTAACATCAATAATAAATTATATTCATGTAACCCTTAAAGGTTTAGATAGCTCTTTCTTTGAAGAGGTATTAGTAAGAGCTATTGTCTCAAAGAGTTGGAAATGACTTCAGAAGCCTTCTACTCTGATTCTGCACCTGATCAGTGAATCCTTTCAGTAATATAACTAGCATCTGATCATTCAAATACTGTAGGAGAACTGTCAAAGATAGGGATCACACAGTCTTGTGAGATAGCTCTCTCAATCAATGGAGAGGTAGTATGATATCTTGGAAAATACACTAGATTTAGAATCAAAAGCCTCGACTTGAAGTACTGGTTTTATTACTTACTACTTATGTGACTATGGTCAAGATATTTAACCTTTCTCAGACTCAATTCTCATCTCTAAAATGGGGATAATAACATTTATATTACTTATCTCAGAAAGTCTTATATACATGTGAATTGGGATTATTTTCAGATTATTTTAATTATTAGGTGAAAAAATCTTTCTTATTTTGAACCAAAATGTTTCCTTTCAGCTTCCCCTCAATAGACTAGTACTGCTCTCTGAAGCCAAGCAGAATAAACCAATCCTTCCACATGACAGCTCTTCAAGTATTTGAAGACAGCTATTACTTCCCCCTTGTCTCTTCTTCTCAAGGCTAAATATCTCCATTTTCCTTAACTGTTTCTTGTATGGTAGGTACTACTAACTCCCTTGTTTCTGTGAAAATATTTCTGTGAAAAGCTGATAGAAATCCTTCCTACTCATTCTTTAAGCCCATTTTCTCTCGTCCTTGATTTATTGGAAACAGAAAAAAATGGCTATATCCTCTCTCTCTCTCTCTTTCCCTCTCTCTCCACAACCACACCCACACCCACACCCATTTTTTACTAGTCTAAATGCATTTCAAAATTCTCAAGAAATATACTTGGTACTATTTTTCCCTACCATTTTCTCACTTCTTTCTCTTTTGTGTATGTTAGGGAGAGAACCAGTGTGTGTGTGTGTGTGTGTGTGTGTGTGTGTGTGTGTGTGTGTGTGTGTGTGTGTGTGTGTGTGTGTGTGTGTGTGTGTGTCTTGGGAATCAGGAGCTGGTGATAGAATAAGAGAGAATTCCTTTATTTTCTCACTTTAAATAAGGTGGAAGAGAGTTTTCTCTAACTTAAAAAGAAATTGATCATTTAGGCCATTTCACAAACTGTAACAAGTTTTGTTCTATGCATTTTCTCTGAATTCTCCAAAGTGGAGGGCATTAGATTAAGCCCATTGTGTTCTTCAAACTTTTTGGTGGTGTTGTTCTTATGTTTGTCAGGTATAAAGTTACCCCTGTTTCTATCTTCTACTAGGGTAGCTTATTCTTGCTTTCAAAATGAATTTAACCAGGGCAGCCAGGTGGCATAGGGAATAGAGCACCAGCCTTGGAAGCAGGAGGACCTGCGTTCAAATCTGGCCTCAGAAACTTAACACAAAAACTAGCCATGTGAGCTTGGGGAAATCACTTGACCCTGATTGCCCTATCTTCCCTGCTCTGAAAAGAAAACAAAATGAATTAACCTTCATTTTTTTTCCTTGTTTATTTTTGTCTTACCTGTGTCTGCCAATTTCTCCAGTTTTCATAGCCATTCTATTCATTTTCCTTTCAATCTAGATTTTTTTTTTTGCAGGGGGAAGGTAGGGCAATTGAGGTTAAGTGATTTGCCCAAGGTCCCATGGCTAGTAAATGTTAAGTGTCTGAGGCCGGATTTGAACTCACATACTCCTGACTCCAGGGCTGGTGCTCTATTCACTGTGCCACCTAGCCGCCCCTCAATCTAGGTTTCTAATGAGCTAGACAACCCACATAGTTGGTCATCAACAAACTGAGTGACTATACATTCCACTTTGCTAAGTGTCTCATCACTGAGAGTGCAATATAATTTTTATCTTCTTAGAATCCTCTCTTGCTACTCTAACTTTAAAAAACAAATAGCCATTTGGTAGATTAAAACTACTGCTACTTTTGGATGGTGACAAAGCATTTGTGGAAGGGTTAGCAAAGAGAAATGATTCCCAAAATAAGAGTTTCCAGCTGTAAGATCAAAAATGTATATCTCCATCCTACTAGACAGGTTTTTTGTTCTCACATATGCTCCAGTGCTTCATTGGACCCATCGGTGATATACCAAGATAAGATTCTCCATAAGAAAATATTCTCATAAATATCATATCATCATTATAGTGTAGGAGGAATTTGGAAGTCAGGTATCACAAATGCAAGATGGTAAAATCTTTAGTTTTCTATGGCTAGTACAAAAGTGAAAGGTATTCTGCTAATGTATCATTTAATGATACAAAGATTCTCAAAAGGTAAATTTGAAGTAGGTCATATTTGCTGTCAGTTATGGAAGTCAGAAATGGAAACCTACTTTATATGGTGGACTAATTTGATACAAAAAATTTGTAGAACATTCTATGAAGAAAGCAATGACCAGAAAGGAAAAAAAAAGTCGGCAGCATGTTGTAAGCAAAGTTTCAATTTGATATTTCCAGATGTCTCTCTCCCTCCAAGACTAGATTGTCCTACTTTTTGAAGGAGCCATCCAAGAGCACTGACTGACTGATGGCTCAGTTTTTCCTCCCTCTTCTATCATCTGACACATCTGGACCCAACAACGGGAATAAGGATATAAATTGTTAGTCTTGCCTTTGAAACAGATTCTAAGGACTGTACCCCTCAACCAAGAATATTGTAGGAGTGGAGAATATGAAGACTAGTTCACTGAACCAGACTTGCACCTTTAAAATAGAAAGTAGGAGTGATCTTCTGATAGCTATGTATCGCAGTGGAGAGAATACAAAGCCTGGAGTCATGAAGACCTGAGTTCAAATTTGGCCTCAGACACTTACTAGCTGTGTGACCCTGGGCAAGTCACTTAACCCTAGTTGCTTCAGTTTCCCTATCTGTAAAATGATTCAGGGAAGGAAATAGCAAATCCATCTGGTATCTTTTTCATGAAAGACCCAAATGAAGTCACAAAGAGTCGGGCACAACTGAACAAGAACAAAGGACTGACCTTTGACTCTTTATTTTTCATTTTGACCTGTATATTTTTGGTCAGAAAGGCTATATGGCATAGTAAAAAGATTGCTAGATGCAGAGTCTGGGACACCTAAATTCAAATTCTGCCTCTGATACTTAGTAGCCGTGTGACCAAGTCACTTAGCTTTTTTAATTCCTAGTTTTCTCATCCATAAAACGGAAATAATATTGATCGTACTTGCATCACATAGTTTTTTAAGCTTCACATCTTTGCAATATTTAAAGTTCTATATAAATGTTATTTTTTTATTATTAATCAAGGTACCCCAAATTAGCATTTCCAGCCTACAATCCTCATTTCTACTCCTTGCAATCCCCAACTTTCTGTTGTTGTTTAGTTGGTTGGTTTTGTTTGTTTCAGCTATTCTCTATCTTGCCTAGTTAAAATTGTAGGATTCAAAAGTATCCCTATCCAGGACCACTACAAAATGTTTAGTTTCTTTTCAACACTAGAGGATTCACAACAAAGCAAGTTCAGAAGTATGTAGGACACTCAGCCCAAATTCATTGCAACAATTCAAGGAACATTTGTCAAGTGCTCTTTGCAAACATTGTATTAATATCTCTATAGACTATGAAGTATTCTGAGAGGAAGTGTGACTGATTTCAGTCCCTCTGATATGCATCAGACAGAATCTTTTGGCTTATGTTAGAGACTCCAAATTGCATAGCCACAATATCTTTTAGTTCTGCAAGGACTCATTCTGTCTAAAGTACATTTGCTTCAATGGGAAGTTTCCTGAAGCAAAGTCTGTGCTGACTTGATTAGGCCATTCTGGAATCATATGAATTGGGTAAAAATATACTTCTAATCTTAAAATAAACTTAAGATGTTTTTACACACAAATAACTCACAAAATGTCTACATTTTTGGGAAAAAAAGTAGACGTTGCAATTAGTTCCCCTGCAGCTATGGAAAAAATGTGGGTGGATGAGTTAAAAAAAAAGATTTTCAAAATCAGAAATGAAGAATAGCTTAGCATCATTGGCTAATATGGTGATTTGTCCCCAAGCTCTTAATAAAATGTCACCTTTTTGTAAAATAGAGATGAATATAAATCTTTATTGAACTCTATTTTGGCAAGGTCTTACTTTTTTAGGAAAAATATGTATTCTAAAGATCTGAGATCCATGACTTAGGTGTCTGAGGCAAAATGACATAGTGATCAGGGAAATGACTGTGATGCTATGAAGAGCTAAGTTCAAGTCTTGCTGTTGACACACATGGACTATGTCCTTTGTCATACAACCTTTGTCCAACAACTTATCCTTGTTTTCGGCACTTTTAAAGATTAACATTATAGAGAAAATTACTCTCTAGGTTTATAGAGTTCCATTCCTCACCTAGGAGTTTCCTATACCAGTGAAATCAGACCTATTAGTATCTCAATTACACATTAAGTTTTCTTTTCTTTTTCTTTTGTTTTTTCCCATTTTTCAAAAGGACAAAATAAAAATTCTAAAAAACCACCAGAAATATAAAGTTCAAATGAAAATAATATTTAGGGTAAGTTTGAAATGTTGTTCTTTACAACTTAACAATGTGCCATACTGATAATAGGTGTTTACTTAATGTACCTTGGAACTGAGTTAGTGAACTCAACACTTGTAATTGACACTTCTGCACTCCTTGATTCCTTGTCTACAGCCCAGACAGTCTTCAAATCAAACCACATTCTGAAAATTTCACTCTAAACAACCTTAGAGATTATATTTCATGAAACACAAAACTTCAAACATTTATTTTCCATACCAGCTGCATATTCATACTACCTTCTTCCTTCATGTGCACCAGAAGATAAAACTAAGGTTATTGTAGGAACCATAATGTACTGAATGTTAGAAGATTCAAATCCTAAAATTAAACTAAGCTTGCTTCTTTACTTTTCACAAATTTTCAAGGCTAGAAATTTCATTGACAATCCCCAAAGAACTAGAGATGTTATAGCTAGATCTGTTTTACAAATAGAAATAAGTCTGCAGCAGTAATGGAATTTCTTAAGGCTAAACTCAGCTACATTCTTTAAACTTTGAAAAACATGGAAAAAGGACAGTTGATTTTAGTGGAGTCAGTAAATTCCCAATCCTTTAGAAGTGCCTAATCCCCAGAGGATTAGAGAATAGGTGCTCTTGACCCCTATGGGGAATAAAAGAATCAATTCAACCTCTGGGGATCCAGGGACCATCCTAAACTCTCAAAGTAGTTTCTCAATTATTTTTTTTTTCATTCCGAACTGAACAAACAAGTAAAAGAATCACTTCCACATACAAAATAAAATGTAAAAAGAGGATTATACCTAAAACAGTCTCTAGTACCTACAGTTTTCAGCAGTTTCTCCTTCTCTTCCCAGGCTCATCGAAATATAATGCACTTCTTTATAGAATGTAGAAAATTTCTAGAACCCTGGCAATATTGCTCTATTGTTTCCATTTTTGAGCACACATTCAAGTACTGTAACCTTGTTACAACCTGAAGATTACAGTACATGACTACATAGAGTAAGCAGGCAGGCAAGAGAGGAGAAAAAAAAAGGGAGAAATTTCGTTGGTTTACTTGGATTAATAACCTTAGCAGAAACGAACTGCCTAGAAAATACTTTTCAGCAAAATCCTGAGTAATTCTGACAGAATGTGATGCTCACATGAAAGATGAACTTCCACTTAGATATGAGTAGAAAGATTTAGAAACAGAAGTCTGATGCAGACGGGACCAGGATTGCTCACAGGAGGGAGATCGAATGTTTAAAAGGAAATATAAGTTGTAATGTGATTTCCCCTTGAGACTTACAGGATTATGAAAGCCTAACTTAATTATAGGGGGAATAGGTTATATTTTCACACACACATCCACGATAGGCCATTTTTGCTCTATAGAATGGTTAAAATGAAAAGAGAAATGAAGGAGCCAGCAAGAGAAAAAAGGCATCCTCTTAGTGAAGGCATCCTCTGTTTTCTCCATTATTCCACTCTGCCCATTTCAAAAAAAAATTCTTTTTTGCATGTTTTCCAAACTATTCCATACCATCTTACAAGCTTTTTTTATGTCCCCTCAAAATGAGCTATAATGTATTTAAATAAAAAATGCTCTTTCAAAATATTCAAGCCACATGCAGGAAAATAAAGGAGGAGGAAAATAGATATTCCTCTTCTCATAAGATATCTACCATACACCTTATTTTCTTTCTGCCTCAGTGTCATCAAATGACAGGCAATCAGGTATCCACAAACCCTGCAAGAAAGCTTCCTCCTTTCAAGGCTTGATGTCCCTGTGGGGTCGAGCTAATTACAGGTACACTTCCTCTGCACGACAGCCACACTCTGTAGTGTTGAAGGAGCAATTAATAATTGAACAAAGCTGGCTGGATTTCTTGCTCACACTACCTCGAATTGCAAGCAGCTCTTCTGTCATATAAGACAGTAAAGCATCTTCTGTGGCTGACTCCAAATAAGGCTCCCCTTTAGGAGCAGAAAGAGGTGAAAGGAATACCTCTGTCCTCCCAACTTTGGAGAGCAACAAAACCCCCTACCCCACGTTCATTATTGTGTCGCCTAGGCAAACCCTCTCTTCTCTCACTGGGAATAAGAGCTCCAGGGTGGGAAATGAGAGAATGTGATAAGGTGCTTATGTGAGTAAGATGTAAAAAAGACAAAGGAGTGGACCGAGGGAGTTAATACTTATTGTCAGAAAACACACACACACACACACACACACACACACACACACACACACCACAGTGAATAAATAACTACCTTTACACACATAAATATAGCTGGTAGCTGGTTTGGCATGTCTTAGAGTAGTATGTAACTCAATTAGGGTCTATATTTAGTTATTTCCCCAGCATTCTGGAATATTTTAATATAGGATCGGGGAGGATAAAACAGGAATAAATAGGCTAATGGAGTATTACCAGCTCTTGGAATGTGTATCAGTCTATAGATCTTGGATGTGACTCATTCCCAGCACTCTTGGCTGACTGTGGAATGAATCCCTGGGTCATTGAAAATTATGGCTGGTGTGTGTGTGTGTGTGTGTGTGTGTGTGTGTGTGTGTGTGTGTGTGTGTGTGTGTGTGAGATCTAATCCAGAGTAGATCTCACCTAGCATTTAATCATTCTGTCAGGATGCATGTTAAGATTTTTTTTAAGTCAACTACAATGTTTAAGTTATCATCAAAGTTGGTCAGAGTTAGCCATAAAAGATCTGAACTCCCTAGAAAAACTCTGGAGAAAACCCAAATCTTAGAACCATTCTGATCTCCAGGGGAAATCTTCTGGATCACAGAAGATTTAAAGACAGGCAAGCTGTTCTATGGTGATCTAACGTCAGGTTACTTGTCTATACTGGACACAGCAGTAGCAGGAGGGAAGAATCCTTAGGAGTATTAAACAAAGCATCTATCATGTGTTCAGCAAAGAAGAGGCAGGGAAAAGAGATGTATTTGCTGGAGGATACAGACCAGGAAGTGCTGATGTCACTGTCATATCAGATACCTATACACAATGCCACTTCTCAGCAATTTAGCAAGCATAAAGTGCCTACTATATGCCTTTCATTGTGCTCTTCTGCTCCTGTGACCACTAAATGACAGATTTTAATAAGGTGTGTGTGTGTGTGTGTGGTGTGTGTGTGTGTGTGTGTGTGTGTTTATGCGTGTGTGTGTGTGTGTTGGGAGTCTCCATTCCAAAATGATTTATAACTCCCCAATTCCCAATTATTTATGATTCCCCAAATGAGTTAACTTCTCTTTCACCCAATCCAACATTCTCTGGTACCCCCTTATTCCTGTGGCTTTACAGGACTCGATCCTTACTTCAGTCCCATCTTGGGGTTGTGCCAAAGCCAGACCAATTTACTTGGCCAAGACATTCACTACTCTCACCAAGTGCATAAGAATAACAGAACAAGATGACCAGGCTTCTGTATTCTATTTAGTATGCTGTCCAGATAACATTAAAGGGCTACTAAGCTTGAAGAAGGTGGTTTTGCTGTTTAGGGGATCGGCTAAATTTAGTCACAACATAAAGATGTTGACCAAAGTTGGATGGACATGAAGACCAAAAAGTCAGCTGGAAGTAGGTTCCATTATGGGGTCCTCAAATTAGTCTGGGAAGTCTGGGGAGATTACTGCTGTATTCACAAGGGTTGAAGTTCTATAGTGTTGGTTGTTTTGATATGATTCTCCAACTGGACTTTGCTTAGTTTATATGAAAAGAAAACTTTAAATATTGCCTGGGGATATCCGTTGATTACTCTCTGAGAGAAAATTACATGGCTATATATTTAATCTTATTTTTAACATAATTCTCTCCCTGAATTATTGGCCATGATTTGAAATCCAAATTGTAGACTAGTGAGTTGGTTATTTCAGGCTCCCATTACTTAATCATATTGCAAATTCTTCCAGGCACCCTGAGAAGACTACTTATGAGATATGAATACAGAGTGGCAATAGAAATGAAGCCAGTCATCCACAGGGCACATTCTTTGAATGTGGCCATCACCTGAATCTAATTCAATTAGCATTTGCCCAAAATGATGCCATGCAGATGTTCAGTGTCTAGCCAGTCCTCTAAATTTTAGGTTTGAAATCCTCTCTCGCAGAGACCAGAGAGGTACTTACCAGTTGGTGTGAGGTGCCTCCAGGTGATGACCGGCTCAGGACGACCATTTGCCATGCAGACCAGGGTCACATTGCTTCCCTCATTCACAGTGACATCTGAGGAGATGTTGGAGATCTTTGGTGGAACTGAGAACACAAAAGCAAATGGCTTATGTTCACTTCAGAGAAGGACACTGAGAATACTTGAGACACATTGCCAAACAGCACTAAAGCATGAGGGGACAGCTAGGTGGGACAGTGGCTAGAGTGTGGAGCTTGGAGTCAGAAAAACTAATCTTGAGTTCAAATCTGACCTGAGACACTTACAGCTGTGCCACCCTGGGCAAATCATTTAACCCTATTTGCCTCAGTTTCCCTATCTGTAAAATGAGCTGGAAGAGGAAGTGGCAAACTACTCCAGTATCTTTGCCCCAAAAAGGTGAGGGTCATAGAGAGTTGGACATGACTGAAAACACCTGAACAACAATACAAAGAATGATGGGCTAGAAGCCCCATCTAGGTTTAGATCTAGATCTAGGTTTAACTCCTAAAACATTTTCCCACATCTGTTATTCCCATGGAGAAGCTAATTGGCTCAGTGGATAGAGTACTGGTCTGGGTATCAGGAAGACCAGGGCTCAAATCGAGCCATAGAAGCATACTAGCTTTGCAACACTGTGCAAGTCCCTTACTCTCTGCCTTACTTTTCTCAACTGTAAAATAAAAGATACCACCTACTTTTTAGGGTTGTGAGGATAAAATGTTTGTAAAGTCCTTAACAAAGAAGTTAGTATAACATAGGTACTCAGTAAATGCTCATTCCCTTCCTCCTTCCTACTCCATCTTCTGTATCACACAGAAAATAATCTTTCTTATACATGTCTCTGGTTATATGCTCAACATTCTTCAGTGGCTCCCTATTGCCTGAAAAGTAACATTCAAACTATTGGGTCAGGCATAATATCCTATGTAATCTGATATCATGCTGCTTTTCCAAACTTATTTCATATTACTTCCATATGCATAATTTATGCTCCAAACAATTTAAATTGGTTCTGTCCTATTGCTTTCTTACTCATGTTTTGTTGATGTCATTCCCTATGTTGACTTTCTGCAAACTATCTCTGCCTGTTGAACTTCTGCTTATTTTTTTTTGAGACCCACCCTCCTCCAAGCACTCTGCATTCTATAAATACCTTACCTTGTTCCCCCAACCAATAATAAACCATGATTTCAGACTTGATACCACATTCTATTGACATTCTCTACATTGTTGTGGGTGTGCATGCATATACATATTTATACATACATACATATTGCATATGTATACCTTTCTTGTGCAATGTTAACGTATCCATGTGAATTATATATCTATATCTCTATACATTTATACATACATATAAATAAAACTGTCTTAATTCTATATTTTTTCCAGTACTTACATTAAGTTTTATATCTCCATGAGTACTTACCATAGAGACCTAAATAAAGTAAATAATAAATAGTCCCTTATTTAATGGAATATTGCTCCAGGTCCTGACCTTGTCTACCTTCATGTAGGCATCTTGGACAAAGCACTTTACCTCCCAAGGCGTCCTCATATGTAATAATGGTCTATTGGATGATATGAGCTCTAACGTTATTTCTTTTCTAACTCTGGCATTCTACGATGCACTTATCCACCCAGCGGAAATTGGCCAGTTTGGGCTAAGAGTTTATCACAGCTGAATAAAGTGCATTGTTGGAGAAAGAACTACCTTAGGGGTCTAGGCCTTTTGCTTTTAAGAATTTTGTTTTCATCAGCTTGCCAAATCCCAAAGCACTAACCATAGTCTGTCAATTTCCCACTATAGTTATTACTAGAATCTATCTGACTAGCATGGAGTAGTGAAATGGACAAGTCCCAGCTCTGTTCTAATAAGGATGAGTTCAGTGTAGGATAATGGGAAACAAGTAACTTTACCCAGGTGAAGAGCCCAATTTCTTATTATTGATTTGTACCTAGATTTATGCTACCTAAAAGAAAATGGAACCATAAGCCAACTTTTCTTCCACATGTTGACAAAGAAAAGAAAATAGTATAAGCCTCACATTTAATGCTTTGTAGTATTTTCTATTCTTCTCTCCTATCACCTGCTTCTTTCTAATCATATATTTATAAATCTAGATACACACATATCTATCCACTTCCTGATTATACACCTGGATGTGTACTCATTTCTATATACACAGACAATACATGTATGTATACAGATCATACATGAATGTGTATATCCAGAGACATATACACACATACATATATGTGTATGTACATGCACATATACAAAGATGACGAGAATAACAATAGAATTTAGGAATTCAATAGAGGGAATCTTAAAATTTTCTCACCCTCTCTTAACATTAGAGGTCTTGCAGAGTAGTACATGAAAAAAAATCCTGTCTTAGCACAGAGAAAACAGATTGAAAAACCATTCCATCCCTGCAAATATCCATTAGAAAATAGTGATGGCCCATGGGTAAATGCTCCAGCAAAGGCAGGGGAAGAACAAGATAGCTGTTTTAACCTTAATATCTAGGATGCCTTTCATAATAGATTTTGAGATATTAAAACTAGATATTAAGACTGTATATTAAGATTCATGATATTAAGGCTATGTGGCATTTTGAATTGAATGCTGGAATTAGATTTAGAAAGACCTCTGTGTAAGACCTGCTTTTGACACTAGCTGTGTGACCATGGACAACTCACTTAACCTCCCTGAACCTCAGGGAACTGTCTAGAACTTTAAGTCATATATAATTATGATTTGCCTAGTTAGAAGAAATTCCTCTATAAAGAAGAAATCAGAAGTCCTTGAGGATGATGGTGTATTTAAAAATCAAGTTATAGACCTAAATGGTGGTACTAAGTAAGAAAAATTTCTTTCACAGGAAAGATATATAGACTCCTAATCAACACAGCATATATGTGAGACTCAGCCATCTCTGAGCTCTAGCTTACATGGAAATATAGTAATAATAGCTAATATATACACACATACACACATACATGTATATCTGTATCTCTATAGATCTATACATGTATATACATATACCTATATCTATGTAGCCATAGCATAATTTTAAAGTTTTCAAGTGATATATACAAATATCTCATTTTATCTTCACAATAGTCCTGGGAGATAGGTACTCTTATCACCCCATTTTACAGATGAGGAAACTGAGATGGGCAGAGGTTAAGTGAATCACCTAGGGTCCTGTATGCAACAGGGTTTGAACTTGGATCTTGTTGATTCCAGGCCCAGTGCTCTAGATGCATCAACAAATGGGAACACATATAAGTACTTTGCAAATTATAAAGGGTTATGTAAATGCTAACTGTTATCAAGGATAAAACAACTGTTCATACACTGCTTTTAATGAAAAAATAAACAATTAAAACTTACAAAACATCTATATCTGCCCAAGAGAATAGTGAATTCTCATGGTTACAAGGGAATCTAAAGGTCAAATCTATAACCCAAACTGACAACATCAAGACATTAACATTTTCAAAGCACTTTCACATATATTGCATTTTTTTCTTTATTACATTTCTGAGAGACAGACATGATGAAGCCTATTTCACAGCATGGAGAAAGAAACAGAGAGCTTACAAGGGGTGGGAAACCTGTGGCCTTGAGAACATGTGTAGCCTTCTAGGTCCTTGGCTGCGGCCTTTTGGCTGAGCCCAAATTTTACCAAACAAATCCTTTTATTAAGGGGATTTTCTGTGAAGTCTGGAATCAAAGATAACACTTGAGGACCTAGAAGGTCACACATGGCCTCGAGGTCACAGGTTCCCTACCCTTGGACTAAGCAAATTGCTCAGGATGGTAAAGTTATGTAATGACAGATCTGAGAAAACAGGTCTTTGGATCCTAGGTCACTGATTCGTACACTAAATGATACCACATGCCATAATTCATTTATTCATTTGTTAATTCGACAAGAAGGAAACTAAAAACCTCAAGAAATCACCTTAGCAAACAGCTGATCTCCTTGCCAAGCAAAGAAATGTGTAAGCCAACAGCAATACAACTTTAGTTTATGAATTAATTTGAAAAATTGTAGAAGAGTGTGTTGGAAGATTGTATGCAGTGTTGCTTTATACAATAGTAAAAAGTAGTGGTAGGAAGAGGGGAGGGACAACTTTTTAGAGAACTGGGTTCAAAGTCTGGGAAAATTACCTAACAATTAGAGCTGTTCAAAAGTGGAATGAGTTACTTAAAGATCTTGTAGTTTCGGGGGGCGGAGCCAAGATGGCGGAGTAGAAACAGCTCGTCCAAGCCTCTCTGCCCCCAGATTCTCCACAAACTATGTAAAAAAGGACTCTGAAAATCTTCTGGAGCCCCAGCACCCACAGAACGACACAGAGAAGCTAACCTCCCGCTGAGGACAGCCCAGCACCCTGCAGGAAGGACCAGCGCAGTGGTCTGGGAGCCAGCAGCGTGCAGAGCGCAGGAGCCGAGCCGAGCCCAGGTCCACGTGAGCCGAGGTTTTAGCCCCAGGGCGGCAGGGCCAGCAGCCAGCTGGAGGAACCCCAGAACACCAGGAACTGTGGAGACACCAGAATTATCAACATAGACTTGCCTAGGACAAAGTAAGAGGTTAGTGTCCTATGGACTTCGGGACCTGTATTTGGGGAATGCGTCAGCTCCCTCCCCTGGGGGCTAGAAGCTGCTGAGGAGACACCACACTGTGTAGTTTTCAGAGGCATTTCCGGCTCCCAGCCTACAAATCGTGGGGAGATCCAGCGATCAGTCTTGGGGGGTAATCGCTCTTGCTTTAACTTCCCTGGATCTGGATTGTGATCTAGGGTGGAAGTTGTGGGTGGGTTTATAGCTTGCCAGAAACGGAAGTTGCCCCCACACGTTCGGGACGAAAATTCCTCTATCTGGCCTTAAAGCCATAGTGTGGCAACAAGCCCAAAAGTCAAGCAATTAAGTGGCAACATGCCAAGGCAAAGGAAACAGAAAAATGCAACCCTAGACTCCTATTTTGGGGGCATAGAGCCAGAAAAGGACTGTGAGGTCAGAAGTCCTGCTCCAAAAGCCCCAGGGGAAAACATGAGCGGGTTGCAAGCCATAGAGGACCTTAAGAAGGACTTTAAAAATCAAATAAGAGAAGTGGAGGAAAAATTGGAAAGAGAAATGAGAAGGATGCAGGCAAAGTATGAAATGAGGGTCAACAGCCTGACTGAGGAAAACAACACCTTAAAAAATAGACTAACTCAAATGGCAAAGGAGGCCCAAAAGGGCAATGAGGAGAAGAATGCCTTAAAAGTCGAATTTGCCAGATGGAAAAAGAATCTCAAAAGTTCACTGAGGAGACTCATTCCTTCAGAGTTAGACTGGAGCAAATGGAAGCTAATGACTTTATGAGAAATCAAGATGCTGTTAAGCAGATCCAAACAAATGAAAGATTAGAAGGCAATGTGAAATATCTCATGGGAAACCACTGACCTGGAAAATAGATCCAGGAGAGACAATTTAAAAATTATTGGACTACCTGAAAGCCATGATCAAGAAAGAACCTAGAAATCACCCTTCAAGAAATTCTCAAGGAAAACTGCCCTGATGTTTTAGACCCAGAGGGCAAAATAGAGGTTGAAAGAATCCACAGATCACCTCCTGAAAAAGATCCCAAAAAGAAAACTCCCAGAAATATCATAGCCAGGTTCCAGAATCCTCTGATCAAGGAGAAAATACTACAAGCGGCCAGGAAGAAACAATTTCAATATTGTGGAAACACAATCAGAATAGCCCAGGACCTGGCAGCTTCTACACTGAGGGATCGAAGGGCATGGAATATGATATTCCAGAGGGCAAAAGAGCTGGGATTGAAGCCAAGGGTCACCTACCCAGCAAAACTGAGTATCTTGTTTCAGGGAAAATATGGTCATTCAGTGGAATAGAGGACTTTCAAGCATTCTTGAGGAAAAAACCAGAATTGAATAGAAAATTTGACACCCAGACACAAGAAGGAAGAGATGCCTGAGAAGGTAATCAGGGAAAATAAATCAAAAGGAACTTATCAAAGTTGAACTATTTACATTCCTATATGGAAAGCAATAACTGTGACTGATGATATCTTTCTCACTATGAAAATAATGGAAGAAGGGTGTGTGGTCATATGAATACATATGTGAATGTGTGTGTATATGGTTACAGTTATATATGGATAGAGGGCATAGGTTGATTTTGTTGGGAAGGGAGAGTACTCAAGGGATGAAATTATGAGGAGAGAGAGGAAAGTGGCAAGAGGAGATGGGGAGAGACATGGTAGGGTAAACTATCTCATGTAGGGGAAGTGGGTGCAAAGGAGGGGGAGAATAAGGAAGGCTAAAAAGGCAAAACCACATTCACATTGAATTTGGTTCAGGGAGAAAATGACATACATACTAAATGGGATATCTCAACTTGCAGCAGGATAGGGGGAAGGGAGATGAGAGGAGAGATGATGGATGGGAGGGCAGCCTTGGGGGGAGGGGAGGTTGGAAGTACCCACTATAGAAGAGGGACAGGATCATGTAGGGAATGGACCAGGTCGGGGGTGGGATGAGTGGGAGGGAATTATAAGCAGCCTTGTACAATATATCTACTATGATAATGTTTTGCATAGCTAGACACGTACAACATATACTGAATTACTTATATCCCAAGAAGGAATGGGTGACAAGGGAGGAAGGAAATGGATCTGAAATTCAAGGTCATAACATTAAATGTTTCAAATATATATATAAATACTAATATTAATACTCTTTTGCCTATAATTGGGAGATAAGATGTGCAGGCATTGGGACACAAAGATTCATCTTCCTCTAATGGAAAAGTCGATAGGGGTATGGGAGAAGGTATGGGAGAGAGCAGATTGGAGGAAGCGATATCTTGTGGGACTGCTATTCTGGGAGGATGGGTAGGGGAATAATGGGGGGAAAATGTAACTCAAAATCTGGCGGAAATGAATGATGTAAAACAGAAGTTAATAAAGTATTTGTTTAAAAAAAATTAAAAAAAGAATGAATGCTAATAAAAAAAAAAAAAGATCTTGTAGTTTCTTCCCTGAAGGTCTTCAAGCAGAGGCTGAACATCATTTGTTGGGTACATTTTAGTGGATTTTCCTTTGGTATATAGGTCAGAGTAGCTGACGTTCACCCTTTCTGATTCTCCTTAATGCTAGTACCTTCCCTTTGGTGATTATCTTCAATTTATCCTGTGTATAAATCTTGTTTGCACATAGTTGTTTTCATGTTATCCTACCTATTAAACCGAGTTCTGAGAAAGTGAGGACTGAGGACTGTCTTCTGCTTTCTTTTTGAGCCCAGTGTTCAGTACAGTGCCTGGCACATAGTGTTGTTGTTCTTGTATTGTTTCAGTTATGTCCAACTCTTCATGACACCATTTGGGATTTCCATGACAAAGTTACTGGAGTGGTTTTCCATTTCCTTCTTCAGCTCATTTTATAGATGATAAACGGAGGCAAACAGGATTAAGTTACTTTCTCAGGATCACACAGCTTCTAAATGTCTGAGGTCAGATTTGAACTCAGGAAGATGAGTCTTCCTGACTCCAAGCTCAGTGCTCTATCCACTACAGACCTAGCTGCCCTGGTAAACAGAAAGTTTGCTGACTTGTTGAAAGCCCAGTGATGAATGTTACAACTCTCAAAGCTGGTAATCCAATGATTCTGTAAAATAAAATTATTGTTTTGGATCCACCATGAGATGAATATTTCTCACTCCATCCAACTCCAATTTTACTTAATACTGTGATCTCATCTTGTGACAAAGGGTCACATAATGACAATTTAAGAAATCGAGGAAGGATAGTAACTGCCTATCACTTCAGTAGAGTTGAGCTTATTTCACAGAATCTTTGGATTACCAACTTTGAGACCTGGAGAAGTCACCCTATTTACCTCTGTTTCCTCATCTTCAAAATGAGCTAGAGAAGTAAATGGCAAATCACTCTAATATCTTTGCCAAGAAAGCTCCAGATGGAGCCACAAAGAGTCAGGTATGACTGCAAATGACTGAACAACAACAAAAAATGTTTTGTTTGCTTAAAAATAAGGCAAGGGGGTCTATATACTCATAAATATGACCACATTGCTCATTCCTTTTTTTTCTCTTTGGCATCATAGTCACTTCCAGTTGTCAATGGGAAGTTGAACAGCATAAGATACCTGTATGAGAGACTTGGTTTTAAGACCTATAAGAAATTTCTTGAAGCAACCACTTGAGAAATAATTAAGAATAATAGAAATACTATTCACTATGGAGTAAGAATTAGGTTTCAATCTGGCTATGCTTATTATTACCTGTGCAATCCTAGCCAAGAAATTTTATGTCTCTAGATTTCAGGTTCTAAATCTACAAAATTAGGTAGGACTAATAAGGACTAAATTATCTCTACAGCATTTTCCAGCTGTAAATTCATGAAATTATGGTTCTAGTTTCCTTTTGTCTAAAAGAAAAAGAATAAGTAGTACAGTGAATATAGAGGTGTGCATGGAGTCAGGAAGACTTCATTGCAAGACCAGACTCAGACAACTGCCAGCTATGTCACCCTAGACAAGTCACTTAACCTGTCTGCCTCAGTTGCCTCTTCTATAAAATGAGGATAATAAAAGTATTTATTTTGCAGGGTGTTGATGTGAGGATAAAATGAGATGTTTGCAAAGTACTTTACAAACACTAAAGTCCTATGTAAATGTTATACTACCTCAACCACTACTATGACTATTTCTATTACTATTAAAAATTTGTGTTCCAAATATTTTTTAAAATGCACATAACTATAACTCAATATTTCAATGAATCTAATATTATATGGATGTGTGTACAATATATCTATGTCTTTTCATCCTGTGAGATTCTTGGGTATGTTCTTTCACAAATCTTCTAGAAGAGATACACCCAAAATGTTGGAGGTGCAACATACAAATTGTTCACCTACTATAACTTTGCCTCAGTTTATCACGGACTTAAATCTTTTTTCCAATCAGACATTTTCTGGAAAACTTTTACATTGCTTCTTGTGTGCATGACTGTGTGGTGATTTGGTAATGGTTTGCCAAGATGGTTAAACATTATTTTATTTTTTTAATCAAAAGAGTAGCTATTGAAAAATGTATTTTTCATTTTTTGATTAAGCTTTAAAAATTTTTTAAAAGCATAATGATAGCTGTAATTTAATATATGAGTATATTATAGTTTAAAATATACTGAATTGGGAGTATAATTTCTAATTATGCATTAGATGGTACAATGTATTCTTTAAATTTTTTTATAAAAAGCCTGTAGGGAGCCAAGATGGCGGAGTAGAAACAGCATTTCCAATGTGCTCTGCCCCACACAAATTTCAAACAATGTGAAAGGGAGCTCCGAACAACTTCTGGAGCCACAGCACCCACAGAACGGCACAGAGAAGCTAACCTCCTGCTGAGGACAGCCCAGCAGCCCTACAGGGAGCGACCAGCACAGTGCTCTGAGAGCAGGCATCACAGCATGCTGGGAACCAACAGCACAGCTCACAGAGCCAAGCCCAGGTCTGCGGTTTTAGCCCCAGGGTGGCCGGGCCTTCAGCCGGCTGGTGGAACCCCAGAACACCAGCAATTGTGGTGATTCCAGAATTATCAGCACAGATATGCCTAGGACAAAGTGAGAGGTTAGTGCCCTATGGACTTTGGGACCAGTATTTGGGGAACACTTGGCTTCCTCTCCTGGGGGCAAAAAGCTGCTGAAGAAACAGCTGCACAGAAGCCATTTTGCAGCTTCAGTAGTGGCTCTAGCTCCTGGTCTGCAAACTGTAGGAAGATCCAGCAATCAGTCTGGGGGTTAATTGCTCTTGCTTTAAACTGCCGGGATCTGGATTGTGGTCTGGGGGGGAAGTTTGGGGTGGGTATCCAACTTGCCAGAGTGGGTGAAGGCTTTACAGAGGCTACCCACCTGGTGGAAGTTGTGAAGACCCCACATTTGGGCGGAAGCTCCCCTGCCTGGTGGCAGAGTCCTACTGTGGCAACAAGCCCAAAAATCAAGTAATTAAGTGGCAATATGCCTAGGCAAACGAAACAAAATAAACAGAAAAGTTCAACATTGGACTCCTATTTTAGGGGCAAAGAGGCTCAAAGCATGGAGGAGGATTGTGAGGTCAGAACTCCCGCACCAAAAGCCCCAAATGAAAATACAAGCTGGCTACAGGCCATAGAGGACCTTAAGAAGCAGATAAGAGAAGTGGGGGAAAATTTGGGAAGAGAAATGAAAAAGATGCAAGAAAAGTATGAAATGACAGTCAACAGCCCGACTGAGGAAAATAACACCTTAAAAAATAGACTAACTCAAATGGCAAAAGAGGCTCAGAAAGGCAATGAGGAGAAGAATGCCTTAAAAAGTCAAATTTGCCAGATGGAAAAAGAATCTCAAAAGCTCACTGAGGAGATTCATTCCTTTAGAGTTAGACTGGAGCAAATGGAAGCTAGTGACTTTATAAGAAATCAAGATACTATTAAACAGATCCAAACAAATGAAAGAATAGAAGGCAAAGTGAAATATTTCATGGGAAAAACCACTGACCTGGAAAATAGATCCAGGAGAGATAATTTAAAAATTATTGGACCACCTGAAAGCCATGATCAAAGAAAGAACCTAGAAATCATCCTTAAAGAAATTCTCAAGGAAAATTGCCCTGATGTTTTAGACCCAGAGGGCAAAATAGAGGTTGAAAGAATCCACAGATAACCTCCTGAAAAAGATCCCCAAAAGAAAACTCCCAGGAATATTATAGCCAAGTTCCAGAATCCCCAGATCAAGGAGAAAATACTCCAAGCAGCCAGGAAGAAACAATTTCAATATTGTGGAAACACAATCAGAATAGCCCAGGACCTGGCAGCTTCTACACTGAGGGATAGAAGGGCATGGAATACGATATTCCAGAGAGCAAAAGAGCTGGGAATGAACCTAAGGGTCACCTACCCAGCAAAACTGAGTATTTTGTTTCAGGGGAAAATATGGTCATTCAGTGGAATAGAGGACTTTCAAGCATTCTTGAGGAAAAAACCAGAGTTGAATAGAAAATTTGACATTCAGACACAAGAAGCAAGAGATGCTTGAGAAGGTAATCAAGGAAAGAAATCAAAAGGAACTTATCAAAGTTGGACTATTTACAGTCCTACATGGAAAAACAATAACTGTGTTTGATGAAACCTTTCTCATTATGAAAATAATTGAAGAAGGGTACATGGCATATGTTCACAGGTATACATGGATAGAGGAGACAGGTTGAATTTGATGGGAAGGGATGATTATTATTTTTTTTTTGAGGGCAATTGGGGTTGGGTGACTTGCCCAGGTTCATGTGGCTGGGTTTTTGTTTGTGTGTTCAGTGTCTGGGGCCGGATCCGGGCTCGGGTCCTTCTGGCTCCAGGGCTGGCTCTCTGCTCACTGCGCCTCCTAGCCGCCCCAGGGAAGGGATGATTCTTAAGGGGTGAAGTAAAGAGGTGAGAGAGGAAAGTGGCAAGAGGAGATGGAGAGAGACAGAGTAGGGTAAACTATCTCATTTAGAAGAGGCAAGGGGAAGTAGTTGCAGGGGAGGGGAAGAACAGGAAGGCAAAAAGGCAAAAGCATATTCTCATTGAAGTTGGCTCAAGGAGAGAATCACATACATACTAAATGGAATGTCTTACCCTCACTCACTCTCCTAAGTAGGGGAAAGGGGGGTGAGAGGGGGGATGATGGAGGGGAGGGCATTCTGGGGAGAGGGGAGGTTAGAAGTACTCACTTTCAAAGAGGAACAGGATCAAAGTAGGGAATGTACCAGGTGGGAAGTGAGACAGGTGGTAGGGAAATATAAGCAGTCTTTTATAATATATCTACTATGGTAATGTTTTGCATAGATATACATGTACAACACATACTGAATTGCTTATCTTCTCAGAGGGAGTGGGTGACAAGGGAGAAAGGGAATGGATCTGAAAATCAAAGTTTAAAAATTAAATGTTTCATAAGATGTCCAGGCAGTGGGGCTCAGAGATTCACCTTGCCCTAATGGCAAAGTCGAAGAGGGTATGGGAGAAGATATGGGAGAGAGCAGATTGGATGAGGGGATATCTAGTGGGACTGCTATTCTGGGGTGGTGGGTAGGGAAAAAATGGGGGAAAAATGTAACTCATAATCTGGTGGAAATGAATGATGTAAACCAGAAGTTAATAAAGCATTTGTTTAATTAAAAAATAATAAAAAGCCTTTAATGTGTTTTTATATTTCTAGTTCATTTTCCCTCTCTTTCTTAACCCAATGTTCTCAAAAGTTAATGCCAAAGCTAATATTTAACTTTAAAGATAGTGGCATATGGCATAGGCATCTAACAATTCTTTACCATCATAATACTCCAATAAATTCCATGTATAAGGCTAAACTATTCAAGAAATGATGATGTTTTGAAGTGATTCACAATAATGAAATAGCAGAAAATCTCAAATCATTAATGATTTCTATAATGATAATATCGTTTATAAAGACAAATACTAGTAACTCTTCCTCAGTTCCAATTCATTCCAAATGGAGAAACTGGCAAATTTGATCAAGACACACCTGTCAAATTAGAGAACATATAGGAAAAGTGATCAAAATGATGAGGACTCTGCAAATTTTATCATCTAGGAATGGTTGAAGTGCCTGAGATTCCTTAATCTGCAAACTAAGGAAAAACATCTTAGGATGCATCAATGTGAAAGAATGTTTTACAGAAGAGGGAATATTTTTGTACTGTGTTGCTCTAAAAAAACAGGAGTGGCACCAGGAAGGAACATTTTCACTCAATATATGAAATAAATTATTATCAGCTCAATCAGTACAACATTGGAATGAGCTCTATCTTCAGTTCTCCTGTTACCAGAATTATTCAAGCAAAGGCTAGATGACCACTCTTGAGAATGCTGTAGAAGGTTACTTAAATTGTGGGTAGAGAATGGATCTATTCTAGAAAATCTTTAAAATTTCTTCAAAACAAGAAGAGTATGATTGTCTGAATAAAAAAAAAGTAGCTAAACAGTTTTTGGGTTGTTTTATTATTCATATTTATAAGCAAAATAATTAAGTAAATATTACAAGAACCTATTCTAAAGTACATGATAATAAAGACCCTTAGTATCCCTAATACATATCTAATAAGTCATTATGAATCTCTGATGGTACAGCTGATAGATTGCTAGACCTGCAGTCAGTAAAATCTGGGTGCTAATTCTGCCTGAGTTATTTATTAACTGAGTGACTCTGGGCAAGTCACTGAATGGCTATTGGCTTCAGTTCTTCATCTCTACAAATGAGCTATATTACATGATCTCTATGGTCCCTTCTGGTTTTAATATATGAGTTTATGATTCATGAATTGGTATTTAGTACCTCTTTAACCTATGTGTTCTTTTCCATGTATTTGGCATCAAGATTTCCATGTTTTCTCCTCATTCATTTTCCTTTCAGGATGATCCAGTGTTCCAAAATGAATTATAAGTAATTGATTCCTATTGAATTGAGTCCTAGTTGTAGTTGCCTTCAGGTCTGACATGATCTAAACTTTTATAAGATAATATGTTATTACAGGATATAATGTAATAGCGCAAAAGTTTTAAAACCATTTAACAGAGCTTCCCCATGCCATGTACATGTTAAACAGATGATAACAGCAACTACAAAATAATAACAATATTTATATTGAATTTTAATGTTTCTAAGGTTTTTTTTACAAATATTATCTGATTTGATCATTACAAGAGCTCTGGGAATTTACTCCTATTTTACAAATTTAAAAAAAAACAACTTAGCCAGATCTAAAGGTTAAATCTTTTACCTAGGGTCCCATAAGAGTGCGATGCCTCATTTGAACTCAGGTCTTACTGACTCAAGGCCCAGTGCTCTATCAACTGTATCACCTAGTTGCCTAAGTAATGATAATAATAAATGCTTGACACAACAAAATGAGCCTATCAATATAATTGTATCACCCCACAGCAATAACAGTATCAGATTATTGGATTCAGAATAAGGAGTTACTGCAGAGATCATCTAGTCTAACTCTTTTATTCTGTAGATGACAAAGATGAGGTCCAGAGAACTTGAATAACTTTCCCAAGGTGACATGGTCAGGTCCTTAAATTCAAAATACAGGGCCTTCTCCAGCACACCATGTCACTTTTCTATTAAAAAAAAAAAGTTCTACTTTATTTCTATGTCTGATAATACTCTACTTATTTGCTTGCAGATCCTCTTACTGCCAAAGGATTGTAGGTAATTACTATCATCATGAATAATTAAACATTAAGATTATAATAACAATAAATCATTCAGAAGCCATTTATTGAGGTATCTGCCTATGGGGATATAGTAGCTGATATTTCAAGCCCTTTAGTCAACATGTAGAAAGAAATTATCTTAGACTTTGATTTCCCAAAAATGCCACAGTACTGAGCAAATGCCCCTAAAAGGCATTTTTACTAAATGTTTTTGATTCTGGATGATACTGTGTTGATTCTATGAAATCTCAGAAAATTGCAGGATTTATTCAAGGAGATACAAAATTATTCAGGTGAGATTGGCCTATCAACCCACTTAGGAAAAAAAAATGAATCAAGGATTCCTGTTGCCCAGACTATGACATGTAGTTGGATGATCAACCTCTCAAGTCAGTCCATTATTCCTGTGCTAACAGGACTGGATCCTAGAGATGGGATCAGAGCCCGCCCAACAGAAGGAAGAAAATAGGGCAGATTGTAGTTGGAAAATGGTGCAGTGGTTTCAATGATTACAAACTACTCTGACATGAACACCCATCTTTTTAATATTAATAGTTTTCCGGTGAAACCATATAGCTGCAAATCACAGACCACCACAATCCCCAAAGAAGCAAAATTGTGATCAACATCTGGAAAGATGCGTTTAGTCTAAGCAAACCGTAGCACATTATCTTATCCATGATATGTTGAATTAAGAAATGGCACAAGTTATCATCCAGGGAATACGTTGTGAGGAAAGAAGATGGGCTAATCATGTATGGAGCTCAAGGGATAAAATAATAACAGCTTGAACATCTTAGAAGTACATAATAAATGCCAAAGGATCTAGGGGAAAGCCTCCAATATTTGAGAATCTCAGTGGAGTCTTTATAGGAGTGCGTAGACACTATTTGTAAACAATGATAAAGCATGAATGGGTTACTAGAGATGTCTTTGGAAGAAGTAGCAACATTGAAAACATAAAATATCCACTGAAACAAAAAATCAATATTGAAACCCAATGCTTGAGGTGAACAGACATTGTAAGTGAAAATTCTGGGGTGTCAGATAAAGAATTTAACTGTGTTACCTTTTCCTTGATTAAAAGAATAAGTAGCTGGGCTTTCCCTTTTTATGTCCTCTGTTTCCTAAAATGCAGGGACTTTGTGTTTTATATATATCCATTTATATATATATATATATATTTATAATATATAATTTATATATATTTATAATATATAATTTATATTATATATTTATAATATTTAAAGCCATGTTGCTCACAGTATTACCAAAATGGGCCATAAAATATATTTAGACTTTTTTCTTTTCCTCCCTCAGATACGTCTCCATTGCCTTATTCTTTTTATGTGAAGACCACAGTCCATCTAAGAATGTTACGATCTGAAATGGACATTTTGGAAAGGGTCTTTCACAGGGAAAAGGCACTTTGAGAGTAAAGATAGCTTAGGGAAAAGAGAAATGTGGAATCTGAAGATAATCTGAAGGTCAATAAATACTATAGGTTGTAACTATAAGAGTATATCATAGGTTATTATTCATACCTATATATGCAAGACTGAGCTAGATGCCTTTACAGTCTATTAATAATTCACTTCAATTAAAAAATGTATTAAGCACCTACTTATTCTACATGGCACTGAATTAGGAGTTAGAAGCACAAAGACAAAAATAAAATCATCCTTGACCTCCAGGAAAATACATATTACATGTAATAAATAACAATGACATATGCAGAAAATGGAGCAAAGACTGAACAGGCACATATGTAAAACATCTTTTCACCTTCCTAAGCCTTCTTTCCTTCTACCATATTGACCATGACCTAGCTCAGTTATAGGAGCATAGGCTTTAGAGCTCTGAGTTATCATCAGTAGGCTAGAGGTGAGAAAACTAAGACTGAGAGAGGTAAAGTTACTTACATGAATTCCTTCTAAAATGTACGTGATGGTCAACACCCCTGGGAGGTAGGTGTTATCATTATCCTGATTTTACAGATTAGGAATCAGGGGTTGTGACTTGCCCAGAGTCATACAGCTAGCAAATATCTATGGCTATCTCTATCTTATAGACCAAAGAGACTCTTCACAGTCAGCATTGCTATCTTTATGAATATTGGCTGTCCTGAGCAATCTGAAGTCATACCTCTCTACTTTATTATAGTTCTGGAATCTTCATGAATGCTATAGTAAGTTAAGGTTAAAATAAAACAGGCCTTTGAGAATTGGTTCAAACTTTAGCTGCAGTTGAGAGTATGAGGTAGCAAGAGTGTTTGCTTCTGGATCAAGTGTACTGATAGAATCTCCAAGTAAGAGAAAGAATTATAAACAATCAAAGTTGGTCATGAACTTGGAGATTATCTGATCCAACGTTAATCACATTTTTTATCTTTTTGGAGAGGGGAAGGCAGGGCTGTTGGGGCTAAGTGACTTGCCCAAGGTCACACAGCTAGTAAGTGTTAAATGTCTGAGGCCTTTAATCACATTTGAAGCCCAGAGAAAACAAATCACTTGGTCAAAAACTTCCAGAAAATAAATGTCAGAGATAAGGCCCATTCAGGTTCCTGAGCGATGCCAAATTATTTAATAAGTACATTAGACGCCCCCCCCCCCATGTGTCCAGAAGCCTCCAAGATTAGCAGAAGCAAGAATTTAGCCCAAGCTCCTGCCATTCTGACCTAGAGAATTTTCCTTTCCTCCCTTGTATTCTGGGACAAAAGAGAAGAGAGAGGGAGACTGAGTAACATATCTCTCCTGCCCTTGCATCCTTCCCTGATGGAATCCTGGATTTACTCACTTGAACACCAGAGAAAGGAAGATTAAATTCTGGAGGGTGGGTGGGTAGCAATTGTAGCTAAGGCACAGAGACCCTCTACAATATCTAAAATTGGGAGGAAAATGACCTGAAGTGAGAACAGGGGGTCATCTTACCTTAACCATTTAGTTTTAGACAAAGAAGTGAAGACGCATTTAATTTTAATCAGAACAAGTACAGGAGGGAGAAACAAAGTGGAAAGGTGAGCAGTGGGTTCTTAAAATGACCCAGTTGGTTCTTAAGGTATGAGGGCGAGGTGGTGTATATAGAGGAAGATAGGATTTTTTAATAAATTCAGAATCTCTGTCCTTCAGTAACCTTATTTTAAATTCTAATCTTAATAATTAAATTCCCAAAGGTTTTAAGAAAGTAAGCCTTTAACCTGAGTTGCTAACCTCTACAAGTTAATTTCCCGTAGGGCCCCAAGTAAGAACCAAAGGTAAGGCAGAGAGAGAGGGTTGTTGCTTGGACCTTGATGGCCACTGCTTTTTGCATCACAGTCATCTGAATGTGTTGGAAAGATCCAGGAGAAAGGAGTCAGGATATGCATATTGAAGTGAATCCCAACTCTGCCCCTAAATAGATGCATAACTGGACAATTCACTTCACCTTTCCAAGCCTTAATTTCCTTATCTGTAAAATTAGAGACCTTTGAATCCTAACAGCCTATGATTCTCTAAGCTGCAGTTCATGAAGTTTATTTTATTATCCTCTTAGTCATGAGCACTTATTAAGCATTTAGTGTGTTCCTGGCTCCACTCTCAACTCTAGGGATACAAAAAAGGCAAAAACATAGTTCTAGTCCTCAAAGAATTTGAATTTTAGAGTCATAACAAGACACAGTGACATGAATCAGGTCTTATAAAAACTATTACCTCTAGAAGAGTGGTTCTCTATTATCTTGTAAATAAAATAGAAATTTTTCTGCTTAGAATTTAAAGCCCTCAAAACACTGGCTCTAGCCTCCTTTGTCAGGCTTTTTTACATCATTCCTGTCAAACTGACCTATTTGCTGTTCCTCAAACTAGACATTTCATTTCCCTACTGAGGGCTTTTTGCACAGTTTGTCCCCCATGCCTGGAATATATGCCTTACTTACTTTAGGCTCTTAGAATTCCGGGCTACCTTCAAACTCAGCTTCCATGCTTACTACCTCCTTTGCAAAGCCTGAATTGGTTCAGACATTCTAGAAAACAATTTGAAACTCCACCACAAGTCACTGAATGGTACAGAATCAACATTCCCTGAGCTGTTACTGTTCTCTCTCCCTTCTACTAATTATCTATATATGTACATGAATGTAAGCTCTTTGAAGTCAGGTAAGATTTTCTTTTCTTTTTCCTCTTCCTTCCTTCCTTCCTTCCTTCCTTCCTTCCTTCCTTCCTTCCTTCCTTCCTACTCCAGTGCCCAACAGAGCGCCTTGCACATAGCAAACAAAATATTTAAAATTCTTATTAGATTAAATTGCATTGGAAATTACACCACCCTACCCCACCCCCAAAAAAAGAAATGGTCAAGAGATCCTTGTTCTTCTGGACATCACTCAGCCCAGAATAGAGTCACTGAATTTCTTCATGATCTTGAAAACTTCGTAGTTAATTAAAAGACCTGGAATGTGATTTGGTCTCCCAGGGGAAGGCAACAACCTGGTTCTAACCTGAACATTCATGACAAGCTTCAGGGGCCTACCATACCACTATTATGGCTTGTACCACATTCTGGGAGTATTCAATAAACTCTGTGCAATCCCCATCCAATTGTTCTTCCAGTGTATGCCTTTGTTAAGTAAGAGCAAAAGGAATCAAGCTGACTATGTCCACAGTTGGGGAGACTACTCAGTAAGTCAGTGGCAGAGGTAAGAAAAGCACTAAAAATGACTTATTCCCTTTAATTTAATAATAGATTCCCCAACTAATCTTGACATATCATGCTGTGGTAGGGAAAAAACCCCCAAAACATTGGATTTAAAGTCCACAGACCTGTGTTCAAATCCTAACTCTAACAATAATAAATAATTATTATTAACAATGATTAATTTGTTATTAATGATAACTAATAATAATAACTAGCATTTATAGAGCACTTTAAGGTTTACAAATCTCTGTACATGTGTTTTCTCATTGAAGTCTTAAAATAGTCCTGAAAGGTGATAGTTATTATTATTTACGTTTTTCTAGATGAGGGAACTGAGTCCAATGGATATTAAATGACTTTCACAGTATCACACAGCTACTAAGTGTCTGAGGTAGGACTTAAATTTAAGTCTTCTGGACTCCACATTCAATACTCTATCCAATTCACCATATATTTACTGGGTATCCATGGGCAAGTCAGCTGACCTCTCTCTTATGTGTAAACTGGGGCTAAAAATACTCAAACAATTTACTTCCCAGAGTTGTATTGAGGAGAGCCCACTGTAAACTTTGAAATACTATATAAATGCGAGTTATTATCATTTTGGAAAAATATCCAGATGCTAATTTAACAGATGGAAGAAAATTTCTGTCTACTCTTTCACAAGCAAGTTCTTCTGATTATTGATTCTTAAGGAATTAAGCATTTGTTGCTGCCCACACCAACAGCAGATGGTGTCACCATTTGGCAGGAATGTGGTGCCCTGAAGTAGGAGGCTCAGAAATATCAAGTTACCCTCAGTAGATGGCAGGTAGGGATTGGTTAAATTCCAAGGCCTGGGGGTGTGTTGGGAGGGTGGGGGGAAGAGCTGAATACATCATGTAACAAAAGGGAAGGAAATAAACACATTTTCCCATTGGTTATTAAAAGATCTTTCAACATGAAAGGAAGTTGGCTGGCAGAAACTCCCTAAGCATTGATGAAAATTCAACTTTCCTTGACAATCTAAGAAACCCATTTCTCATCCCAGGAAGGCCACATCTTATAAGACTCCTTGACCCACCTCTAAATCATATTCTTAAAAGCTGTAAAGATATCCCACAGATATTTAAAATTGTTCTTTTTCTGCATTATTCTTCAAGATGATCTCAATACTGATCTTTCCAAGAGATGAAGACATTTGGTGTGCTCATGGATCAGTTGCTTTAGCCATTAGGTGAAAATATAAAATGGCTAGCCTTTTATGTCAAAAACAGAAAAGTCTTTTGAAGGAAGGAGTAAATTATCACCTCAGGACAGGGGTTCTTAATGTTTGTGTGTATGTGTATGCCAAGTAGTCTTTCCAAGAATATGGTTTTTAAATGTATAAAACAAAATATATAGTATTACAAAGGAAATCAATGCTGAAAAGCATTTTTATCAAATTCATGGACCCCAGGTTAAGGATGTCTGACATGGGAAAATATTAGAAATCATTGAACAAGCATCTATTAAGCATGTACTATGTTCCAGAGACCGATAATTTAAAGAGAAAAATAAAAAGGCCCTGATCTCAAGGAGCTTTAGAGAATGCATCTTTAATTTATATAAACCTCAGAATGGGAAGATGACTTCAAAGGTCATCTAGTTCAACTTCTACTTATATAAGAATTCCCTCTACAAGGAAGGGAGAAAGGAAATGATCTAGAGAACAAATCCCTGACTATTTAAAATGTATAAAGGCAGTTAGACAGCCTCTTTTCCCCCTCTTTTTGACTCTGCTAGCCAGTAGGTCATCAAGGTAACAACAAAAAGAAAAAAAATAACATAAAAATACTTAACATGAATACACATTTTCTAAGTATTTTACTGGTACTCCCATTTTTGTATATGGCCAACCAGAAACCCAGAGAGATAAAGGCAGAAAGGATAGAAGAAAACCCTGTATTACTGACTTTAGGCTTGTATTGCTTGCCAAAATTCTATTTCCTAGTTATCTTCCTGATAAAAAGCCTTCTTTGTGTATATGGAAGAGAGAAATAGAGAAGGGTATGGATACTAAGAGAAGTAAACTGGTGTAAATCCAGCCACCTGTGGAACAGAATACAATGAGAATAATAAGAAGGCTTTTCTGTTATAGTTCAAGAACAAAGAAGATGGTATATTTAGTAGAAATAGGATTGACACAGCAGCTCTCCTAAATTATTCCCTTGGCTAGTCCCTGCTCAGAGATAGCAGGGATTATCCCAAACCAGTTATATAGAATGTGGAACAATTCCTACCATTTACATTGAAACCGATGTCTGGGCGAGATTCGAATAAGTCTGATGCCAATTACCATATTTCAACAACTGTACAGCATGATAGCAAATGCAGTCATTGCTGCAGAAAGAAACATAAGTAGAAGACAGAGAGAATTCTTGTTGCTTTTGTAAGCCATCCAGAAAGCTCAATTTGATTTTAAAAATATTTGTTAAGGCCTATGATAAGAAAGGTGAGAGGCAGTAAACAGAGGACTGGAGTCAAGAAGACACTTGTTTAAATCCCGCCTCTCATACACTGTATATTAATATGGCCTTTAATATGGACAATTAATTCAGCCTCTCACTCCCCCTTGCAACTGACTAGGGCTGTAATTTACAGAAGAGTTCCTTTTCTACACTGGTGGAAGGACTTTCTACAATAGAAATCCCCAGTAGGATGCTTGGACCCATACACGTAGGGAAGCCCCAAGCCCCTCTCTACCTCTAAACAGTGTAAGGCATTCTGTCAGGCACTGGGTGGAAATAAAAAGGTTAAACTCAAACAGTGCCAGTCCCTGCCCTCAAGGAGCTTATATTCTTACTCAAGATGGTATGACCAGCTTTTGAAACTGAAGGATTTGAGTTGACTCTCTGCCTTGACATGATCAGAGGTAGAAGTACATCAGAGTTAGTGTATAGAGAGCTAGTTTCTGAGCCAGGAAGACCTGGGGTAAAGTCTTGCCTCTGCCACATACTGGCAGCAAAGTTACTTAATTCCTCAGTGTCTCTAGGTAATTTCCTCAAATGATATATATTACCAAGAAGCTTCCAATCTGTATCAATACAGGGAATTTCCTTCCTAACTGGGAATTCCCCATAGCATGGAAAGTATCATATATTTGATTCAGAAAACAAAATAAAACCCATCACCTTAAAAAAAATAGGAAGTTTAAATAGTTTACTGAAAACAATGGAAAGTGAGCCACTGAAAGATAGAAAAGCTTTGGGAATTATAGTATCCTACACTTAGTTTTGCTATCATTTCTCATTTTTCTGAAGTATGCTACTTGTAACTTAGATATGAATATTAATTATATTAATATATAAAACACTTAAAACATTAAGAAAGTAACAATATTGCCTCATGTTTCTTCACCTTGAATTCTAATCAAAGAGAGAATTACCTTCCTTTTTCTCTCCTCTCCTTAAAACTCTGCGGGGAAATGAATGTTCCACCACTGTTTCCATAAATGAATCCTGAAGGGGTGTGCCTCTCATTAATCCTGAGCTAAGGTGTGAAATCAGACAAGGAGGGAACTTGGGTCCCACCAGTTTACAGGGCCTGAGGCATGTTATAGAGAAAATGTCAAAGTTTTCCATTCTTCTGTCTCTGCACCCAGCTGAGCTGTTTTATTTAAGTCCTTGGGTCCTAAGGAAACAAACACTAGCTGTCAAATTCTCTCCCACCCTGCTCCCCATCTCACACACATATACATGCACAACACCCGTGTTCAGGAAAAGTCGATCAATTCTTGCAAAAAGCTGTCTCTCAATAACATTCTGCAAGGTCTGAGCACTGTGAATGATTTCTGAGGCAGCCTGTGACCCTCTGTGACCTCGCTTGTATCTGTCTCACAATGCTTGCACTCATACAACACGATGTGTCCACTGACCCTTCCCTCAAAAGCCAATTTTAACCATGAGTGGAACTCTGAATTCATAGATAGAGAAAAACTGTGTGCATCCTAGATAGAGTGGAGACGGGGTGGGGTGGAGTGGGAAGGACACTACTTCTAATGGATCAGAACAAGAAGCAGGAGCTGCCCCTGGGAGAGGGGTTGAGGAGCAGCTAGCCTGAGTGAACTGAGTATGCTGTTTCATTCTTCTGGGAAGAAGTACAAGTAGAGGTGAGGGGCTTCTGTTGAGTGAGCTCGAAAGCAAACTGCTCACCATAAATAGACCCTTCTTCAAGGTCAGAGGGCATCACAACCCATGTGACCCACTACCTAATCACAAAGTACCAAAAGGTGTGGGCCTTCCTGAAAAACAAGCCTCCCCTAATCAAGCTTCTTTTTTTGGGCTCCACTGAGGCCTATTAATGGGAAGGGAAGATCCTTCTCATGTGATTATGGCTACTAGTGGTGGCCAGTACTATCTGAGTCAAATTACCTGCAGGCCGGCTTTCTTTGGGCACCACGCACTTCAAGGAGTAGACCTTGTGACTTCATTGGCAGCAGGAAGTACCAAGAGATGAAACTTCCTCTTCTAAGGCAAGCCAGATCTTTTTCTGCCTTTTTAGTCAGTTACCTAGAACACTGAGAAGTCATGGGTCATGTGGCCAGAATCGAGCTGCCTCTATCCATCACACCATGCTGTCAGTCACTGTGTACTCTCCATCTTCTTCTCTCCCTCTCTTTTTTTTTTTGCTTTTTGGAGGGGGGAAAGCAGGGCAATTAAGGTTAAGTGATTTGCCCAAGGTCACAAGGCTAGTAAATGTTAAGTGTTTGAGGCCGAATTTGAACTCAGGTCTTCCTGACTCCAGGGCCGGTACTTTATTTACTGTGCCACCTAGCTGCCCCTACTGCCCATCTTCTTTCCCATCATTTAAACCAGGATGGAAAGCAATAAATCTAAAGTCTGAAGGGATAGAGTGCCAGTCTAGTGGTCAGTTCCTAGCTACCCAGTTCCTCTTAAATCTAGTACTTGCAACTGGTCATTCTATCTACCTGAAAGCCCATGAGACAATAGCTCCATTGTATACGGCAGGGAATATCCTTCCTGTTTGCTTTTTTTTTTTTCATCTGCTATAAATGGACTGAGACAGACCTCCTGGCCATCAAGAGTGCTGCTGTTCTATAGCTTGGAACATCCATTCTGATTCAGAAGGAGGAAGGATATGGCCAATCTTTATATTTCTCCCTCTGTTTCCCTCCCCTTCTTCTCCTCTCTCTTTTCCCTTTCTTCTACCTTCTGTAACAACAATGCTTCTTGCAGTTGCTGTGGGGGTGTAAGACCAATAACACCAGTACACAGGAGGGCTGCTACCACAGGCTCTTTGATCTGCTTTTCTTCTAAAGGAAAACAACTCAAAAGAGGCCAACAATCTTACTTCAATCAAACATATATCATTTACCTAGTTCAGGGGGGAAAGTTAACACCCTAAACTTCAGAGAAGACACAAAGAGAAATTACAAGCAGAAATAATAGCATAAAGACCAACAGAAAAAGATTTTAACCTTCTTACCAAATAATACATATATCATAGATCAGCAGACAGATCCATCTATCTGACCATTACATACATATATAGTTACCAGAGAGCGAAGCACCAGTATCTGGGTTTTCAAAGCTGAGCTACCCAGAGTCTCATCTGACCAAATCACAGAAATTCTCCTCCACTGAGTGATCTCCAAAACAAAATGCTCACCTCAGAGTATATAGACCCTTCTTCAGGGTCAGAGGGCATTACAACTCATGTGACCCACTGCCTAATCACAAAGTAACAAAAGGTGTGGGTCTTCCTGAAAAAAAGCCTCCCTTAATCATGCTTTTCTTGTTGGGCTCCATGTGAGGCCTGTTAATGGGAGAGGAAGATCTTCAACTCCCAATAACATTATACCTTCCTCCCTCCTATTTTTTCTATCTTCTTCAGCCTTTTCTTAAAGTAAATTAACATGTCTTTGCCTCCAAGGACTCTAAACTGAGCTAGGAGCTTAGATGCTAAGAGACATCATGTAGTCATAGGATGTGAGCTCCTACCTCAACTCTGACCCTTACTATTTGTATAACCTTAAGTAAGCCACTTATCATGCCTGGGCCCCAATTTCCTCATCTGTAAAAATGAAGGGACTGAATTAGATGGCTTCTGAGATTGAAGTCCTTGCCAACTCTAAAATCTGGGATTCTAAAATTCCCACACTGTATCTTAAAGTAAATTATCACAAACAGCTCTTTTAACTCTTCTGTAACTATCTAGGTAACTTTTATTAGGTCACTTAATTTCCTTGAGTGGGCCTCAATTTACCCTCAGTAAAATGAAGGAGTCAAACAAGACAATCTCATAGCTTTTTTAGATATGAGTCACTTCTTCCACCCAAACCCAGACATTTTAACTTTTTTATCTCTGTCAAGGATTGCATTTGCTTCTTTGCCAGTTTCAATTCCATAGAGCAAGATGCCCCTCCCAGCATAAGCTCTCCTCATTTCTAAACTCAACACCAGGCTGCTAATTCAAGCCTTGACATCAATTCCCTTGGAAGGCTGGAGGAAGAAGCACCAAACTTCTTCCAATGTTTTCCCTTATGGAGGGAAGAATCTGAAATTTCAGTTCATTCCACTTTGCATCTGCCTACTTTCAACTCCATGGAACAAGGTGCTGCCCCATCATGCCCTGTTCCCTTCTAATTTTACCATTTGCTTTCATGCCTCACTTTGTGTGTTGTCCCCTCTCTTTAGATTTTAAGCTCCTTGAGGGCAGGTACTGCCTTTCTTTTTATTAATTGTATCCCTAGCACTTAGTACAGTGCTTGACACATACTCGGCACTTAACCAATGGTTATCAGATGGGATTGGTTGGATTGGAAAGGATATCACTATGAGTTAGCCTGACCCAGAACTCTAGGCTAGAGTCTTGGCTCTATTACTTAGGTCACTTAAAGTATACTTCAGTGTGACGATCTATAAAATGTTGGTGATGTAATAGCTGGCCTCTGAGATTGCTTAAGCTCTAGATCTATGATCCTGCCAGGTATACGGGTTTGTAAGCTAGAGAAATTCTCAACTTTTTACTCTCCATAACTCTCTACATTCAGTTAGTTGCCAAACCCTGACAATTCTACCTCCCCGTCATATTTCCCCTTCTCTCCATTCTCATGATTACAGGCCCCAATCACCTCTCACTTGGACAACTCATTTGGTCCCTCTGAATTGGGACTCTTGCTCAATTTGGTTTCTGTCCCATCCTAAAGCACAAGTCTATCCATGCCAATCTCCTGCTCAAGGATGTCCAGTGGTTCCTTCTTGCCTCAAAGATAAAGTCCAAATCGAGCTCTTTCGTTTTCCAAGCCTTTCCCAACCTACCTTTCCAGACTGATTTCCCTTTATGCACTATATCCCAATTGTTCTCTGTATACAATATCCCAAACTCTACTTGTTATAACATGCAAAGTAGTACTTTGCTGCTTGTTCCAGCTACTCAGGTGCCTTTGAGCCTTGCCTTTGATTGTTTCAAGTCTTTGCTAGAAACACTATATATTGTGTTGACCTTAATAGGCCTAAGGAAGTTTGGAGACCTTCCCTACCCTTAATAGGCCTAACCACATCACATGGAGCCCACGGTGGGAGGAGCTTGCCAAAAGGGCAGAACAGGAAGGGTAGAACTGGAAGAAGAGTAGAGAAAAGCTTGAGCACAAACTGGGACCAAGCAGAAGTGAGAGGGATAATGCTTGTGATTTCAGCACTCTGTCTGTCTGTGTTGATGTTACTTAGAACAAAACATTCTGTCTGTTGAAAGAGGACTTTGCTAGAAGCCCTGGAAGAGGACTTTACTGCCGATACAGAAGAGCCCTGAAAGAGGACTTTACTGCTGATACAGAAGTCCTAAAAGAGGGCTTTACTGCTATTTACAGAATCCTGGGAGTTTATTATTCATTTGTCTTTGATTTTTCAGAGAAAACCTTTGTCTGTTGGTTTCTGTTACTTTGTGGGACAGAAAGTGAATTGAGATGATAGTGTTGGCAATGAGTGTAAATACTGTTGTAGCACTGTTAAATCTAATGTATATAAATATTGTTGTAGTTCTGTTAAAGCTTTGTCTTCCTAGAAATAGAAATTGCAAAGGGGTTGGAGTGGAATAGTCCCCATGGGCTGTGGTATAGAACCAGAGCAGAGAGCTACCTACCTGAGAATCCAGGCAAGAGTCAGGTGAATCTAGACAAGCACTGGGAGTGTGGAAGAGGAGCCATGGGGTTTGGAAGTCAGCCTCAAGTTAAGATGAAAGAAGACTTTACTTGAGTACTCAGTGCTTACTAATGATACTGCAACTTATTTACCCAGAGGTGGATGGTGTTTGTACTTTGTTACCCCTAAAGGATGATTGACTTAAGGAGGATTAGAAGCCAGCCTCCAGTCAAGATGAAAGACTTTACTTGGGTACTCTAAATTGATTGAGGAGATTGTGACTTACTGAATGATATGTTTTGTTTAAGACTATGTTGCCACCTTAGCAATCAGTTATGTTATATTTTTGTGAATGTCGTACTGTAGTTTCTTGAATGTTTTGCTTTAGTTTATTGCTGAATAAATAAAGAGATCACTATACTATGCGATTAGATCCTTATTCACAACAGCAGTCCTCAATACAGCTGCTTGTGATTGGCTTTACACCCCTCTGGCTTGTAAATAGGTAGGCCTCCAGGTTTGGAATACATTACCTCCTCTCACCTCTACTTCATAAAATGCCAACTTCACTTCAAAGCCCAATTCATGCTTCTCCAGGAAGCCAAATATGATTCCCCCCAGTTGCTAATCCACCCCCAAAATAAGTTTGTATCTATTTTTGCATTTAGTTTTGTGCATATAGGGTGTTTTTCTTTACTAGAATGTAAGATCTTTAAAGACAGACAACTTAATTTTCATCTTCATATCCCAAGCATCTGACAAAGTACCTGATGCATTCTGTGACTGGCCTTCTATCCGCTACACCATGCTGAGTTAGATCTAGACAGAATAATTTTCTGATTTCCCTCAACAATGTTTGGCTACTTCTATAAGAGCACAGAAGGCAGATGGCTTGATTGAAAGATAGCAGGATCCTAATGGGAAAGAAACAGTTTGGCATTTGATTAAATGAGAGAAGTCTGGAAATTTTCTGTGATGATTCTAAATTTGAAAAAAAAATTAATGATCATATTATTTATCAGTAATTCCCACAGTATTTCCTATGTACTCATATGAGTCTTCTGAGCTTCAGGCAATGCCATTAAACCATGGTAAATAATTAATAAATGTTTGTTGAATGAATGAACTATTGTAATGGCCTCTCAATTGTTCTCTCAGACCTGTCTCTTCCCTTTACAATCCATCTTTCATATAGCTGCTAAACTGATATTCTTAAAGAGAAGATCTGATCATTTCACTCATTTTCTAATTTTCAGTGGTTCTAGAATTAAAAAATGCCTCTGTTTATCCTTTTTGCCACTTTTCAATCTAGTTCCCATTTGTCCTTCCATATTTTTTTACATTACTTTTCCTCGTGCATTTTTTATTTCAAGCAAAGTGACTTATTTGTTGGTTTTTTTTTTTTTTCAAAATCTATCAACTCTATATCTTTGCCCAACGTGTTCCTTATGTTTGGAAATCTCTGGTCACATTAGTTTCCTGGAAGCCCTAGCTCTAAGACTGAGAAAGAAGACTCATTATCTTCTTTCTTCCCTGCAGTTGTTAGCACTTTTCTCTATGCCCAAAATAACTTTGTATTTACTTTATATGTGTTTTCCACTAACATATACATAAGGTTTTCCCTCCACTAGAAAGGAGGCTCCTTGTGAGTTTACCTTCATGTCCCTGATATGGAGGACAAACCACAGCCTAGCACAAGCCTTGTTGAAATGAACTGAATTCAATGGAAATTGGTTCTATCATTCCTAAAGACTGTAGTCATTTATCCACCACAGTTCCTTGTTTAGTAGTAATAATGATGCTTACTTTCAATGCCTTCAACTCTGACATTTGAAAGCAATTTGTGCTATGTGTTTATCTTTAAGTATCATTGCTATAATGACCTGATGCACAGGAACTGGTTTAGGTAACCTGCAATGTAAACAGTGAAGGGAGGCTGGCAATCAGTCTCATGAAAAGCAGGGATCAGCAGGTAGAAATGGATGGTGGAACCTCCCTTACCTACATGTTCCCTGTTGTCCTGTATTTATTCCTCTGTTTCTTTCTGTTCCAAAAGTCAGTTTCTGGGAATTTTCACAAAGACAGTGTTCATAAGCCATCATTAAATCTTGCTGGCTGGGCTTTGCCCATGACTACAAAGAGTTAAGACAAAAAAAAATCACTATTCCATAGAAAATTTACATTGCAATAAACTTGACCTTATAGTGCTATTATTCAAGATTCTTATTTCATGTTTCAAGAATCTCTAATTTTGCCCTTGTGGAGACTCATATTACCAACTTAGATGGAAACTTTTCTTCATCTGTTTCCATAGCCAAATTATTCATCGTCTCATTGACAAATCTCCAGTGATGAACCTCTCAAAACTTAGCTAGGCTGGATCCTGGACGGTAGACAGACAGTTGTAGCAGCAAGCACCCCAACATCCCTAGGGTGGCTGCCAACACAGGTTCTTAGATCTGCTTTTGTAAAGGAAAGAAACTCACAATCAGTTAACAAGCTCACTTTAATCAATCAAACATATATTACCTAGTTCATGGGGAAAAGGTCAGCACCCCGAACTTCAGAGTATACAGACAGATCAAACAGGCTTCCAAACTGTCCAACCATTATCAATACCAAAATCACAGTCATAAACATCTGGGTTTTCAAAGCCGGGGAGCTCTCAACCGCTTCCCAGAGTCTCATCTGGTCAAATCACACAACACTTCTCAAAGTGAGCCCCAAAGCAAAGCCTCACATCAGGGATTATATAGCCTTCTCCTGGGTCAGAGAATGTAACAACCCTCTTGACCCACTGACCAATCACAAAGTATCAAGGTGTGGGATTTCCTGAAAAACAAGCCTCCCACCACAGGTTCTAGATACACTTAACCTAGGGGCAGGGAAGATCTTTAAATCTGCATTTCCATTACAGCAGTCTACTTATTACTGAATGTTGGGGGTCTCCTTACTCAAAGCCATTCCAGCTTAGTCAAACCTGCTAGAGGCATGGCTGGTACCAGCATGACACTTGAGAACCCAGTATTATTCCCATATGGATCCACAGGGAGACATTAGAGGAGCTATTTAGTGAATCTTTCAAATGTTTGAAAATTTCCAGTACATAAATTTTCAGAAAATACTCCTTTCCTAAATGACGATAAAGTATAAACAAGTGAATTTTGCATGATGTTCCCTATCTGACATGTGTCAATTATCTGAATTTATGACCACTTGTCACAAGAAAATAGCTATTTTCAGGGCTGTAAAAAGCCCCAGAAGAAGCTAAGTGTTATTTTCTTCCAATATTTCACAGGTGCAGATATAATGCTAGATGATATATAATAATGCCACATAGATTTCTAGAACTTGGGACCATAGTTTATCAATTTACCTTAGCCTTTAGCTTATTAATAACTAACATTGATATGTACATGTTTTATCATTTGATTCTTCTAACATTCCTATGAGGTCAATTCTATTATTATTCCCATTTTGTAGGAATGAGAAACTGAGGTTCATAGAGGGTAGGGGACTTGCATATGATCACAAACTAGGAACTGATGGATGCTGGCTTCAAAACCAGGTCAGTCAATGCTGTCTAACACCCTTTCTGTTAAATAGAATCAAAGAAGTTTAGAGTTGGAAGGGACCTCAAAGAACATATATGAACAAGAATCCCTCTACAACTTGGATACATGGATAATTCTTCTCACCCTAATTGTCTTCAAGGGTGTAGGGCTTTTGCCTGAAGATCTCCATAAGAGGAAACTCCCTACCACTGAGGCATAGAAATAATTGCTTTTCTTAATCATGGTGCATTCTTCCTTCCTTCTCCCATCAATAATACTGAATAATTCCTTCTCTAGGCTTCCAAATGTCCCCAAGTCCAGCACCTTCAGAAGACTAGCATATGACTCTGCCATGTCTCCAATAGCAGTATACATTGCAGTTGGAGCAGCTTTATCATATTTCCCACTTTTGTGGAAAGCAAATGTATCCCTATGGCAGAACTCACCTGCACATGATTCAAAGAATAGCCTTCCACAGCAGATTTATCCAGTTACTAATTTAAAAAAATTAACCAGGAAACCTAGAGAGATGAAGAAATGTCTTCCTCCTTCAAGTGCCCAAATTCTTATGAATCCCCACACTTGGATTCTCCTGGTATTGGTTCCTCAGACAGCTTTGAAAGTCAGATCAGGTTTCAGCCATAAGCCAGCTGGCGCTATCCATTTAAAGGAAAACAGCAATGTAAGTGAGCAAGATTCTAATCAGTAAGTCTAATTACAAAGTAGAGTAAATCATTATAAATGTTTTTAAAAGTGTCTTAAACACTGCAGAAAAAAAAAGAAAAATTAGCAACCAAACAGGAATCTGCTATGCTCATGGTTTGATGACATTGCATGGATTTCAGAAGACTCACATGAGTACATAGGAAATACTGTGGGAATTTCTGATAAATGGAATGGTCATTAATTTTTTTCTCAAATTTAGAACCATGACAGAAAATCTCCAGCCCTTTCTCATTCAATCAAATGCTAAACTGTTCTTTTTCCTATTAGAATCCTGCTATCTTCCAATCAAGCCATCTGCCTTCTATGCTCCTCTAGGAGCGGACAAACATTGTTGGGGGAAACCAGAAAACCATTCTGATGGGATCTAACTCAGCGTGGTGCAGTGGATAAAAGGCCAGTCTTAGAATGAGAGGGAACCAAGTTCAAGACTTGAATCTAACACAGAGCAGCTGAGAAGGATGGACAGCCTACTTAACCTCTCCGTGCTCTAGGAAAGTCACTGAAGTTTTAGATTATAGATCAACTGATAATTTAATATCAGTGGAATAAATGAACAAAATGGCAGTTCACTATATACACAGCCAGCCACACACACCCTGAACAGTCAAATGGACCTTGACTGTTACATTCAGTTATTTTATTTTTAGTGTATTAGTTCTATCCTATTCCCCACAGCATCTATTCCAAATCTTCAATGTTCATCAAATTTCCCATTCTATATGATTATGCCCTCACTCTTAGAAAATGATCTCACACCTCCCCAATTTACTGAAAATATAAAGTCCATTCTCTATGAACCCCTCCACTACTCTTATCTAAAATTTTATGCCCTTACCCATAGAAGAATAAGATTCAAATCTCACCCCATGATTTTGTTCAGTGAACAATAATCCTAGGGCTGCAAAGAATATCAAAGATCTTCTTGTCTAATCCTACTATTTAGTAGATAAGAAGGCTAGGGATAGGTAGATAAGAAAGCTAGGGATAGGTAGATAAGAAAGCTAGGAAGTTATATGATTTGCCCAAGGTCATATGCATAGTATCCGATGAAGAATATGAACCCAAGCCCTCTGACTCTAAAGATAATGCCCTTTCTATTGTACCATGTTGCCTCTTTTGACTCATATTGAATTTATGAAATGGTGATAAGTAATATTTCTGTAGTTACTCACTATTGCTAGGCACTGTGCTAAAGGTTTTTTTTTTTTTTTTTACAAACATCTCATTTGATACAACAACCCTGGGAGGTAGATGCTACTATTATTTACATATGAGGAAACTGAGGGAAACAAGAGGTTAAGTGCTTTGCCCAGGGTCATATAGCTAGTAAGTGTATAGGGATAATTTAGAATTCAGGTTTTCCTGATTCCAGGCCCAGAGCTTTATTTTTTGTTCCTGAAAAGCAGAGACCACTTTGTTTCTGTCAGAATCCCTGGTATCTAGCCCAGGGCCTTCGGCTGCTCTTAGTAGATGCTTAATAAATATTTGCTGAGTTGAATTAAACTAAAAAACACCCTCAATTCCATGGGCCTACTGAGAATAAGAATTCTGGAAATCTCCATTGATACCACACATTGAAATTCACATTGTGCCACTGAAATGACGTTTGTAACAACTGATTCACAGAAGAAGGTGGGGAAGAGAGAGTGGAATGATTGGAAAGTCTGCCTGCATTATTAAAGGAAGAGTGGCATAGTGGGCAGAGAGGATCAGTCCTAGAGTTAGAAGTTTTGGGTTCAAGGACTGCCTTTGGCATACATTTGAGTGATGTGTGGGGTGTTCAGGAGGACTAGCACCTCTGATATGAGGGTTTGCCAAGTCCTTTTCAGGGCTGCTCATCCATGCTTGGCATCTACCTTATTCACCCAGCTGTGCTCTGAGAAGCTGTAGCATGTGCAGAGGCAAACTGTCTCAGCAGACAGGCTAACCCAGGTTGAGGGTAACCAAAGGGTAACTCACTAACCTGTTAGTGAGTTAGTGGGATGTTTACCCAAGCATGTGAACACTCTCCCCCATGGAATGGGTGGATGAGAACAACTTGTTAGAGCCTATTCAGGCATTGAAGATGCCAAGGTCATGCTCTGCATCCTGGGCCATCACCAGGTGTCCTGACTCTTATCCTACCACTGGATTTCTACGACTCGGGAAGAGAGTATGAGATTGATGATTCTGTGCAACTCGTTCTCACTCAAATCCAATTCATGCACAAGATATACTCTCCCTGATGTCATCAGTCCTCTTCAAAAAGAAAGGGCAAATAGCAACAGCTGTGAGACCATGGATGAGCCACTTAACTTCTTAGTAGAAGCTAAAGAAACTCTCCAGAAACTAAGAGTATAAGCTATAGACAAGTTGCTCACCTGCATCATTGGAAGGATTTCCTATGATAAAAGAGCTATTACTTCTTCAAATACAGAAGCAACAGCAACAGAACTCTTCTATTCCAGATCCCTCATAATCTTAAATATCTCCTACTCATCCTAATCTACAACACCAATATGTGAGTATTTAGCCTTTAGCTTCCAAGCTTGCCTTCTGTTCCTGCACTGTCTTGTCCTACTTGTTTGCCCAGCTCTATCAGGGCATCACAGACTCAATCCTCCTGCCCATCTGCTTAAATCATTTCTGAATGACTCTGTCATAAAAGCGTGCTCCCCCAAAGTCACCTAGATTTGTTGTTAATGATGTCCTTGGAGATGATGAACAGAAGAGTTAGGTACCCTGGTGGTGAGAAGTAGTCCTGCTTGAATGCAGGAAACAAAATACGGAGGAGCTTTCCTGGGATCATATCACTTATAAGGTAAGGACCTATTCTCTTAAAACTTTTTTGTATTTAGTAACAAAAACAAAAACTTGCATTAATGTGTTTTGTAAGGTGCTTCCCTCACAACTATTAAATAGAGCAAGTATCACCATTCTCATTTTATCAAAGAAGAATGGTAAGCTCAAAATGGTTAAATAACTTTGCTACAGTAAATAGAGCTAATCAGTAGCAGAGCTGGAGTTTGAAACAAAATTTTGACTTCAAATCTTATCTTTTTCTCCTGCATGATGATGCCCATTCAGCACAATTTTTTAAAGGAATAGTCCCTTGACAGAAGGCAAGCTATAACCTTCTCAGATAAAAAGAATGATAACTCAAATTTATATAGCACTGTACTAATCAAATTTACAAAGCTCTCTACACAAAATCTCATTTGACCTTCACAACTCCTTATCTCCTTCATCTTTCACTGTAATTAATGTAAATATTATCATTCTCATTTTAAAAATGAGGAAGACAAAGCAAAGGAGTTTAATGACTTGGTCAAGGTCACAAAGTCGGTGATTGAAAGGTAAACTCTTTGAGGGCAAGAGCTGTTCCATTTTTTTTTGTCTTTGTATTATCAGGACTTATTTGATGAGTATTGTTGTTAGTCCTTCATTCTTGAAGAAGACCGATAACATCACAAGTGTGATATCTTGACTTTGCCATGAATTTGATTGGTACAGAGTTGATGAATAATAAATACTTGTTGAATTGAATAAGTGAATGCCTGGCTAGCTGGATAAATGGATGAACTGGCATAACTGTGACTCAAAATCAGATCTCCAGACACTATATACAATATTCATTTCATAACAACTTGCCTCAATGACTGCAGCTTAGGGTTGACTGCCACCAATTACTGGCTAGAATATTCCTCTCCAAACTCACCAAATTCCATTCTGGCTCTCCTACTGGGTTCCATTTTTTGCGTTGCCAATGGCCCTGAAACTACTGTGCCCTACTTACAGGATCTGTCATGCTGACTATGATTATAAACCTCTTGTATTAATAAACTGGGAGTGCCTTATTTTAGACCCTTGACATCTGTCACATACATATTAAGCAAAGTTTTAAACTTTAAAATGCCTATTTCCTGAAGGATGTAAGACACACACTGTGAAGGCAAGGACTTTGTATAACCTACAGCACTAGCATTTAAAAGGAGGATTATCTGTATTAGCAAAATGGCAGTTCTCTCCCTAGGAATCACCACCCCCATTCACAGCTACAGAGATAATGAAACAGTACCTAGTATTTCTAGAAACTGCTTAAGGTAATGTTGTACTAAATATATTTACTTTGCTATTTCAGGTATTATAACCAAGTTCCCCTGCAGTCCAATATGGCTGCTGGTAAATAATACAATTGACTAAAAATGCAGAAGTCACAGTCATAAAAATAATTCTAGTTCAACCCTCTCCTTTTGAAGATGAAGAAACAAAGGAGGCAGTGTGTGAAACGTGTGGGGAAAGAGAGAGGGGATGTTCAGAGATGCTTTGTTCAGATCCTGACCCTGGAATTTGCTACCTGTGTGATGGATCTGAGACTCAGTTTCTCCCTCTATAATATGAAGCAGTTAGACTACATGACCTCTGAGATCCGTTTCAGCTTGAAATCTTTGATCTATGATAGATAACTCGCCCAAGGTAATCAGTAAACAGCAGCAGAGTTATATTTTGGTTTTCCCTCTGGCTTTCCTGTTATCTTTTGAATCTTGGTTTTTCCACTTGAAAAAATGGTAACATGCAACAGAAGACTTCAAGGGGGCTATATTATATATATATATATATATATATTTTTTTTTTTTTTTGCTTTTTGGAGGGCAATTGGGATTAAGTAACTTGCCCAAGGTCACACGGCTAGGTTTTTATTTGTGCGTTAAGTGTCTGAGGCCGGATCCGAACTCAGGTCCTTCTGACTCCAGGGCCGACGCTCTACTCACTGCGCCACCTAGCCGCCCCTTATATTATATATTAAAGATAAGAAAGGTAGATTTCAGTCTCTTATTAGCATCAATGCCCCTTCCTTAATATGTAGTCTCCAAATGAATATTGTATAAAAAGAGTAATGTTTCTAAGTTTCCATGGATTGAATGTTCTCTTAGTTTTCCCAATCTTGATTTTTTCTATGCATAACATTTATTTTGAAAGCTTTATCATTACAAAATTTACTGCAATACAACATCCTCACCCTCCAAATTTAAAAAGCAAAAACATAGATACCAAGAAGAAAAAAAAAAAACTCTAATAGATAGTGTATCTCTAACAATGAATTTTTTAAACCAACCTGGGAGAGCTCCAGTACACTAGAAAGGAGAAAAAGCTACCACTGAGCCCATGGAGAGGAAATAAAATGAGATTTAACCTGAATAGGTAAACTAGTATTTCCAAGAGACAAAACTGGTTTACTAAATATAAGCTTCAGGAGATCTGGAGTCTAGTGGTATCTGACACAGTGTAACTTTAGTGATGTAATTTAACTGCTCTGTCCCTCAGTATCTTCATCTACAAAGGGAGTAATTTCTGTTGTTCTAGTTTTTCAATTGTGTCCAACTCTCCATGACCTCATTTGGGGCTTTTCAAACAGGGTTAAGTTACCTGTACATAGCTAGTAAGTGTCTAAGGCCAGATCTGAACTCACAAAGATGAGTCTTCTTGATTCCAGGCCCAACACTTTATCAACTATACAACATTCCCTTTATAGAAGACTGATGTAAGAATCTGTTGCATAATTTTTGGTACATATTTTGATCTCCCTTATACAATTAAAAGAAAAATTCTAAGCATGCATGGTTACTGGGAATAAAATCTATCTCAACAATCTTTTCTAGTTATCAGTTTTAATACCCTAGCACAAGCGATCATGACCACCTGACTGTACCATTGGAATACATTTCTAACCATTCTCTCTTGCTTTTTCTCTCCCACTTCCTCACTTCTTTAACTCACCCTTCACATTGCTGCCAAAATTCTTTTACTCATGCAGAAATCTTCTAAGGATACTTAGAGAATTCTAGACAATCAAGTAAAAAACTACTTGAAATAATAAACAATCTTAGCAAAGTTGCAAGATATAAAATGAACCCACATAAATCATCTGCATTATTATATATTATTAACAAAGCCCAACAGCAAGAGATAGAAAGGGAAATTCCATGTAAAGTTACTGTAGACATTATAAAATATTTGGGACTCAACCTACCAAAACAAAACCAGGGAGTATATGAACACAATTACAAAATGCTTTTCACACAAAGGAAGTCAGATCTAAGTAATTGGAAAAAACATCAGTTGCTCATGGGTAGGTCAAGCTTATATAATAAAAATGAAAATTCTAACTAAATTAATTTACATATTCAGTGCCATACCAATCAAACTACCAAAAATTATATTTTAGAGCTAGAAAAAATACTATCAAAATTCATCTGGAGGAACAAAAGGTCCAGAATATCAAGGGGATTTATGAAAAGAAATGCTAGGGAAGGAGGCTTAGCCATACCAGATCTTAAATTGTATTCTAAAGCAGCAACCATCAAAGTCATTTGATACTGGCTAAGAAATAGAGGGGTAGATCAGTGGAATAGGCTAGGTACACAAGACACAGTAGTCAATGATTATAGCAATCTACTGTTTGATAAACCCAAAGACCTGAGCTTTTGGCACAAGAACTCACTGTTTGACAAAAACTGCTGGGAAAACTGGAAAACAGTATGGCAGAAACCAGGAACAGACAAACTTCTGACACCATATACCAGAATAAAGTCCAAATGAGTGCACAATCTAGGTATAAAGGCTAATGCCATAAACAAATTAGGGGAGCACAGAATACTTTATCTGCCAGATTGATGAAGAATGGAGGAATTTATGACCAAACAAGAGATAGAGAACATTATGAAATGCAAATTGGATAATTTTGATTCCATTAAATTGAAAAGTTTTTGTACAAACAAAGCCAAAGCAACCAAGATTAGAATGAAAGCAGAAAACTGGGAAAGAATTTTTACAGCCAGTGTCTCTGATAAAGGCCTCATTTCTCAAATACATAGAGAATTAAATCAAATTTACAAGTCATTCTCTAACTAATAAATGGTCAAAGAATATGAACAGGTAATTTTCAGAGGAAAAAATTAAAACTATCTATATTCATATGAAAAAAGGCTCTAAATCACTATTGATTAGAGAGATACAAATCAAAACAATTCTTAAGTACCACACCACACCTATCAGATTGGCTAACATGGCAAACAAGAAAATGATAAATGATGGAGAAGATGAGGGAAAGTTGGAACACTAATTCATTGTTGGTCGAGCTGTGAGATGATCCAACCATTCTGGATAGGCATTTAGAACTATGCCCAAACGGCTATTAAAATATTCATACCTTTTCACCCAGCAATACCACTTCTAGGGCTGTATCCCAAAGAGATCATAAAAATGGAAAAATAACCCACATGTACAAAAATATTTATAGCAGCTTTTTTTGTGGTAGCCAAAAACTAGAAGTGAAGGGGATGCCCATCAATGGGGGAATGGTTAAACAAGTTGTATTATACAAATATAATGAAATACTATTGTGCTATAAAAAATAACGAACAGATGGACTTCAGAGAAACCTGGAAAGACTTATATGAACTGAGTGAGGGGAGCAGAACCAGGAAAACATTGTACACAGTAACAACCACAATCTGCAGTGACCGATTTTGATAGATTTAGCTCTCAGCAATTCAAGGACCTAAAACAATTCCAAAGGACAGATGATGGAAAATGCCAGCCACATCCAGAGAAAGAACTGTGGAGTTGGAAGCAGACTATTTTCTTGGTTTGTTTTGCTTTATTTTGTGTTTTTTTTTCTCATGGTTTTTCCTATTCATTATAATTCTTCTATGCAACGTGACTGATGTGAAAATGTATGTGTATTCTATATATGTAGAATGTATCTGTAGAACCCAAATCAAATTGCATGCCATCTTGGGGAGGAAGGGCAAGAAAATTTAAAAGTCACAAAAGTTAATGTTGAAAACTAAAAATAAGTAATTTAATTTTTTTAAAAGACAAATCTTCTCAGGTTGATCCTCTGCTCAAGACCCTTCAATAGCACCCTGTTGCCTACTAAATGAAGGTCAGATGCATTGCTTGGAGTTAACAGTCCTCCATAATTAAGCAAATTCTCCTTTACTTCTATTCCCCTGAACACACCTTATCTTTAAGCCTAAATGGTCTCCTAGCTATCTCCCATACATATGTTACACTTTCCCATTTCCTTTCCTCTTCCTCAAAAGAGATGAGGAAATATACAGATGGAAATAACCACAGTTATAAATATCCACAGAGTTGGGATTGGTAGAGGCTCTTTCAAGGGAATCCTAATAACCCCTTTTTTTAAGCTTATCCTACCTATTCCAAGTTGTATTTTTTTTCAAAAGCAGTTGGAGTTTGTTCAGTCTTAGTTGGAGCCTGCTTTTCCCTTTATGCACTCCCATGTCAAACCTTACAGTCCCCTAAAATGTTAGCAGGTCATCTTGAACCAGCTGGCTTCCTATATCTAGTTGGGGTCCTAGGATTCTTAAAACTGCATGTGGGACTTGGTTTTTTCACATCAGACCAAAGTGCTGACTCACAGATGGCAATAATGGGGTAAAAATTTTGGGCCCTTATTGGAAAAAAATATTCCACTAGTGGCTTGCATTTATCAGGTAAACCTTGTGATTCTCTGAAGGTGGATGTGGGTATATTTCAGTCCCTTGAATTTCCTAAACCTGACTAGGTCAGTTGTTCACCAAACACAAAGAATTCAGAGTAGAGAATTCAAAGCAATTAAAGGGACTACAGGGACTGATTTATGGGTAAAAATTAAAAGCACAGCTTGCTTAAAATGATGCCTCAGAGGGAAATTGAATAACTGACTATGACTATAAGGGAATAAATAGTAAAGATAGAATGAAATATCTTTAAATGTTGTCCAAAGGATTTAAAAGAGTAAAATCAAAACAGATTCTATTTAAAATAATTACCAGCATACAAATTTCCTAATTTTGAGATGCGTTTAACTGCTCAGAATTGTGTTAAGAAAAAGATTAAAGAGTCCTTATTGATGACATTCAGGAATAAGTCTATTTTAAGGCTCCACCCTTCCAAAACTATATTTCTAGTTTGTTATATATGATTTCCCTGCCCATACTCTTTGGCCCAGTGGAACTGGTCTACTTGTTTAACTCACATCCAACATGCCATCTTCCATCTTGTGCCCCTTCCCAAGCTGTCTCCTCCCCTGGAATGAACTTCTCACCTTTCTTAAAATACTAACCTCTTTTCAAGCCCAATTCAAGGCCTACAGGAGAACTTCCCTGATATTTCTAGCTACTAGAGACCGTCTTTCTCATTGGTATTGTTGTTTTATATTTAATTTCAATATATATTTGACTGACGTGTACATTTTATTCCCCTGGTAGAATGTAAGCTCCTTAGGTACAAAGGTTGTTCCATTCTTTTATGGAGGTGGGTTAGGGAGTCTGTATTTTCAGTGCCTAAAAAAGAGTTTCAATACAGCACGTGCTCAATAAACACTTAGTGATCAATTCTTTCTCAGTCTCTGTCTCTCCTCTATTTTTCTAACTCTGTTTTTTTCTGTCTCTCACACTCATACTCCACCTGCCGCAATATAGATTAAAATAACCCATTACTACTGGCTTTGTAAAATATATAAACAAGCAAGTAATCCTGTGGGGTACTTACCTCTATTGCTTTCTGTGTTTTATACTATCTACTCATTACCAAATGGAAAGAAATATTCTAGTAATTAAAGTAGAAGTCAGGGTTATGTCTCCAGTCTCCCCCTGCCCTTTTCTAGGGTTTCCTTAATGCCAAAATTAGTTAGTGAAACAGGAGCAAGAAACTTGAATTTCTACAAGCACACCTGCTTCCAATTAATTTGTTTCTTTGTTTTTTGCAGTCACTGGGCAATATTTCTATATCTATGCATTTTATAATATAACATATTTCTGCACCTATGCATTATATAATCAATCAATTTTATATATATATCAATTATATATATTACATATAATCAATTGTATACATCAATTTATATGCATTATATAATCAATCAACAAGCATATATTAAGGGCTGGTATTGTGCCTGATATTGGCAATACAGAGACAAAAATAAAATAGACCCTGCCCTAAAGGAACATAATCTAGATTAGGTTAAACCAAAGTTTTCTAGGAAATTTTTAGCATCTTGAACCTCTACAGTGTTTGAACTCACTTCCTTTTTCCTATCAGACTAGAGGTTACATGGTCTTATGACAAGTGCAAAAGATTTGGAATAAGAAAACCCGGGACTGAGACCTGCTTGTATTATTAACTAATTGTGGGTAAACTACTTAACATCTGTGAGGTTCAGTGTCCTTAGCCACAAAATAGGCATAATAATACTTTCACTCCTTATCTCACTGGGTTGTTAGAAGAATTGCTCATCAAGCATATATATATATATATATATATATATATATATATATATATATATATATATATATATATACATATATAATCCATTACTAAGCATTTTTCAAATGTCTACAATGTGCCAGCCTCTGTATTAGTCACTGAGATAGAAAGGCAAAAATGAATTAGTCTTGTCCTCGGGAATTTACATTCTATTTAGTATTACCATTAGTAATAGTGTCCTGACTTGAGAGGAATCATAGCCACCTTCTTCTCTGAGATGTGTGTGGTGTAGGGATTAGCAACAAATCTGTGTTTTTCTACTTTCATTGAAAGGCAATCTGTTTTACAGGTCAGAAGAGACAGAAGGATGTAATTTTTGCATTCTATCACTAGTTGAATGCTTTTCCTGCTTCTCCATATCCTCTTAGACGAATGCTGAGAGATTCTACAGTGGTGTATAATATACAAAAGGCAGAACTATGATTGGCTGAGAGACCACTACATTTAGCTTTCGTGCAATTAAAAAAACAACCTTTAGGCAACCTTAAACTAATTTATTCTGCATAAAATTTCCTTGAGGTTTTCATGAGGGAGAAAATAAATGTCTTCCCATGCAATTTGAAGGTCTTTATTGCCTGCTGGTATTTAAATAACTCTCACCATTAAACGTACCCAGGTGCCAAAGTGGACCTTCCTAGAACCACAGGTACAAACAATGAGATCTGATCCTCTCCCTGGCAGTATCTTTCCCAGAAGCAAAGAGATATAAGTTATTGTGAAAACTCAATAGTCCAGTTTGGAAATAATTTATTCTCTTTAAGAATGTTTAACTTATATATTTTAAAATAGGTGAATTGACATTTGTCATTCAGGATTCCTTGGTGGAAAACATGATATTCTCACTCCTGTTTAGGTAATTATAAATTTTCACTTGATGCTTATTCATTTCATTGGCAAATATTTCTGCATATGAAAAGGATATTTAGGGGCTGAAACCTTGGATGAGAAATTTTTATCCCCCAAAGGAATTCCTTTTTCATTGCCCTTCCTCCGCCCCCTAAGCTATTAACTGCTCACTGAGATGAGGGTTGTGAAAGCAACATTTTAGTCCCAAGTAAACTATTGCCAGCACATAGCACTATCCACCAAGCCAGCAGGGCCTAGGTAAGAAAGGCGGCAATACTGTATGTCATCCTGAAGAGCTGGCTAATTTCCAGGGAGCTTTAGGGATTGGAAGCCAAGCTGTGACTCCTCAGGATTCTACTTCTCTTATGAATATTATTGTCTCAATTTATTTCACTTGAATGAATGGGAGAAGAGGTGGGAATAAAATGCCACTGACATGATCTTTTATCAAGGGACCCTGCTGATTTGGGTATCACAAAAAGAGGAACAGAAACACCTTTGAGAACTGGGAGCCTGCTGAATGAGGAAGATAAAAGTAGAAACAGAAAACTGGTAGCAACACTTGTGGCAGGTGTGTTTGCAAATAGGCGAGAGGCAAATAGGCGATTTAATTGTCAATGACCAACTTGTCTCTGGAAGGTGCACCATTGAAAGTCTTCCCTAAGCCCAGTCTCAGTCCCTTAGCTGCTGATGACAGCTATCCTTTGCCCTACTTCCAGAAAATGTCCTAGTCCCCTTTTTCTGCTCTTAAAGCTTGGCACTTAGAAAGGAGAGAGACTAAGAGGGATACATAGATCTCATTTGGAGCTATTGCTGTGGAATGACAAACCCAAAGAGAATGGACATGTATTTATATGGATGATTTTGTTACACCTGGGTAAACACAGACAGGGGAGGAGAAGTACCAAATCAAAAGCAGGAGCTCTGACAAGGCTCTGGCATTTGTACAAATGAAAGAGAATTCGGAGCTCTTCCTTAGATTGCCAAGGTGAATTTAGAATGGACAAGTTGGTATGCAGTGGCTTACTATCAGACTACAGTAAGGCTTTGTAGCCTGAGGTCCATGAACTTTTATATATATGTATCTATACATGTATATATGTTTTGTTGTTGAGTTGTTTTCAATCATGTTCAACTCTTCATGACCCTATTTGGGGTTTTCTTTACAAAAAATATTGGAGTAGTTTGTCTTTTCCTTCTCCAGCTCATTTTACAGATGAGGAAACTGAGGCAAATAGGGTTAAGTGACTTGCCCAGGGTCAATACAACTAGGAAGGGTCTAAGGTCAGAACTGAACTCAGAAAGATGAGTCTTCTTAACTCCAGGCCCAGCACTCTATCCACTGCACCACCTAGCTGTCCTTGTATTGCATACATAAATATATGTATGTAGGTAGGGGTGTGTGTGTGTGCATGTCTTTGTATATGTATAATACATATATATGTGTGTGTATACACACAGACATATATAATTTCCACACAATTGTCTTCCTTTGGATTTCTCTGTATTTTATTTTGCATATAAAATACTCTTCTGAACATTTATATAGGCTTCACCTGCTTACCAAAGGCATTCATATGACAGAGACAGACAGACAGAGACAGACAGAGACAGACAGACAGAGAGACAGACAGACAGAAAGACAGAGAGAGGAGAGAGAGAGAGAGAGAGAGAGAGAGAGAGAGAGAGAGAGAGAGAGAGAGAGGAGAGAGAGAAATAGAAAAAAACATACACAGAGACAGAAACAGAACAAGAGAGGGGGTAGAGAAAGAGGGAGGGAGAGAGAGACAGAGACAGAGAGACAGAGACAGGCAGGCTCAGGCAGGCAGAAAGAGCATTTATTTCACCCTCACCTTCCTCACACCTACTCAGCAACCCATGCCCCTGGTGCCCCTCCTACACTCTGACTGAAGAGTGAGAAGGGTAGACATCAGAGAACTCTTCTCAGATCCTCCACCATTTAAGGAGGGTCCTCAGGGAATTCATGTCATTATTTCCTACCTGGCTGTTTTCCTGAAATTCATGATCTCCAGAAATTCATCATTCTGCAAGATGAAACCAACTCTGAAAGTCTCACCTCCTCAAAAAACTTCCCAGGGGCAACTAGGTGGTGCAATGGATAAAGTACCTGTTCTGCAGTAAGGGCCTGAGTTCAGATCTGGCCTGAGACACTTACTAGCTGTGTGACCCTGGACAAGTCACTTAACCCTGACTGTGAAAGAAAGAAAGAAAAAAAGAAAGAAAGAGAGAGAGAGAGAGAGAGAGAGAGAGAGAGAGAGAGAGAGAGAAAGGAAGAAAGGAAGGAAGGAAGAAAGAAAGAAAGAAAGAAAGAAAGAAAGAAAGAAAGAAAGAAAGAAAGAAAGAAAGAAAGAAAGAAAGAAAGAAAAAGAAAGAGAAAGAAAGAGAAAAGGAGGGAGGGAGGGGGGAGGAAGGAAGGAAGGAAGGGAGGAAGGGAGGAAGGAAGGAAGGAAGGAAGGAAGGAAGGAAGGATGGATGGAAGGAAGAAAAGAAAATCTCCAATGTCTGCCTTTGACCAAGTCATCTCCCCTTCATCTACCTGCCCTCCTTTTCAGCTTATTTTTATGGATTTGTCCCCCCCATTTAGATAGTGAGCTCTTTGAGGGCAAGGAGAATCTTTCTTATGCCTTTTTTGTATCCCCAGTGCTTAGCACAATATCTGGCCCATAGTAAGTACTTAATCATTGTTTTTTACTTTGCCTCTGATTCTGACTCTAATAGGCACTGTGTCAAATGCAAGTAATACAAATATAAGAAAAAGGACATGCTCTACCTACAAAGTGACTTACATTTTAATGAGGGAAGACAACACATACAAACTATAAAGCTGGAAACAGGAGGAAGGAGCACTCAGAGGGTGAAGGATGGGGAAGTCTAGAGAAGCAAGATGAAAATGAGCAGGGATGGCCTGAGCACTTCCCAAAATGGTGGTCCATGGCAGGAACTCAACATTCAGAGAAGAGTGCTTCAAGGTAAAGTGTTCCAGGTTGAGGTTTCTGTAAAGGAAGCAGAAATGTCTGGAGGTTCAGAAATGAGACCAAAGGCGTTAAGAAGCCCTAGACATGGGGTGGGGAACCTTGCAGCCTCTAGACTACATGTGTCCTTCTAGGTCCTTGGGTACAGCCTCTTGCCTGAATCCAAGTTTTATAAAACAAATCCTTTTATTAAGGGATTTTGTTCTGTGAAGCTCAGATTCAAAGGACTGCACTTGAGGACCTAGAGGACCACATGTGACCTTGAGGCCACAGGGACCCCACCCCTGACCTAGACTTAAGAGACAGTGGATGTGGTCATCCATATCTATGGAGCTGTGGCTTTAATTTCCTCTCATAAGTGAAGTGGAATAATTACTTTCTTTGGGTCTAGGGATACCCATATGGACACAATGAATTACAGTTCCACCTCCACTCAAAAAATCTACTCACCCATTTCATTCATTCAATGTATACAAATCAATTTACTTATATATTCAACATTATTATTAGGATGAAGGGATGCTAGACATTAGGTTCAATTTTTTTACTTTATGGAAAAGAAATTTGAGCTAAAGTAATTTGCCCAAGGTTACATAAGTAGTATCTAAGAGAGCTCTGAAACCAGATCCTCCCCACCACACTTGCTTTCTTATCCCATTGCCCATAGATTTGCCATAGATTGATAGTTAAATGGCCTCATACTCATTGCCTCTTGAAATTATTTTATGTTATTCTGTATTTTGTAAGTCATATACAACATTCCCAACCCTAATCTATTAGAATGTGATTAACTTAAAGATAAGGGCTATTTCATTTTTGTCTTTGTATTTCCAGTGTCTGTCAAAGTTTTTAATTTAATTTTTTGGTACATAGTAGATAATTATTAAAGGTTTGTGTTAAATTGAATTGGTGTTTTTGCTGTTATTGTCGATATTGATAGTTCCCCTTCTCTCCTTTCTCTCTTCTCTCACTTGCCCCAAGATTATGAAGCTCTCCAAATAGCAGGGATAACAAACTCAATCAATGCCTCTGTGAATGAAGGTAATAAAAATATAAATGAAAATGAAGGAAATAGTAGCTACATTCAAATCCAAGGACCTACATTGAAAACCTGGATCTTCTACCTACTAGAACCTTTGATAAGCAAATTCCCTTCTCCAGGTCTCCATTTTCTAAACCATAACATGAAAAGGATTGGAATGTATCACCTTGAAGATCAATTTCATCTCTATGTTCTTATGATGAGAAGGGAGAGGAACTGAATGGGGCCTGGACCAGAGATTTCATTGACATAGGGAACTCTCAAGTAAGGAAACTCCCTCTACTCATGCAGAGTTAAATCATGCAAGTTATAGTTTTAGAGATGCCTAGAGGAGCAATGTCAAATTGAAATAGAAATGGCTATTAATCCATACAAAAACATCCCTAATGGCTGCATATTGACTTAGTTTAAAAATGTAATATTATGTATATTTTATTGTACCTTGATTTATATAGTTAACTATTTCCTAATTTTTTCATATTTATTTTATTTTTAATTTATGAAATAAAACAAGTATTTTCATAACATAGCATAATAAAAAAGATTATTGCACATGAAGCCTCAAATCTATTATGTACAATTTTCTATTCCTTTTAAATATATAATAAAGTGATCATGTAAATTTCTTTTTTTCTTCCCTTCCTCCCTCCCCCACCCTAAAGATGGCTACCATAAGACACAAATAGGTGTGTTTGTGTGTGTGTGTGTGTTTGTGTGTGGATATGTATACATACATGCACATATAATTATTCTATACATACTTCTATATATCAGTTATTTTTCTGGAGCAAATAACATCTTACTTCCCTACATCTTTTGACCCAGCAATACCACTACTAGGTCTATTTCCAAAGATTATTAGGGGGAAATGAAAAGAATCTACATGTCACTAATTACATTTTAATTTAGTTTAGACACCATTGGGTAGCAGCAGGTTTGATACCTCTGGCCTAGGATATTGGGAGGTTAAGGGACTTGCTCTTGGACACATAGCAAATATGTGAAAGGTGGAAGAGGGTTCCACCTTGTCTTCTATCTTAAACCTTGTCTTCTTGGCTTCAAGACAGGCTCTCACAGTCACCAACTGCCTCTATGAAGATAAGAGAAGGATAAAAGAATAATAATATTCATTATGTGCAATTCTGTTTGGAGGATCCAATATCTTAGTTGCAGGGAAGAAAAAAGTGTCTGCTACAATATCAGTAAGATGGTTTTTAAAACCTGTCAGCCAATGAACCAGGACAGGAACCAATCTTAGTTTGGGTGGCAATCAGAAAAGGTATATATAACAAATGAGTGATTTCTGAATGGCAATGTTGCTTAACAGCGAACAACATATTTGTCAAATGCGCCACCCAGTAGAGTTGAATAGAAGATCAGTGAAACAATCCCCATCTTAAAATCTTATGTCATTGTATATAAACTGAAGGTCTCCAAATTCAGTCAGGTGAGAATACAGTTCACATTCAAAGTCCAATGAGGTGGCAAATAGATTGCCTAACCGGGATTGGATCAGCCCTAGGTAGGGTCCCATCTGCCTGACCCTCTTGTGAGGAACAAACTGGATAGAACTGGATTTTTTTCACTTATTAAAAGGGAACTGACCTTTTCATCCTGGAGAAGAAAGCAGGGAAATAACTAAGTCACTTGTACTAAAGCAGCAAGGATTTTATAGATTTTTTTGCCATTACCAAATCTCCTATGATCTCCAAAGGTACAACTCCATGAACTTGCTATTTCATTTCTATTTAATATAAACTGGGATGAAACACCCACATTCTTTCAAAAATAATTACAAAGACCACATTAATGAGTTTTGCCTTTTGGTGTGGTTGATACTTGCCATATAGGGTATGGCCATTATTTGCTGGTCAAGGCACTCAGATGCAAATGAAATGTGAATTCTACTTGAAATTAGAAATACAGCCACTTTGTAGGTCAGCTTCCACTTTGCATCCTATAGTCTCAGAGAGTTGGATTTAAAATCTCTTATTACCACAGAATAAAACACACTGCTGCCTGAGAACCAAGTCATGTAAACAAGTAAGAATCTGAGGGCATGATTCAAACTCAGGGCTTCTTCATTCCTAGCTGTCTATTATGTCACATGGAATGTCTTTTTAAAACTATTTTTTTTCAATTAGCAAACATTTACTTTCTTAAATACCTCCCCTCCCCCACCATGAGGAAAAAGAAAATAGAAAAGAAAAATAACACATTCATAACAATTTCACATTGTCAAGCAAAACAAATTCCTACATAGGCCACATCTAAAAATGTACGTCTTGTTATGTATATTGAATCCATCATTCCTCTGTTAGGAGGTAACATTTTTAGTCATTATTGGCACTCTGGAATTATGATTAATCATTAAGTTGATCAGAGTTCTTAAGTCTTTCTTTTTTCTTCATTTTTAATTTTTTCAAGTTCATTTTTACTAAATTGTTATTGTACAATTTTTTTTCTGTTCCACAATGAGCAGATGACCATCTTTGCTATGGACCTAGATCACCAATTAAAAAGCAGGGGGAAGACACAGCTACACATACATACAGTGAGATACACAAATGCTGAGAGACACAGAGATAAAGACAGACAGAGAAATTGATGAGGCAGAGGCAGAAAGAGAGCAGAGAGAAATACAGAAGAGTTTTGCCCATTATGGTTAAATTTCAGATGGCTATTCCATTACTCATTCTCCACCAAAAGAAAACAGTATATTGTGTTAGATGGGCTTAGAGGTATATGCTAGGATCATAGCCTGTGCTGGAAGATACCTTAGAGATCATCTTATCCAACCCTCCTTGTTCTTACATATGAGGATACTGAGGACCAATGGGATGAAATAGTTTGCCTAAGGAAGTAAAGTGACAGAGTTGAGATTTAACCCTAGACCCTCTGATTTCAAAGTTTATGTTCTTCCCATTATTCAGTGACAGACATTTAGACCATAGCTATCTTCTTCCAGGCAGAAAAAGAAATGGAAATGTTTTGATTGTATAATACCGGTTCTAAATAAAAGTCAACACCTAAGGCAACTGAAAAGTTATTTGGGATTCTCTTGAGGGAAGCAAGATAGCACTACCTACTGAATCCAGATGTTATTCTTCTACAAGACAAAAACAGTTGCTGGATGTTGATGCAACCCTATATTGTAGTATCCTATAGAATAAAACAGAATCAGAGACACCACTAACATTAGTTCTCTTTGGAACCAACCAAGCCTTCTCATAAAGCTATGAATCTAAGGGCACAACAGGAAGGAGACAAGGGAAAGAGAATTTCATATTCCCTCTTATCATCCTTTTCAATATCCCTCTCTGAGGCCAATGGAATCTCCTATCTCTTTTACCAATTTCTTTTGTTTTCCTTTTAACAAACTGACCAACTTGAGACAGAGCTATCTTTATTCTCAGTTTTATTACTCTGTTAGCAAGTTAGAAAGATTTAGATGGATGGACAGACAGAATCTTCAGGGAAAAAGCTCAGGGTCGATTACCTACTGGCACGTGGTATAGTAGGAGCTATGCTTCCCAGACTGCAAGCAATGGGAATAATAATATGTAAATTGATGTATCAGTATTTCTGAAAACTCAGCATTATTTCCCCTTGCCCAAAGATTTCACCTCGCCTTATTAACTATTCTAACAACCCTGCTTTTTTTGTTTGTGTAATTCTTGTTTCCTTCCATTTAGCACATAGAAAAAAGCATTAGTAACACTCTTGGTTTTAAATGAACCTTATTAATATTCGCCTCTGCAAGGGACTCTGGGATAATTTTGATAAATGTGGCCATGAAGCTGATCTGACAGAGTCGAGTGTGATGTTTGTGTGTTCATAGGGAACTGCTGTATGTACAGAAAGGGGATAGACTAGGGTGGAGTATCTAGCAAATGCCTATTCTTGGCTTCTATCTAATGGCCTACACTAGATGTAGAATTATATTAGAAAACAACCACAACCACTATAACCAAAGAGGAGAAAATGAAGCTGATTTCCTGCGTTCTGTTATTATGATGCTAGCCAAGTGCCCAGATGATTAGTTTACAAAGCCATAGTGAGTGGGACATAGATATCAGCACAGATTGGTGATGAAAACAAAATTCGCTGATGGAGGGAATAAATGTGAGGAACTTAGGAAGTGTGTAAATTCTTCGGTTTTTCTCTGTGGTATCCATAATTGGTAGAAGATGCCCTAGAAAACCGTGACCCCTCACAGAGGTGATTACATTTGAAAAATGGGAAAAAAGGGCATAGGTTGTTAATATGGAATGGTCCTTCAGGGCAGAGGTCAGTAGTTCTTAAAAAAAAAAAAAACCAGGACAACTTCATAAACATGGGCTGCCTGAAGTGGGTCATAAAAAGGTGAATTTTTAAAAGTTGAATAAATAAATAAGCAAACAGTGAACTATGGACTACCAACAGCATAAAGAGCAGCAATTCTTTGTCCTAAAGGACCTTTTAACGGAGAGGAGATTGAACTAAATGTTCAAAATCATACATATAAAAGAGGGAAAGAAGCTACCTTTCTTAAGAAAAAAAAATAACCAACAAAACCCTTTCTATTTACTGTTTCTTTGGGAGGTAACCTTCAGTATTCCTTTGAGAATGGAAATGGGGTTCTCTACTTTAGTTCATGTAACAACAACTTAGTGATCATAAAATTTAGGTAGAAAGAACCTTGGCATTTACCTAATTCAACCCTCTCATATTACAGAAGAGTCTGAGGCCCAGAAAAGTTAAATGGTCCCAAAGTTATGTAGAGAGGAAAGTGAAGAGGCAGGATTTTAAAGGAGAAAATTTATTTCCTTAAATGAATTCCTAGGTACTAGGGTGAATTTCATCTTAATAAATAAACATTCTTTAAAAAAAAGGTGGGAGGGAAGAATATTCAAGCTATAGTCTCATAGAAAGAAAACAAACATTTATTAAGTAACTACTCTGAGCTAGGCTCTGTGCTAACAACTTTATCAATATTATTTCATTTGATCTCAGAACTACCCTGGGAGGGAGATTCTATTGCGATCCTCATTTTGAAGTTGAGGAAACAAAAAGAGGTAAGTGAATTACCCAGGGTCACACAACTAGTAAGTGTCTGAGGCTGGAATTGAATTCAGGTCTTCCTGACTGCAGGCCCAGCCTTATATCCACTGCACCATCTAGCTGCTTCCAGGATCATAGACTCAGAGGTTAGAAGCTTTATTGCCCAACTCTTTCTTTTAAAAAAACAAATATTATTCTGAACTTAAGAAATAAAACAAGCATTTCCATACTAGAAAAGGGAAAAAAAGATGATTGTACATGAAACTGCAAATCTATTATTTATAACTTGCTATTCCTTTTAAATATATAATAAAGTTATCATGTAACTTTCTTTTTCCCCCTTTTCCTTCCCTCCACCCTACTCTAGAGACTGTTACCATTAGACACAAATATATGTATATATATATATATATATATATATATATATATATATATATATGTGTGTGTGTGTGTGTGTGTGTGTGTGTGTCCACGTATAAATATATATACACACATATGCGCATATATATGTATATTTAAAACCATTCTATCCATACTTCTATTTATCAGCTCTTTCTTTGGATTTCTTTTGGATGCCCTTTGTAGTTAATGTGGGTGTTTGTAACAGTAAAAATAACCCAAAGTTGTTCTTAAAACAATATTGTTACTAAATATGATGGAAGGAACTGAACAACAGAAAGGTTAAGCAATCTGCTCACTGTCACATAGGCAATATTTATTAGAGCTGGGATTCATACTCAGGTACTCCAAACCTGACACTCCCAATTCACCAACATTTATTAAGCATCTACTAGGAATCAGGCACTCAGTTAAATGCTAGGGTTACAAAGACAAATACAAAAATAGTCTCTTCCTTTAAGGAAATTAGAGTTTACTGGTGGGAATCAAACATATACATAGATGAATCAATGTATATAAATATAAAATATAAAAATATAAAATATTTTTGTATTTTTAAAATATATGAAATATAAATCTATAAATATTGTATACATTATCATATATAATAAATATAAATATATAAAATTCCAAAAGTGAGTGGGTACAAGGCACTAAATATGGTGGGAATTAGCAAAGGCCTCATGCATGAGCTGGCACTTGAATGAAACTAAGACACGAAAGGGGTAGAGGTGGGGGAGGGGTGCATTGCAGGTTTCAGGGACAACTGGTGAAAAAGTACAAAGGTAGGAGATAGAATGATTTAGATAGAGAAACTAACATCTGCTGGCATCAAACAGAAGGTAGTCCCAGAAACTCAAAATGTGCTGGTATTGGAGATAAAAAGGAAGACAATCTAGTCTATAGAGTCATGTTGATCATGTATTGCAGACATAAACAAACTCTCTCCCATGAAAGAGGTTGACGACAAGGACAGAAATGATGTAGGGTCCCAGGAAAATGAAGTTATTTTTGTCTGGTGTGCCAAAAAGTAGCCCCCAAAAGAACAAAATTCGAAGACATCCTCCACAAATTGGGGGTTTCTTGCCCTATTCAAATATCAGAATTGCAAGCTGATTAGGGCTTCTATCATCCCTCTTTCTAGCCTGCTAAAGGAAGATATCAAATGAGATTATGCTAGGTACTATGCTAGTGAAATCTTGTAGGTGAACTCTTTCAGAGAGAATGATCTTTTTAGTTCATCTTTTTTCCCAATTGCAACCTCCCTAGGTAGTGAATACTGGCAGCTATATTTCTTTAATACTAATATTTGGTGGTAAGGTATAGACGGGAGAGAACATCATGTATTTTAATCCTAGGATACTGTACCTTGAGCTTAATTTGGAATATTCCATATCCAGGGCATCCATCCCTTTTTAAGGAAAGACAAGCTTCCCTTAAGATGATGGTTTACATCCTAGTCTACTGAAAGACATGAAGGTTATGTTGACTACTTGGCACCTGCATAAGAGGATTAGAGAGGAAGAAACTAGCTCTCCCCACAATGAAGGGGGCTGGAAACTAGCTCTTTGGATATTATTCTAGGAAACCAACTGCTTCTGTAGAACTATCTGACCTTATATTAATAGGAAGGAAGAAAGGAAAGCAGGAAGCAAAGAATGAAGAAAAGGAGGAAGGGAGGAGAGAGATAACATTTATTAAGCACCAGGTATCACTCTAAGTGATGAATACATGAATACAAAAAAAAGAATCTTTGACCCTGAGGGGCTTACATTAAAAAAAATGAATTGATCAAATATCCTCCAACTCTCAAGATGTTCATAGACAAATACGGTCAAGAGTTTAAAATAAAGACAGCTTGTCTGTCTCTCTCTTTCACACACACCCGCACCATAATAATAACAACATTCCTCTGCTGTGCCCTACTATACTACTCAAGGAAAGCACGTAAACCTCTTTAGCCCTACTGTCAGGAGCCTACACCTGGTACAGCCATCTCCATCTGGTGGCCAGATCAAAATTCATTAAGCACATAGGGCAACTGCCTAGAAGCTGGCAGTAGTAAACAAGCAGGTCTAACCTGGACCTGCATCATTTTACCTTAGAAGAAAACAAAAAGGGGGGGAAAGCATCTTCAGCCTACTGAGCGATTGTTCCTGCACAGCAACTCTCACCTAATTGATTTGGACACCACGGCTAATTTTCCCTCAGACATCTGTTAGCACACATTAGTGTATGTCGTTAGATAGAGAAGTACAGATTAGATGGAGGTGCAGAGCTCAAAGGCCCTGGTTTGGGACATTGGAGCAGACGGAGTAATGACAACATATAGAAATTGCCAACCCCTGGTATTCCTTATGTTATTATATCTCTGAATGGGAGGGCATGTGGGCTGGGTGGCTATGGCTGTTACAGCATAAAAATCTGATCTCCTCCTGCTTTCATTCTCATAATAAGCCTATTCTGATCTCTTGAGCCCAGAACAAGGATGCTCAGACAGGGACATAGGAAATACATGCATCAAAGATGAAAGTTGGCATCTTTTCTCACTTTCTTCTATGCAGACTCTTCCCATTGCTATAAACTTCTAAATGGAGTGAATGTTTTAGGGTCCATTTCAGCAAATGTAACAGATAATGATAGAAGGGTGCATCATCTCATTTCACAAAGAGTCATGGAAACTGGTCTAGCATTAGCCAAACTCTTGCTCCAGACACAATCAGGTTTGTCAACAATGAACCAGGCTGTGCTTCTTATATAATGAGAGACTTCCATTCCCCTCCCTCCCACCACACAATAGGAAATGAGCACTATCAGACAGCCTGAGGCGTTCCTGCAGGAACAGATCTCTACTTTCTCAATGCATGTATACAAAAAACAAATTTACGCTTTAATTTTAGAGCTAGGGTATACATAGGAAAATATTTAGTTTAAGAAGATAGAGAAATGATGTCACTGAATTCAGTGGCCTAGGCAGCCCATAGTTTAACGATAATAGTAATTCAACAGGAAACAGGGGGATGCTACAGATGCATCATGTACCCACCATATCGCTCCCAGGAGAATGCAAACCATCTGAGGGCAAGGTCTGTGCCATTGTTCATATTTGTATCCCCAGAACCTAGCATACTGTCTTTCACACAGTAATATCTTAATAAGCCTCCTTGTGTTGAATTGTCTTCATCACAGTAACTCTTGTTGACTTTTGGGAAGTGGGTTCAAATTCTGTCTCCGAGTTTTACTTACTGTGTGACCTGGGGCAAATTACTTTATTTTTCTGGGCTTCCTTTTTCTCATCTATAAATGGACAGGGTTGGAATATAGGAGACCTCTGAGAATCCTTCCAGCTTTAGATCTATGACCCATGCTGCTGCTGACATTATGAGATTTGAACTTCTCACAAATATAAGATCTGACTTCTTGAACAACCTCCTTATTTAATGTAATTTACTTTGTTTAATGTTCAAGTGGCAAGATAGGACCAAGGCTCCTCATATACTGCATGGCTAGTCCACCATCATTAAAGTAGTAATTTTCTACATCCCACTTGTGTAGACTAGAAATATATGGCAGCCAGATGCATTGAGAGCTTCAAGCAAATTATGAAGAGGTCAACTTCATTTCAAGTATCAAAAAATTGTCATAATGTTTTTCCATCACACATGAACCATGGGAAATAAAACTTAATGAAGATACAAGACTTTGCAAGAAAAAAGCTAAATACTGTCTCTGTCTTCATTGCAGCAAAAGAAAGGGGTCCTAGCTTTCCTCTCCACCTCTAACAGAAACATTCTCTAAGTAAAAAAACAAAACAAAAACAAACAAAGAAGGACCTAGGAGACTGTAACAATCTCTTTCTGAATGTCAGTCTCCTTTTAGAAACTAAAAATTGGGGAATAAAATTACAATTACTAATCCCCTAATGGAGTAGACACCAAGTCACAAATCCAAAACATATATGATTTAAAAGAGGAAAGCAACAGAGCTATGCTGAAATTCCAATGCCAAGCATCAGTCATTACACAGTTAACTCATGCACATTTATTCCACTGAGGCATGCTTCCCAGGCAGCATTTTAATAGGAAAATAAAAAGGGTTGGAGTCTACCTTTTTTCATGTCAAACAAAGGGGACATTTCCCAGCTACTTATTTTAAATTATATTTTTTAAGGAAAAAGAAGTCCAAAGTATGAGATCCTGTGACATGTGATCTCTCCCATAAGCCACAAAGTTTCAAGTTTTCATTTGTATCAGCAAAATGATCGATGTCATCCTGGGAAAGATAAATTGTACAACACTAGGCTGAATTGCTGGACATGTTGGAGTCCAAATTTCTACTACAACCACTGTTACCAACACTCTGGAGTTCAATGTAAGTATTAAATAATACAAGAAGCAGAAGTAATTAAAATGGTGATATAATGAAATATCCTTCTATGTCTGCCTCAAGCAGGATTCCGATGGCTATGGGAGTAAGGGATTTTAGAGCCTAATTTTCCCCTTCCAGAGGTACAAAAAAAGGAGACTAGAAGGAAATAAAATGAAAGCAGTTAGGGAGCTAGCCCAGCTGAGGTCTGGGAATCATCAAGGCCTGCCTAGGCGGCAGCAGAAAGATGAGTGTTGAGTTTCACTCACTTGTACATATGGCAGGTAAGAGGGCATTAAGGTTACTGCCTTCTAGTTTATATGTGACTTGTCACTGTTCCCAGATAAAACAAAAGGCCTTATGACTGAGGGAGAGTAATATCTTCTATAAAATTGCTTCATGAAGCTACTTGGTACAAAGTGCTTAGAACACAGGGGGTAGTTTTCCCACCCCCTGAAAATCAGTTTTCTCAGTATTTCACATTTTTCCAGATGAGCATTCACCCTCAATAACCATTGCACAGCATACTCTAAATTAGGACAGCTAGGTGAGCACTGGGCCCAGAGTCAGGAAGACTCATGTTCATGATTTCAAATCTGAGCTCAGACACTTACTAGCTGTTTGACCCTGGGCAAGTTTCCCTCAGTCTCTTCATCTGTAAAATAAGTTGAAAAGGGAATGGCAAACCACTACAATGTATTTGCCAAGGAAACCCCAAGTGAGTTCACAAAGGGTTGGACAGGACTAATCGACAAAACAACTTTTTTTAACCTTTCTTGTCTTCTTGCATATCTCCTGCTTCCCACATTAATGCCTTCCACATTGCTGCCTACTGGCCTCCTTGCTTTATTTAGAACTTAACAACCTGTGTTCTACCTCTATGTATTACCATAGGCTCTCTGTCTTACAGGAATGTCATCCTGCTCCTGTATACCTAGTGGACTCCATGGCTCCAATCCATGCTCAGCTCAAGTATCAACCTCTATTAGTGGCCTTTCTTTCTTTTTTCCTTTTTTTTTTTTTTTTTTTTTTTTTTTGCTTTTTGGAGGGGGAAAGGTAGGGCAATTAGGGTTAAATGACTTGCCCAAGGTCACATGGCTAGTTTTTTGTGTTAAGTGTCTGAGGCCAAACTTGAACTCAGCTCCTCCTAACTCCAGGGCCAGTAGTGTTCTATTCACCTAGCTGCCCCTAATCAGTGGCCTTTCTTGACCTAACCCTAATGCCCTTACTTCCTCAAACTCATCCCCCAAAAGAAATTGCTTTGCAATTTTTTGCAAATATATTTTTTACATTTACTGATCTGTACACGTGTTGATTTCACCAGTAGAGTGTAAGTTCTTTGAGGACAAATACTATTTCATTTTGTTTTCATTTGCACATCCCCAGCACTTATCGTGATGCCTATTAAACAGTAGTCATTTGTTTCTCTAGACTTGTCAGTAGTCAACATGCATTCATTAAGTAAAAAAGAAGCCTTTTTTGCTATGATTTTTTTAGTGAGGGCTTATTGTCCAGTTATGATTACCCTACAGAGGTAGATAGGGATGTCACTTCCAATTTATATGTCCACACACCTTGATGAAGGACCCCACTCATGTAAGGGCTGCCAGCTGGGAGAACAGACAGGTGTTGATCACTGAAATGGTAGAAGTATGTGGGGGGGAGGTGTCCAATTTTCCTTTCCTGATGCAGTAAAATTACTCCCTGGGGGAGGACATGTTGAACAGCTGTCACAAACCACCAACTGCTTCAAAATATTTTGTGCTGTGTTTATCCTTCATTCCATGAGATACAGAGATACAAAGAGAATGTTGAAATGTGAATAATTATGATGGAAAACAGAAGAAGATCAGAATTACAGAAAAGGCAATACTGGATATCAGAAAGATGTGGAGAAAGCTACAGCAACTACCACTCTGGCAGAGAGTGGTAATCTACCCAGTACTGAACTATGGCCAACAAGGTGACTGACTGGTTCAGATGTATTAATTGTTTCATTGAACATCCCTTGCAATACGAAGTCAGAGAACTGGAAAAAAATTCTGGGTTGTGTTAAAGTAAGGCTTCTTTTCTTTCTTTTTTTCCTTCCTTCCTTTCTTTTTATCTAGAGTGAATCATTGGGAAAAGGGGAAAAGAAGAGAAGAAACCAATGCAATAAACAAAAAGGGGAAATCCAGACAAATCAAGAAAGGAGGAAAAGAGACAGAGGAAAGAGAAACAATGTGAGGGGGTAGAGGGAAGTGACTAACTGAACTATGGTCATTAAATTTAAAAGGCATTCAGAAAACAAATATAGACAAGTCAGATCGGCTTCTCACAATTTCTTAAGGAGGATTCCATGCTTCCAAGGTCAAAAAGGCAAGAATTATGTGCCTAATAAGTGTCCTAAAAAGATTCTGTTAGGCTGGGAATGTACTAGGGAAGCCTGGAGTTGAACAAAGTTAAAGGGAGCTGGGGGTGGGGGAGGAGAGGGCACAGCAGAAAGGCAAGGCATTCTGAGCAAGATTTCTAGCGTTTAACCCCCATTAAGTAGGAATTACTCACTTGCCAGCTACTAGTTCCCAGGCATCACAGCTCAATTACACAGGAGATTTCTTTCATGGAGGGAGCAGTAATATATTATCATGGCAAACAAGTCAGTGTGATGTCGTCCCAGGTGATCATGCACTCCGAAACCTATTTCACATCTCATTGGTTAGCTGAATGAGATCTGATTGTACATGCACCCTTGTGTCTCCACCCAGTGTAAAGAATCAACCAGTTCTCAAGTAAGGCTCAGATTCATTAAAGGAAACAAAGCTGGATATCGTGTGCATTGACCACCAAAACAACTCAAGGGGCAAGTCGTCTCTAATTCCCACTTTGCTGGCTATGCGATGATAAGATGGAAAAATGGGAGAGAGGAAACCAAGGACTCTCCATTCAGTCCAGTTGCCTTGCCTCAATAAATAGCATCATCATCATCAAATCCACTTTTCTATCACAATTAAAATTCTTTCTGCTTTTCAAGGCTTTTGCACAAAACCTAGATCCAATTAGGTTATACAGGCAGGACAGGATAATATAGAATAGAGGGATAGAGGAGAGGGATAGCCCTAGAGTCAGGAAAAGAAGATAAGTTCACATCTTCCCCATAGCTACTTATCAGCTGTGTGATCCTGGGCAAGTCTCTTAACATTCATCTGCCTCAGTTTTCTCATCAGTAAAATGAGGATTGGACCCCTAGGTGGGTGCAGACACTTACTAGTTGTGTGACTCTGAGCAAGTCCTTTAACTCTATTTGCCTCAGTTTCCCCATCTATAAAATGACCTGGAGAAGTAAATGGTAAACCACTACAGTATCTTCGCCAAGAAAACCCCAAATACGGTCACAAAGAGTGGGACACGACTGAAAATGACTCAACGACAAAATAAGGATAAAAATAAAATCTGCATCCCATGGTTGTTGTGAGGATTAAATGAGAAAACATATGTTATGTGCTTTGTAAAACCTTAAAGTGCTAGCTATACACTAGCATTATTAGTATTATTATAGTAGTTGTTATTTTTATTAGATCTCCTGGTGAGGAAATGTACTTTACCAATGCAGATTGTGACTGTTCTACAACTTGCAATCTTATAGAGGTATCTGGGGGCACCAAGAGCTTAGGAAATTTGCCCAGGGTCACACATGTAATATATGTCAGAAATGGGACTTGAATCCAGGTGTCTCTGGTGCTAAGATCAGCTCCCTATCCACTATCCACATGATTATAATAGTCCTTGCTACTACTGCTACACTTTAGATCAACATCATCATTTTTGGTAACAGGATGAATTGAATTGAATTGAATTGAATATGAAGCTTTGAGAGATGTAAGAGTTAGAATGCCAATTTTCTCTTTAAGTCAAGAGTTGAGCTGAGGCTTATTTGTTTACTTGTTTTTTCCCCTCCCACTTGAAGCCACAACTCTACATCACAAGAACTAGAGAAAAGTGAGAAAGATTGTATTTGGCAATGCCATTGGCTCTTAGATAGCTTAATGGAGAATAATAAGGCTCTTTGGAACTAACTGCACACCAGGTTTCCTGATTCCAATTTACCCTGGGACCTATTCTGCTGTTAGATTTTTTTCTTATAAGGTATAGTAAGTTAAGAGAATGATTCATTGGAAAAAAAAGAATTAATTCCATATCCTTCTTTTTTGAATCACTTATAGAACCAATCTGCTTAGCTTATATATCACAAGAAGATTTTTTTCCAACTAGGATTCCAGATTTCAGGTAAGAACCGAAACTTATTGGTTGTTCTTATATTATCACTATTATTAAAGATTCTGCTCCTTGAATTTTCAAAACCTCTGTTCTTAAGGGGCTTGCAATCTATCAGGGAAAAAATATATAAACCCAACAATTATGAGGTTTTTCTTTTTTTAAATCTTGTTTAATATTTTATTTTTTTCCAAGTACATGTATAAACAATTGTAATATGCTTCCTTTTTTCCATTTGAGTTTCAAATCCTCCCCCCTCCCCCAATTGAGAAAACAAAACCATTTGACAAAGGTATTACATGTCCAGTCATGTAAAACACATTTCCAGGCAAGTCATTCTATGAAGGGAATTAAAAAAGAAAATGAAGAAAAGTATATTTGATATGCATTTGGGGTCTACCAGTTCTTTCTCTGGAGATGGATGGCATCTTTCGTCATTCATCCTACAGAATTGTCTTGGATCATTGTATTGCTGACAATAGCTAAGTAATTCATGGTAGATCATCACATAATACTGCTGTTACTCTATACAATTTCTCCTGGATCTACGCATTTCATTTTGCATCAATTCATGTAAATGTTTCCATATCCTGTCTTTTCTTTTCTCCGAGAGCATCCTGCTCATCACTTCTTAAAGCACAATAGTGTTCCTCCACAATCATATGCAACTACTTGTTCAGCCATTGCCCAATTGATGAACATCCCCTCAATTTCCAATTCTTTGCCACCACTAAAAGAGCCGCTACAAATATTTTTGTACACAGTTCCTTTTCCTTTTTGTTTTTTAGTCTGTTTGGGATACAGATCTAGTAATGGTATTACTTTGTTAAAGGGCATGCATAGTTTTATAGTTCTTTGGGCATAGTTCCAAATTGCTCTCCAGAAGGGGTGAATCAGTATACAACTCCAACAGTACATCAACTGTTTTAACTTTCCACATCCCCTCCAACATTCATCATTTTCCTTTTCTATCATGTTAGCCAATCAGAGTTCTTCAAGTTGAATTGAAAAATAAAAAAAACATGAAAATGTGAAGTTTAAAGGGGATTATCTTTTAAAAGGTACAGTCTATGTAAGACTTGGTGTATTTTACATTAAAATATTCAGGGATGAAATAAAGGGCATCAGAACTAAATTCAATAAGAAATCTTGAGCAGAATGCTCTCAGAAAAATCTGGAAAGACTAAAATGAACTGATACAAAGTGAAATGAGCAGAACCAGGACAAGACTGTTCACAGTAGCATCAATATTATATGATGATCAACTGTTAGCTATTCTCAGCAATACAATGATCCAAGTCAGCTCTGAAAGACTTATGGTGAAAAAATGTTATCCACCTTCATAAAATGCTATTAGAGTCTGAATGCAGGTTGAAGCATACTTCTTAAAAATTTCTTTTCCTTATTTTTTGCCTTTGTTTTCTTTTGCAATATGACTAATATGGAAATATGTTTTGCATGTCTACATATGTACAACCTACCACAAATTCCTTGCTTTCCCAAAGAAAGGAATGGGGAGGGAAGGAGAGAATTTGGAATTTGAAATTTTAAAAAGTTAAACTTGTTCTACATTTAATTGGGGGAAATGAAATGTTAAGTATATCAAAAGCAAACAAAAATAATAAAATTCAAAGAATGTACGTTTTGCATTATACCAGAGATCTAAAGCAAGTGACCGCAGAGATGGAATTCTGTAAATTAAAAAAAAATGACAAACATTTATTCCCCCCAAAAATAATGAAACAAAGAGCATAAATAACAGATAACATAAAATAATACTACCCCCTCAAAAATAAATTCTGAAAGGAATTTAAAGTATAAATTGATAGAACTCAGGGATCACTGGCAAAGAAAAGCCTTAAGGACAAATCATTCATAAATATTGTCACCAGGTTCCAGAATTACAGCACCAAACAGAAAAATTTTTCACTAGGCAGGGAAAATTCCATCATATCTTAAAGAAAACAGCCTAAATTTCTGATATTATTCCTTAATCATGAGAAATTATGAAAAAGATTGAAGTTCAAAAAGTTGTTGAAATAAATTTTTATGGAAAAATAACATACCTTGCCCATTTAAGCTGAACCATTCATTTAAATGAAGATGGATTTTAAGGAGAAGGGAGAAATTTTAATTATTTCTGCAGAAGTCAAATGTTTACAAGTATACAAGCATTTATTAAGTACCTATCATGTGCCAGATACCATATTTAACAATGAGGATACAAAGGACTGCAGAAAGAGTTCCTGTCATCAAAGAGTTCACAATATAATAAAGACAGATAATTTGATAAAATTCACCTAGCAAAAGAAAATCCTATTCAATTAAAAAATCAAATTATGCAAAATAATCAATGTTTATATTCTTCAGAGAAGAGACAAGGCTAGGGTTTCTCTTAGACCTTTCACATAGCTTTGTTGGTCAAGTAGAAAACAAAGAGTACATACATGGATGGGTGAAATTCTCAAAAGATTTGGAAATGATAAAACAAAATATACCCTGGTGAAGAGAAGGAAGGAAAAAAATATTATATTGAGCAATAGGGTGACAAATTCTGAGTGTGTAGTCGTGGAGAGAAAGCGGGAATATGAAATCACATTCCTATCTGAACTGAGTAATGGAAGAGAGAAAAAAGTTCACTTTTAGACATCTTGCTTTGTCTCAGATTCACTAAGAGAAAAAATAGAGTTCACACAGCTAAAGTCTAAGAATGGAATGTGGAAATTATCTTAGATTTTGAATGTAGTTGGTACAAAAAAATTAATAGGTACAATGATGGTGGGTGTTGTTAGTGATAATGATGAAGATATTGTTTTGATGATGCTGATTTAGATTATTAGAAGTAAGAGGTATAGGGGGGTGGAGCCAAGATGGCAGAGTAGAAACAGCAGTTCCAAGATGCTCTTCCCCACACCACTTCCAAACAATGTAAAAGGTGGACTCTGAACAACTTCTGGAGCTACAGCACCCACAAAACGACACAGAGCAAGCTAACATCCTGCTGACGACAGCCCGGCAGCCCTGCAGGGAGCAGCCAGCAAAGCACAGCACAACGCTCTGGGAGCTGAGCCCAGGCCTGAGTAAGCCCCGGTTTTAGCCCCAGGGCGGACGGGCCAACAGCCTGCTGGAGGGACCCAGAACACCAGCAGCTGTGGAGATTCCAGAATTATCAAAACATATATGCCTAGGACAAAGTGAGAGGTTAGTGTCCTATGGACGTTGGGACCAGTATTTGGGGAACGCATCGGCTTCTTCCCCTCGGGGCATGAAGCAGCTGTGAAGCCACGGAACAGAAGCCATTTTGCAGCTTCAGCTCCTGGTCTGCGAACTGTAGGGAGATCCAGCAATCAGTCTGGGGGTTAATCATTCTTGCTTTAACCTGCTTGGATCTGGATTGTGGTCTTGGGGGGAGGTCTGGGGTGGGTATCCAGCTTGCCAGAGTGTGTGGAGGCTTTACAGAGGCCACCCAACCTCCGGAAGTTGTGAAGACCCCATGTTTGGGATGGAAGTTCCCCTGTCTGGTGGCAGAATCCTACTGTGGCAACAAGCCCCAAAATCAAGTAATTAAGTGGCAACATTCCTAGGCAAAGGAAACAAAATAAACAGAAAAATGCAACATTAAAGTCCTATTTGGGGGGGCAAAGAGGATTGAAGCATGGAACAGGAGGAGGTCTGTGAGGTCAAAACTCCTGCACCAATAGCCCCAAATGAAAATATGAGCAGGTTACAGGCCATAGAGGACCTTAAGAAGGATTTTAAAAACCAAATAAGAGAAGTGGAGGAAATAATGGGAAGAGAAATGAGAAGGATGCAGGAAAAGTATGAAATGAGAGTCAACAGCCTGACTGAGGAAAATAACACCTTAAAAATTAGACTAACTCAAATAGCAAAGGAGGCTCAAAAGGACAATGAGGAGAAGAATGCCTTAAAAAGCTGAATTTGCCAGATGGAAAAAGAATCTCAAAAGCTCACTGAGGAGATTCATTCTTTCAGAGTTAGACTGGAGCAAATGGAAGCTAATGACTTTATGAGAAATCAAGATGCTGTTAAGCAGATCCAAACAAATGAAAGAATAGAAGGCAATGTGGAATATCTCATGGGAAAAACCACTCACCTGGAAAATAGATCCAGGAGAGAGACAATTTAAAAATTATTGGACTACCTGAAAGCCATGATCAAAGAAAGAACCTAGAAATCACCCTTCAAGAAATTCTCAAGGAAAATTGCCCTGATGTTTTAGACGCAGAGGGCAAAATAGAGGTTGAAAGAATCCACCAATCTCCTCCTGAAAAAGATCCCCAAAAGAAAACTAGGAATATTATAGCCAGGTTCCAGAATTCCCAGATCAAGGAGAAAATACTACAAGCAGCTAGGAAGAAACAATTTCGATATTGTGGTAACACAATCAGAATAGCACAGGACCTGGCAACTTCTACACTGAGGGACTGAAGGGCATGGAATATGATATTCCAGAGGGCAAAAGAGCTGGGATTAAAATGAAGAATCACCTACCCAGCAAAACTGGGTATCTTGTTTCAGGGGAAAATATGGTCATTCAGTGGAATAGAGGACTTTCAAGCATTCTTGAGGAAAAAACCAGAGTTGAGTAGAAAATTTGACATTCAGACACAAGAAGCAAGAGATGCTTGAGAAGGGAAAAGAAATCAAAAGGAACTTATCAAAGGTGAACTATTTACATTCCTATATGGAAAAACAATAACAGTGACTGATGAAACCTTCCTCATTATGAAAATAATTGAAGAAGGGTATATGGGCATGTGAATACATATGTGAATGTGTGTATACATGTTTACAGGTGTAAATGGATAGAGGGCACAGGTTGAATTTGGTGGGAAGGGATGATACTTAAGGGGTGAAGTTAAGAGTTGAGAGAGGAAAGTGGCAAGAGGAGATGGGGAGAGACAGGGTAGGGTAAACTATCTCATGTAGAAGAGGCAGGGGAAAGTGGTTGCAGGGGAGGGGAAGAACAGGAAGGCAAAAAGGCAAAACCATATTCTCATTGAATTTGGCTCAGGGAGAGAATGACATACATAATAAATGGGATGCCTAACCCTGCAGGAGAGTGGGGGGAAGGGGGATGAGAGGGGGGATGATGGAGGGGAGGACATTCTGGGGTGAGGGGAGGTTATAAGTACCCACTTGCGAAGAGGAACAGGATCAGAATGGGGAGTGGACCAGGTCGGGGGTAGGATGGGTGGGAGGGAAATATAGGCAGTCTTTTACAATATATCTACTAGGGTAATGTTTTGCACAGCTATACATGTATAACACATACTGCGTTGCTTGTCTTCCCAGAGGAAGTGGGTGACAAGGGAGGAAGGGAATGGATCTGAAATTCGAGGTTTTGAAATTAAATGTTTCAAATGTATATAAATACTATTATTAATACTATTTTTCATGTAATTGGGAGATAAGATGTGCAGGCATGTTGAAGGGGGTATGGGAGAAGATATGGGAGAGAGCAGATTGGATGAGGGGATATCTTGTGGGACTGCTATTCTGGGGTGGAGGGTAGGGGGAAAATGGGGAAAAAATTGTAACTCAAAATCTGGCTGAAATGAATGATGTAAACCCGAAGTTAATAAAGCATTTGTCAAAAAAAATTTAATTTAAAAAGAAGTAATAGGTATAGTCCAATAAGAAATAATCACTAAACAACAGTAGTCTTTATATGATTTTTGCTATACTCCAGAATTATAAAATCAAACAACAAATTATGTAAACAGATAGGAGAAATAATACCTTCACATAATAATGATAAAACTCTAGAAGCATTCAGATTCTTTACACTCCTGAAGTAAAGTATTCATTTTGAAAAGGAAAAAAGAAAAACAAAAACAAAGATGAATTTTAGGAGTCAAAATCCATTGGCTAGATACTCAAATCCAGAAGTCAAGGAGTTGAAATAATACGAGGACAAATTCCATTATGATGATATGAAAGGGAAATGGAAAAATCAGAAAATTAAAATTTACTCGGCACTTTTGTATACCTAGGGTATGAGTGCTGAAGACAAGTCTTCAGTCTCTCAAATACAGAAGATAATGAAAAGTATCTAGCCCAAGTGGCAACTTAGTAGATGGACAATTTGAAAAGATGGCTTTTATCAAATGATAAAAAATAATTAGCATTATATCACCATCATTATTAGCAAGAAATATTTAGTGAGCGCCTACTTGGTGCAGGGAACTATAAGTTGTTTGGGATACAAAAAAATATATGTACAAGACAAAATCTTTATCCTCAAAGGGTTTATCATCTACTTGATGAGATAGGGCACATATACAGAAAGATAAATAGCAACATAAGGTAGCATATTAATTTCCAAAAGATTATGTGTTTCCTCTTCTGACACTGATGACAGCATTCTGACTAGTTGTTATTTCTACTTCTAGCTAATTCAACTTTCAACCTGAGATGGCATTCCGTTCCTTGGCAGGTAAGATAACAAATGAGAAAAGCCCTTTTTGGGAAAGAGGTTTGGCGCCCTGGATAGACTTAAGCAGACAAGTAAGGAAGAACTTTTTTATTAAGCATTTTAGAGTTGGGGGAGGCTGGGCAATTGGGGTTAAGTAACTTGCTGAAGGTCACATGGCTGGTAAGTGTTAAGTGTCTGTGGTCGAATTTGAACTCAGGTCCTCTTGACTCCAGAGCTGGTGCACTATTCATTGTGCCACCTAGCCGCCCCAAGGAAGAACTTCTTTCTTGGTCCAGTTCTAGAGAGGAGAGGGATAGAGGGAGGAAATAAGCATGTATATAGCACCTACTGTGCACTAGGCACTCTGCTATGCTTCATTTCTGGTTTGGTTTTGTTTCTGGCAAATATTATCTCAGAGCAACCCTTCGAGGTAGGTGTTGGAGAGCAAGTCATGTTTCAGAAGAGGTCAAATGAAAGAACAGAAATAGCCAAAGATTCATTCCCTCCTGGCCTCATGGTTTTGCCCAATAAGGAGACAGGACTGTGGAGGACACACCTAGCTCATAGGAACTAGGAGGCTGGAATCATTATTATTTGTGTTCTATTTTTTTCTGAATTATCCTCTTTCTTCCATTAGCTCTTCCCACACCAAGAGAATTACATGAGATAATGCATGTAAACTGCTTCAAAAATGGCAAAACTGTCCATACAGTGAGCTGTTATTATTTTAATCTGGAAAAAAAGTCCAGCATGAGATCTGCTGGTCCAGCTGAGGGTCTGATCCTATTAGATGTGCCTGGTAGAACTGGCACCTCCAGAGCTCAGGAGTCCTTGTTCAAACCTCAGCTGTGATAACCTGCAGGTCTTATTGACACAGGTAGCCTAACAAACATACATGAGGCCTTTTAATTGGGTTATCTGACTGGCAGTTAGAACAGAGGTAACTGAATTGACTGTACTTCAATAACAGGTACTGAGAAAGACCTAGACTCTTTGTGTGGAAATGCCCTTTTGCCAAGGTGTATTGGGTGCTAGCATGAATGCACCAGACAGGGTAACACATGAGGCAGGAAATTCAGGAGCCCTCCATGATCCAGCAGGGCGTGCTGCTCTCCTGTGGAAAGCATGGCTGGCTGGCTGCAGCAGCTCTGAGTTTTCTCTGAATCCCTCAGTTCCTGGCTGAGCACAGCCATTCTGTGATTTATGTTACATAGCAATGCCTCCGGGCAGAAAGTGCTGCCAATAATCATCTACTATGGGGGCCTGGGAAGATGTAAAAGATTTCCTAGAGTGTTTCTCTTTGTCTCTTCTCTCTTTTTGCCTAAATGTTCAGCATCTTCCTTCTAATTCATTTTAAAGCTGAGCTATGAAAGCAGACAAATGAAAGCCAATTGTATATTCCTCCTCATTTTGCCTCATTCCCTACTCGAGCCTACCCCCCCAGTCAAACTAAAAGGTGGGTAGAAACTCATGAATGCCTAAAATCTCTGAAAGAAAAAGACTTGAAGTATTAGTGGTTTGAGAAAGGTAAAAGCTAGTGATAAACAGCAATGTTTGGAATCTAAGAGGATGTAACACGGGAATCTAGGAATGCAGGGAGAAAAGGATTCAAAAAGACCTAAAGTGGTACACTAGGAAGAAGAGAAAAGAACAGGACTTTGAGTCTGAGCTCTGCTCCTTAGCCACTAAATAAGCCACATGTCTTTGGGCAAGTCACTTAACTTCTATGAATGTCAGTTTCCTTCTATTGGGGAAAAAATATTGGTAGCAGCTGCATTATGTTCTTGGTAGAAGCAAATAAAATAAGAGATGCAAATCACTCATGTATTACATAACACTTAGAGAACTATATAAAGGTAAGCTGTCATGGATGGAAACAACTATAGAAAATGGAACCAGATTAAGAAAGCAGGTGTACAAGACAGAGAGCAATACATTCTGCCAAGTTCACTAATGAGATCATTATAATTGTTTTGTTATAAGAATGTATAATATAACAGGCTTAATATTATCTTCCTCAGGTGGGAAAAAAATACACACTTGTATGGCAAGTCTAGTGCAACGGGGTAGTGCAGTGAATAGAATGGTGGGCCCGAAGTC